>CM077169.1:50866679-51244179 GCA_039654105.1 Coreius guichenoti | reverse complement strand
AACAGAAAGCACAGCCCGGTGTGCATTCTCAGCCATATCAACAAATATCAAGGAGCAAATTACATATGGAATTATGAGCATGAAAATATTAGAAAATATTGCAGTGTACACACATTATTACAAACTAATTTAATTGTATTAATTATAACACTGTAGCAGCCACAATAACTGTGTATATACCAATTACTCCAAAACGTGAATGCATTTTATGATTTTTATTATTATTCTGTAATTACAAAGTAATTACTATATAACAGACATTTTACTATTTAACAGACATATACAACAGCATTTTGCATTTTAGTATAAAAATATCTCTTTTCTCTTAGCTTCCAGGTAAACCAACAAATACTGTTAAAAGGGAGTGTGATATTTGTGCGTTCCTCGTTTTATGCACCTTGTTCATGTGATATTTAGGGGGTAAATTAGTTAAACTATGACTGAAATGTTGTTTGCAGGCAAGTATATAAGGTGCTGTTTGTATATCAATAGCCCTTCACTGTATTTCAAGGCATTTATATTTGCCTTGCAATTAAGTACACAAATGTTTACAGACGTATGTCTGGGAGCATTTACAGAAACGAATTATTGGTGTTTATTAAAGGGATAGTTCACCCAAAAATGGAAATTCTGTCATCGTTTACTCACCCTCATATCGTTCCAAACCCGCAAGACTTTCGCTCATCTTCGGAACACAAATGAAGATCTTTTTGATGAAATTTCATCAGAGAGATTTCTGTCCCTCCATTGACAGCTATGCAACTACCACTTTGACGCTTCAAATGTTCATAAAGAGACCGTAAAACAAATCCATGAATTGAATGGTTTTGTCCAAAATTTTCTGAACAGACTTGATGCGTGAGAACAAACCTCTTGCTGAAGCTCAAACGTGCTGCGTAACACGAGAATGAACCTCATTGGTTCTTGCTGAAGCTCAAACGTGATGCATAACACGAGAATGAACCTCATTGGTTCTTGCTGAAGCTCAAACGTGCTGTGTAACACGGGAATGAACCTCATTGGTTCTTGAGGAAACGCAAACGTGCTGCGTAACACGAGAATGAACCTCATTGGTTCTTGCTGAAGCTCAAACGTGATGCGTAACACGAGAATGAACCTCATTGGTTCTTGCTGAAGCTCAAACGTGCTGCGTAACACGAGAATGAACCTCATTGGTTCTTGAGGAAACGCAAACGTGCTGCGTAACACGAGAATGAACCTCATTGGTTCTTGAGGAAACGCAAACGTGCTGCGTAACACGAGAATGAACCTCATTGGTTCTTGAGGAAACGCAAACGTGCTGCGTAACACGAGAATGAACCTCATTGGTTCTTGCTGAAGCTCAAACGTGCTGCGTAACACGAGAATGAACCTCATTGGTTCTTGAGGAAACGCAAACGTGCTGCGTAACACGAGAATGAACCTCATTGGTTCTTGAGGAAACGCAAACGTGCTGCGTAACACGAGAATGAACCTCATTGGTTCTTGAGGAAACGCAAACGTGCTGCGTAACACGAGAATGAACCTCATTGGTTCTTGAGGAAACGCAAACGTGCTGCGTAACACGAGAATGAACCTCATTGGTTCTTGAGGAAACGCAAACGTGCTGCGTAACACGAGAATGAACCTCATTGGTTCTTGCTGAAGCTCAAACGTGATGCGTAACACGAGAATGAATCTCATTGGTTCTTGCTGAAGCTCAAACGTGCTGCGTAACACGAGAATGAACCTCATTGGTTCTTGAGGAAACGCAAACGTGCTGCGTAACACGAGAATAAACCTCATTGGTTCTTGAGGAAACGCAAACGTGCTGCGTAACACGAGAATGAACCTCATTGGTTCTTGAGGAAACGCAAACGTGCTGCGTAACACGAGAATGAACCTCATTGGTTCTTGAGGAAACGCAAACGTGCTGCGTAACACGAGAATGAACCTCATTGGTTCTTGAGGAAACGCAAACGTGCTGCGTAACACGAGAATGAACCTCACTGGTTCTTGCTGAAGCTCAAACGTGATGCGTAACACGAGAATGAACCTCATTGGTTCTTGCTGAAGCTCAAACGTGCTGCGTAACACGAGAATGAACCTCATTGGTTCTTGAGGAAACGCAAACGTGCTGCGTAACACGAGAATGAACCTCATTGGTTCTTGAGGAAACGCAAACGTGCTGCGTAACACGAGAATGAACCTCATTGGTTCTTGAGGAAACGCAAACGTGCTGCGTAACACGAGAATGAACCTCATTGGTTCTTGCTGAAGCTCAAATGTGATGCGTAACACGAGAATGAATCTCATTGGTTCTTGCTGAAGCTCAAACGTGCTGCGTAACACGAGAATGAACCTCATTGGTTCTTGAGGAAACGCAAACGTGCTGCGTAACACGAGAATAAACCTCATTGGTTCTTGAGGAAACGCAAACGTGCTGCGTAACACGAGAATGAACCTCATTGGTTCTTGAGGAAACGCAAACGTGCTGCGTAACACGAGAATGAACCTCATTGGTTCTTGAGGAAACGCAAACGTGCTGCGTAACACGAGAATGAACCTCACTGGTTCTTGCTGAAGCTCAAACGTGATGCGTAACACGAGAATGAACCTCATTGGTTCTTGCTGAAGCTCAAACGTGATGCGTAACACGAGAATGAACCTCATTGGTTCTTGAGGAAACGCAAACGTGCTGCGTAACACGAGAATGAACCTCATTGGTTCTTGTTGAAGCTCAAACGTGCTGCGTAACACGAGAATGAACCTCATTGGTTCTTGAGGAAACGCAAACGTGCTGCGTAACACAAGAATGAACCTCATTGGTTCTTGCTGAAGCTCAAACGTGATGCGTAACACGAGAATGAACCTCATTGGTTCTTGCTGAAGCTCAAACGTGATGCGTAACACGAGAATGAACCTCATTGGTTCTTGAGGAAACGCAAACGTGCTGCGTAACACGAGAATGAACCTCATTGGTTCTTGTTGAAGCTCAAACGTGCTGCGTAACACGAGAATGAACCTCATTGGTTCTTGAGGAAACGCAAACGTGCTGCGTAACACGAGAATGAACCTCATTGGTTCTTGCTGAAGCTCAAACGTGCTGCGTAACACGAGAATGAACCTCATTGGTTCTTGCTGAAGCTCAAACGTGCTGCGTAACACGAGAATGAACCTCATTGGTTCTTCGTGATGCGTAACACGAGAATGAACCTCATTGGTTCTTGCTGAAGCTCAAACGTGCTGCGTTACACGAGAATGAACCTCATTGGTTCTTCGTGATGCGTAACACGAGAATGAACCTCATTGGTTCTTGCTGAAGCTCAAACGTGCTGCGTAACACGAGAATGAACCTCATTGGTTCTTCGTGATGCGTAACACGAGAATGAACCTCATTGGTTCTTGCTGAAGCTCAAACGTGATGCGTAACACGAGCATGAACCTCATTGGTGCTTGCAGAAGCTCAAATGTGCTGCGTAACAAGAACGAACCTCATTGGTTCTCGCACGTCAAGCAAAGTGCTTGAGCTTCTGTTTACCACAACTGATGTGTGAGTTGATAGATGTTTATATGTGAATAAAAGCCTAAATTCAATCTGTTCATCATATAAAGCGATCGAGTCTCTTCAGAAAATTAATCCATATGAAATAGCTTTACAATCTCTTTATGAACTTTTTGTAACGTCAATATAGTAGTTGTGTAGCTGTCAATGGAGGGACAGAAAGCTCTCAGATTTCATCAAAAAAATCTTCATTTGTGTTCAGAAGGTGAACGAAAGTCTTACGGGTTTGGAACGACATGAGGGTGAGTAAACGATGACAGAATTTTCATTTTTGGGTGAACTATCCCTTTAAGGCAAGTGTCAGTACTACACTTGTTCATGATGAATTGATGTTATTGGATTAAAACCCTAACCTTCGTCCTGGAACGTTTATGCAAAGAACATAAATGATAAAAATCTGATTTTCACCTGGCAGATGGTACAACATCCTAGAGACCTAGAGACATTGACCAGAATATAGTTCTGAGATGAGTAAATGATGACAGATTTTTTTATATTTTGATGTACTCCTTTTCCTTTTATGTCTTTGTCTTGTGCTGTGCATGTGATTTTGTGAAGAAAGTGAGTGGTGCTTGCCTTGGGCCCACTAATATATCAGCTGAAGCAACTAACATGACAAAAGGGAAATTATTAATAAACTGTTTGGGCAGACTCATTAAGAACAAGAAGGACTTACTTTTCTACCGGAGAACAGCATGCACAGCTGGTGCATGGACCCTCCGTTCTTAGTCAGCTCTTTCTTCAGGGTTCTGGGTGACGGAAGCGTCCAGCCGCCCTTGTGTGTCCCTGACCCCTCCATGCAGTTGATGGCATTATCAGATGTGAAGCAGTTTGCTGTGCGGGGGTCCTGGAGGAGACTGCCCTCGCTGTGTGTGCGTCTGCGCAGTGAATTCTGCACGCTGAGTCCAGCCGTGTGCTTTTCGCATGAAGAGGCCTCTACCATGCTCCTCCGTTTACTGTCACTGCGTTCCAGGTAGTTATCGTCACTGTCCTCCTCCTCCTCATCATCCTCCTCCTCCTCATCCTCCTCGTACTCTTCATCGGTGCCAGGGGTGGAGAGGGCGTCCGCACTGAAGGATCGATCTAATCGCAGCTCGGGGATGACAAATGATGAAGAAGATGATGAAGGAGGAGCGTTGGTGTCCACCGCCTCTGAAGCATTGTCCTCATCAGCAAGCAGCTGTTTTTCATCTTCACAGTCTCTTGCATGGGCGTGCTCTTCTTTCTCATCAGTCGTGCTCCTCATCTCCTCCTCTTTCTCCTTGCCTTCATCCTCCCTCCATATCTCATTCATGCTGCTCTCTGTGCTTCTCCCATCTTCTCCTTCGGTGGAGGGCGGGGGTGTTGGTAGAACCAGGTGGCAGTTCTCCTGCAGAGAGGTGCACACGTCCTCCAGCAGGGTGAGACTCCTGGACTGAGGGCTGCTCGCAGTGGTGGCCGAAGCGTCGGACAGGTTGCCCAGGGACTGGTCATCCTCAGAGGTCATTCTCTGGCCCCTGAGGTCACATGGCTCATCCTGCTTGGGTTCGAGCATCTGACAACAGAAGAACACAGTGTTGCAACACTGTTACATTACCATTTCTAACAGATATGCAATATTACAATCAATGTGTCCCAATTCTCCTTCTTATGCACTATTCTATACCGTTTTGTTTGTTGTTGTTTGTTATGCCATATTCGTTGGTTTCATACGGATCCCATAAACAGGGAATATTTGTGGTAACACTTTAATATGGGGAACACATATTCACTATTAACTACGACTTTTGCCTCAAAAAACTCCTAATGTACTGCTTATTAATAGTTAGTAAGGTAGTTGTTAAGTTTAGGTATTGGGTAGGATTAAGGGATGTAGAATATGGTCATGCAGAATAAGGCATTAATATGTGCTTTATAAGTACTAATAAACAGCCAATATCCTAGTATTATGTATGCTAATAAGCAACTAGTTAATAGTGAGAATTGAACCCTAAAATAAAGCGTTAGCCTATTTGTTTACTTCATTTAAAAGTAGACACTTCAAGCTTTTTAAAGACAAATATTCGCTGAGTTTTGGTTCATGTTTGTGACACGTTTCAGAAAGAAGTTCACAGAGACTGAGACGGCAGAAAGCGCACCCTCTTTTTCTTTATTTTACAAAAGCACAAAGTTTTGTCGTTATTGTGAGTGTACACAAGACCCTGAATGTGCGTCACAAAAAATTACGGAGTATTTTAAGTTATTTTTGCCGTTATCAGGAAAAAATGCAAATGATCGCGCTGGCACCTCTGCCGACCCCAGGGTGTTACATACCCGTATGATGCACTCATTTAACAGAAAAAAATAAATGTAGAACATTGGACACTTCATGCACTCACATCTACACTAAACTCTACCCTAAACATAAACGTTATTGTTAAAAAAAAAAATGCATTTAATGAAACAACCTTGCTATTAGAGCTCTTTGAGCTCTTTTATCGTGACTTGTGTTTCACGGGACTCGTACCCAAGCAAGTTCAATGATTTACCAGGTAAGCTAATGATCAAACTTGCTATATCAGATTAGCCGTACATGTACATATGAAGCTGATAATGTGATGCAAACATCAAAATGTATAAGTTTACAAATCATGCACTATGGTAAAATTGTTTTGAGCACATAACATAGTATTGTGCAACATTTAAATACTGAACAAGAATAAATGGTAACCCTTTACTTAAAGCCCTTATTTACAATGCATTACAAAAGTATTTTTAATGCAGTAATTATGCCTTGTAATGCACCTTATAATGCATTGTATGGTCTCATGAATAATTGTAACCACAGTTATAATACATTACAATACTTATCTAATCAATGAACACACCTTCAGAAAGTATAATGCATCAAAACGCATGACAAACAATCTATTTCAGAATCTGCAAATATTATAATGCATTTTAACTTTAACTGAAAAGATGTAATGCATTATAGTGTAAATTATGAATACCTTATAATGCATTATACATAAGGGCTTTAAGTAAAGTGTTACTGAATAAATATTTATTAATCAATAATGCCCCGTAATCATAATTTGTGTGAACAGGAATACAAATTGTTGGTGTTTTACTGCCTCTAGTGTTCATTGTAGACTCATATTGGATTGACCCTTCTATGTTTGTTGAACTTATTAATTTAGGTTGGTTGATCATACAGTACACACCAGCTTTAAGTTTGTAAAATCAATTATACTCAAGTTGAGTAAACTCTAAAAAGTCCTGAACACTTTAGGTTTTGTAAACTTAAGGTTTAGGAAAACTCTATATTTCTTGTCAACTAAACTTAAAAATCAAAGTTTGGTACTTGGGTATAAATGTTGTTTGAACAGACACACAACTTGAATTTTTAAGTTTGTACAGCCAATTAACCTTCAAGTTGAGTAAACTCAAAAATGTCCTGAAGCTGGTTGCCTTAAACATTTACGTTTTCTCAACTTCTGCAAGATTTTTTGCAAGAATGTTTTGTGAGTCCTGACCAAGCGTACATATGTGACGTGTTGCAACTACCCAGGACGAATGGGCAGTCCATCACAGTACATACAGTATAAATATATAATATTTTCAAACCTGGTCCTGCAAACCCACATCACTTCATATTTTGTCACATTTTGTCACTATACAATAAATGCAAAAATAATTCTAAAAACAAAACAAAAAACAAGTGAGTGAATTCAGACACTGAAGGGTCAGAATTAGAGTTGAAAATAATAATCTACAGTAGTACACGTAGGCCAATACGCATGAGGAAAAGAGGTGTGAAAATATAATAACAGACATTCACATTCAGATGGGATTAGATTTTCCTTGGGGAGAAAATGGGAAAACAAAAGGTAATTTAATTTTCTCTGGAATTTGTGCAGAGATTGCGTGAGAAAAACACAGACGTGGCAGATACGGGATGGGATTAAAATCACAACATACTGCGAAATACGAATTTCCTTCAGGAAAACTAGTCCCGTCTGAATAGGGTTTATTTTCTGTCTTTGTTTTTGTTTCAGGTTCCACAGACGCTGAGTGCAATTTGTTAAAAAAACAGAGGGAGGACATTTGAACCTCTGTTGTAGAAATTTAGACAATGTAGAAACACTGTGTAATTCATATAAAATTTACTAGGCTGCTTGCAAACCTGAAAAGAAGAATCTATAAAGCATTTTTAAAAAGCATTTTCAGACATGGGAAATGCATCTCGTCTCACCTGAAGTGGGGATAAAATGTGTCGTCTTTAAAAAAAATGAATGACCAGAAAAGGGGGATATCAAAAGAAGATGCAGGGAAACTAGTTCTTCAACATTGTCTACTAGTTTAATAGTTCTTGCTGTCTCTCAAAATATGGATGGATGGATGGATGGATGGATGGATGGATAGATAGATAGATAGATAGATAGATAGATAGATAGATAGATAGATAGATAGATAGATAGATGGATAGATGGATAGATGGATAGATGGATGGATGGATGGATGGATGGATGGATGGATGGATGGATAGATAGATGACAGATGGATGTATGATAGATAGATAGATGGATGGATGGATGGATGGATGGATGGATGGATGGATGGATGGATAGACAGATGGATGTATGATAGATAGATAGATAGATAGATAGATAGATAGATAGATAGATAGATAGATAGATAGATAGATAGATAGATAGATGTATGGATGTATGATGGATAGATGGATGTATGATAGATAGATAGATAGATAGATAGATGGATAGATGGATGGATGGATGGATGGATGGATGGATGGATGATAGATAGATAGATAGATAGATAGATAGATAGATAGATAGATAGATAGATAGATAGATAGATAGATAGATAGATGTATGGATGTATGATGGATGTATGATGGATGTATGATGGATGTATGATGGATGGATGGATGGATGGATGGATGGATGGATGGATGGATGGATGGATGGATGGATGATAGATGGATGATAGATAGATAGATAGATAGATAGATAGATAGATAGATAGATAGATAGATAGATAGATAGATAGATAGATAGATGACAGATGGATGTATGATAGATGGATGGATGGATGGATGGATGGATGGATGGATGGATGGATGGATGGATGGATGGATGGATGGATGGATGGATGGATAGATAGATAGATCGATAGATAGATAGATAGATGTATGGATGTATGATGGATAGATGTATGGATGTATGATAGATGGATAGATGGATGTATGATAGATAGATAGATAGATAGATAGATAGATAGATAGATAGATAGATAGATAGATAGATAGATAGATAGATAGATAGATAGATAGATAGATAGATAGATAGATAGATAGATAGATAGATAGATAGATAGATAGATAGATAGATGGATGGATGGATGGATGGGTGGATGGATTATAGATCAGTGTGTGGATAATGGATGGATGGATGGATGGATGGATGGATGGATGGATAGATAGATAGATAGATGGACAAATAGATAGAATGCACTAACATAAGTACATACTGGAAGTCATTAATGTGTTTCACTAAACTCAACTCTAATCATCTCTCTCTCTCTGTAAACAGCTCATGCTGCTCGTCACTCACTCTAACAGGGTGGAACCAGAGCCGGTGAGAAAGAAACTGCCTCTTTACTGCAACAGAAAACAAGCTCAGCTGATGCAGCCAAAAGCCGAAGTCATAAGATTTCAAGAATTCATAAAACCCCGGCTCACATGATGTACGGCACATTAGCTCTCTCCCATCCATAACTGAAGCTGCACTAAGAATGAGCCTCTTATCTCGCCGGTGGTATTTTTAGGCTGTGTAAAAGGTTAGCATTGAACAGAGCGACACAGAGGAAATTAGGGCACAAGAACCGAAGACAGATGATTTCCTTAAACTCTCTCTCTCTCTTGCTCTGTTATCCGTGATGGGATGGTTCAGTCGGTGTTCGTTGAGTCCCACATGCATCACTCTCCCATCGTGACGCAGAAGAAAAAAATAGGATAGTTGCGTAATGTGAAAAAAAAGTGTTTTGGGGGTGGCGTATAAAATAAGAGAGCGACATGAACTACAGCAGATTATACAAAGACAAAAGAATCACCTAGATATTCTGGCACAGTGCTAAATAGTGGGTCATTGATAACATGTAAAAGGTGGTTGCTCATTGGCTCGAATCAAATGAGCCCAACCCTAAATGTTCAGATGAGCAATGGTGATACTAATTATTTAATCAATAAGGGTGCAGTATTACTTTATTCAGCTGCTTGTACAACCTTTTTAGTGGCTCAGGAAATAATCTCATCTATTATTCATTCAAAGCATTAAGCCGTCCAACACGATGACTGGAAAACATAGTTTGAACAGACTTTTTTATGCAGAATTTTTGATGGTACATGAACACCAAACACTTTAGATATACAAAGACGGTGCACTCATATTATATCTAGCCTATTCTATTTGAGCATAAAAAACAACATTTATGGGACAGATTTTGTTGCTAGCTTGAAATATGTAATTTAAATGTGAGTTCAGCGAGCAGTTTTGCATCATTCCCCCATTCAAGTAGATAGGATGTGGTCTTGGATGCCTGAAATAGCTGCCCGGAGGCGTTGCAAATATGGCCGCAGAGTGAACAGACTTTCCTTGAAAGGGACCTTGATGAACACTTATATCTGCATGTGAAACCAGAATTGTTCTTAATATATCAAATGTGTGAGGCTTAAGACATTCTCTATGCAAGCAGGTGATGATGTGCAACTGTGTAATGACTTGCTTTTATTGCGCTGTTGTGTTCTGTCAATTAGTGGAATTGCATTAGCAGCGCTGAAAGAACGTTATAGCGCACATTAACACAGTCTTTTTCTACATACTGCTTTCTCTCTCAGGTCTACTGCAATGAACCCTTTTCACAGACTGCATGTGATGATGCCTTTCCATATATATTATATGTTGTGTTGTCTTACCGTGGCATATTATTACATAAAACTGGTTGCATGAGTGTTTATAATACAAAGGGAGTGACAGCAAATATAACATCTTTCTCTCTTCTCACCACCGTAATCAATCTCTTCATATTTTTTCCCACTCTTTTGGAAAGTCATAGGCCATTTGGGAGTAGACATCATAGCTGGTGGCAGAAAACTGAGGTAGCAAGTGCACTGCAAAAAAAGTTGCAGCCTGGAACTTTTAAGTACAATCAACTTGGATGTGTAAATCACTTCAACTTAAATTACATTAAACTGACTTTAAAAAATTTATTTTGATGAGTTAAAACAATGTAAAAACATATGTTGTGATAACTTATTGATCATATAATTTTTACAGTGTGGAGAAAAACAGAACAAGGGGGGAAAATGTCTTTGGGTGTCAGAATCGGAACGCAGAAAAAAGATGATCTTCATTTTTATAGAATACCATCATCAGAGATGCACATTGAAGATAAATGCTGACATTTTTGGATGTAAGCCATTAACTCTTTCCCTGCCAATGACGGAATTTTAATTTGGTAGTCAACCAATCATGAATTCAAATAGTACGGCCTATGCAAATGGAACGTTGACATTCGACGTGAGTGAAATGCACATCCCCAGCTGTCAAGTCATCCTATGTAAGTCGCAAGGCAACTGTACTGGAGAACATGACCATCAGGTTTTACACAAATGCTACAGCTGTAGATCGCAGGAGGATCTGAGCAATGGACTCTAGAGCAGTGGAGACGTGTTCTCTGGAGTGACCAATCACGCTTCTCTGTCTGGCAATCCGATAGACGAGTCTGGGTTTGGCGGTTGCCAGGAGAACGGTACTTGCCTGACTGCATTGTGCCAAGTGTAAAGTTTGGTGGAGGGGGATTATGGTGTGGGGTTGTTTTTCAGGGGTTGGGCTTGGCCCCTTAGTTCCAGTGAAAGGAACTCTTAATGCTTCAGCATACCAAGACATTTTGGACAATTTCATGCTCCCAACTTTGTGGGAACAGTTTGGGGATGGTCCCTTCCTGTTCCAACATGACTGCGCACCAGTGCACAAAGCAAGGTCCATAAAGACATGGATGAGCGAGTTTGGTGTGGAGGAACTTGACTGGCCTGCACAGAGTCCTGACCTCAAACCGATAGAACCATGGTATGTTACCATGGCAGGTTATATCCAGCGTGGTGTGTTTTGAAACCAGTGGAAATTGCAGGTTAGTGTAGAATCGCTACTACTCAGGATTGACTATCAGGATTACTATTTTGTTGTCAGTTAGTATTGTGGCTTTATGTATGGTCAGACACTTGCGTGTGTCATTATATTATTAACATTTTTCCAAAAACAAGCTCAAATTGAGTGACGAGGTTCTTCTCCAGCGAATTTCAGAGATTGTTTTGTCCATCATTATTGGTCGCATCTGAGGCAGTAAGTGCATCGCATTAAGTTTTTATCAACTTACAGGTCGCAAAGGTTATTGTACTGTAGCTATGTGGGCGCTTGGTTATTTTTTTTACTGTTGTTTAATATATTTGGCAAAAAGCTTGCGTTATAAAAGACAAAGTGTTACACACAGCACAGGCTGTATTGGGTATGAATAGACAGCAAATACCAGACTACACGCTTTTCCGATCCTCAAATACATAAAACATTAGCCTTTACACACATCATGTTTTGAATAAAGAAAATGCTGTACTTATTCAAAGAATGAGTTCTTTATTTACCTCGGTCTCCAAAATGTGTGCAGCACTTCATTCGTAATTGAGGCAGGTGGAGCTTCTGTATGAGGGTTTGCCGACGGTTTGAGGATCCATTCGAGTTACGAGGTTTATGGTGCATTCAAGTCATGTCGTAAAGATTGTATTTACGAGTTAAACGCACACCACAATGTCGTAAATACGAGTGGGAAGCTCGGGATTTTCTTTAAGCCCCGATCTTTATGAGTTGGGGGCGTGTCAGTGAACAACATGTCGGAATACCACAATACTAAGGTATTTAGATATTGTCAGGCTTTTCTATTTACAGCGATATAACAATATAATATGTAATAATAAAGTTTACAGTGGCTTCATAAAGTAATTAAAAACATAAAAAAGCAAAACACACCTGATGCACATTTCTTTGTTCTTCATTTTCTAGAAGTAGAGTTTAAGAAGAACCTTGCTGTATTTTTGTGTAATTTATTATGAGAAAGTGCACCACCATCTTGCTCTGACGAAAGTGACTTGAACGATCCTGCAGTCGTAAACACGACTTCCCACCTCGTAAATACGATCTTCCCAGGAACGCACAAGCTCTAGTATAAAGTAGGGGAGACTGGGGATGGCTGTAACAATTTTGACATTTCTGTCTGCATCTTGGAGTTCTTTTAAGCCAGTGCGTTCAAAATGTGATTAAAACTCTTTACAAGTGTCAGCTATTAAATGACATAGCTGTTATGTGCAGAAAATGTGTGGTTTCGATTCAAACACAAGGAGTGAAATGTTACAATTCACCCCATAGTCCGGGTTAGTTGTAACATTGATGTAACATTATTATATCCACCGGGGTGACATGTAACATTATGAAATAAGGATTATGACAAAAAAAAAAAGTTTTGAAAGTTTTTTATTCAACACAGGCTTTTTAACATAATTGATGTGTGTGCATGTGTGTAACACATGTAAAAAAGCTCATTTTACGTCCCTCAATTTGTCTTTACTCTTCCAAAACCTAGGCCAGGGGTGTCCAATCCTGCTCCTGGAGGGCCACCATCCTGCAGAGTTCAGCAACCCCAACTACACACCTGAACCAGCTAATCAAGGTCTACTAGGCATACTAGACACTTCCAGGCAGGTGTGTTGAAGCAAATTGGAGCTAAACTCTGCAGGACAGTGACCCTCCTCCAGGACCGAGTTTAGACACCCCTGACCTAGGCATACTGAAATTAAAAAACAAAACAAAAAAAAGGTATAAATACAACTAAAAATGTACTTGAGGTACGCTGTAACATGCTTCATTTATGTTACAACTAACCCAGAGTCTTGTAGCCATGAACTAGCTCGCCTTACAGCTAACAACAAAAACATTAGCACTAACAACTTGCATGAAAAATATC
Organism: Coreius guichenoti; assembly: GCA_039654105.1. NCBI lineage: Eukaryota > Metazoa > Chordata > Actinopteri > Cypriniformes > Gobionidae > Coreius > Coreius guichenoti. The sequence goes on along the minus strand of CM077169.1, from coordinate 51,230,585 downwards.
TACACAGACACACAATAAACATAATTTAACTTTGATGAGTTTAACTACAAAGCAGGAATTGCCATAACAAAAATAAAGGAAGTAAAAAAAGTTACTTTCTTACATCAAAATTTGTTTTTCTAGTCTAAAATTTGATCTGTCTGCCACAGGGCTCAACGTTTTTCACATGTGGAATAAGGACTTAACAGAGCATGTGTGAAGTGAATGAGGTGATATGTAACTTGTTCCTGATCGAAGAAATCAGAAGTGTTACAATTAACCCGTGTTACAACCATCCCCGCTCTCCCCTATTGGCAAAAAAAAGAAAATATTTATTAACCGGTATTTTTTCTAATCAAACCGTTTTCAGAACGATAATGTTACAGAAGGAACGCATGAACAGAAACGTTAAAATACTGATTCTGCTCTGAGTGAACCGATTTAATTTTCTTTTTGTTTTAAGCCCTGATTTAAACCTACAACATTTTTGTCTCACAATTCTGACTTATTTGTGAGTTTATGTTACAAAAGAAAAAAACGTCAGAATATTGAGTTTATATTCAGATTTTTCTTCTCAGAATTGTGAGATCAAACGCCAATCACCGTTTCTTTTTTGTTTATTCCGTGGCTTCCATAGAACTATCACTTTCTGCCACCAGATAAGCTCCACCCACAAAACACCAAAATGCTCTATAGAAATGTTATCGTGGATTTTTTTTTCTTTTGCTACTGGAGCAAACTGGAACACAAACATTTTATTTGTTGTAGTTTCCATTCATCATTATAGAAGTTTACCCAACAATTTCGACTTCCGCTGAGAACCCCAGAAATGCTCCACGGTGGAGCAAGTTACTTAAAGTTTAGGCATGTACAATCGGCCAGCGCCACTCAAGCATTAGCCAGGCATTTGTATCTGTGTATTTTTGACTTAAGACTCTGAGAGCAATAGGTCTAGTGTTGAGCTGTAATCCCCTGCAAATGTCAACTACAGCAAGTGTGTAGAATTAGTGTTCACACAAGAGTCAAAGCCAAGAGCTACAGCACATGTCGGTCATGAAAGATTTAACTCCACACAACTAGCACCATCATCAAAACATGGCACAAAGAAAAGAAGAGAAATATCAGGCTAGAAACCAGCAGATCTGTGGCTCAAGGTGAGGTATGAGGAGAATCACTGAGTACATAAACACTGCAACACCTAAACAAACCACTGCCTATTTTCATCTAGTTTCTCTAAGCCAGACTTTTCCTGCAACAAAGTCCAGCTCTCCACAACACATTTTCTCCATGAGCAAGGGCACCACAGGACTACTTTGTTATTTTTTGTTTGGTTGGTTTCTGTTGTTTTTCTTTATGTTTGTTTCCATCACAGGTTCCCTCTTTACTCCAGTGCATTCGAACACATTTCAAATTCGGAGCTTTCATTCTCGACACAATATAAGATAGTGAATGACATACACTATATTGCCAAAATTATTGGGTCAAATCACTGAATTCAGGTGTTCCAATCACTTCAATGGCCACAGGTGTATAAAATCAAGCACCTAGGCATGCAGACGCATCTACAAACATTTGTGAAAGAATGGGTCGCTCTCAGGAGCTCAGTGAATTCAAGCGTGGTACCGTGATAGGTTGCCACCTGTGCAATAAGTCCATTCGTGAAATTTCACTACTAAATATTCCACGCTCAACTGTTAGTGGTATTATAACAAAGTGGAAGCAATTGGGAACAACAGCAACTCAGCCACGAAGTGGTAGGCCACGTAAAATCACAGAGCGGGGTCAGCGCATGCTGAGGTGCACAATGCGCAGAAGTCGCCAACTTTCTGTAGAGTCAATAGCTACAGACCTCCAAACTTCGTGTGGCCTCCAGATTAGCTCAAGAACAGTGTGTAGAGAGCTTCATGGAATGGGTTTACATGGCCAAGCAGCTCATCCAAGCCTTACATCACCAAGTGCAATGCAAAGCGTGGGATGCAGTGGGGTAAAGCACGCCGCCACTGGACTCTAGAGCAGTGGAGACGTGTTCTCTGGAGTGACCAATCACGCTTCTCTGTCTGGCAATCCAATGGACGAGTCTGGGTTTGGCGGTTGCCAGGAGAACGGTACTTGCCTGACTGCATTGTGCCAAGTGTAAAGTTTGGTGGAGGGGGGATTATGGTGTGGGGTTGTTTTTCAGGGGTTGGGCTTGGCCCCTTAGTTCCAGTGAAAGGAACTCTTAATGCTTCAGCATACCAAGACATTTTGGACAATTTCATGCTCCCAACTTTGGGGGAACAGTTTGAGAATGGCCCCTTCCTGTTCCAACATGACTGCACACCAGTGCACAAAGCAAGGTCTATAAAGACATGGATGAGTGAGTTTGGTGTGGAGGAACTTGACTGGCCTGCACAGAGTCCTGACCTCAACCCGATAGAACACCTTTGGGATGAATTAGAGCGGAGACTGCGAGCCAGGCCTTCTCGTCCAACATCAGTGCCTGACCTCACAAATGCGCTTCTAGAAGAATGGTCAAAAATTCCCATAAACACACTCCTAAACCTTGTGGAAAGCCTTCCCAAAAGAGTTGAAGCTGTTATAGCTGCAAAGGGTGGGCCAACTCCATATTAAACCCTACGGATTAAGAATGGGATGTTATTAAAATGCATGTGCATGTAAAGGCAGATGTCCAAAAACTTTTGGTGTATATACTGAATAAAAGATATAGATCAGGGATGAGTAACTCTGGAGGACCAGTGTCCTGCAGATTTTAGCTCTAACCAAACACAGCTGCCTGTAACTTTCAAGTAATCCTATTAGATGAGTTGGGGTGGAATCTGTGAGAGGAGCAGAGATGCCATGATATAGACTGAAGGATACAGAATGCACTGCATCAGCTTTCTTATTTTGTTCAAGAGTGTTATTTGGTTTTGAGAAATGATGGAACTAGCAGCTACAAAAATATATAATAATCAGAAATGTTTCTTGAGCAGCAAATCAGCATTTCTGAAGGATCACTGAAAACTGGAGTAATGATGCTGGAGTAAAACCCGCACTTGCGCAGAGTACAATGTTTTCAAGGTCTTCACAAGCTGTTCGTTTAGCTCAGGGAAGAACGTTGCACCAGATTAGCTAGAATCATCCAGCCAAGAGCATTTGGGCACCTCCGGACTGACCCAATCAAGTTTAAGTTTCTTGACTGTCCCACTGAGAACCTTTGTAACTCGGTCAGACTATATCTGAACAGCCTACTTTATACAAGGGGTGTACCATTCGGTTGTTGTTGTTCTTCAAACTAAATCATAAACCTACATGACCTGCCCTATTGTCAGATGCATGTTCAATGCATTTCAGATGTGTTTTCCTCAGCACACAACTTAAGTCACCACCTTCGAATTATAAGGTTCTATCTGCATTCTGAGCAGTTTTGAGATGTTGAGCTTCAAAGATTTTGCATTCCATATACATACATGAAAATGACAGAGACCCTAAATGTATTCTAAATGTACAATATCAAAATCCTCTCAAATTTGTAAATGGGACAGGAACAGGTCAAATGCAGATAGAGCTTTCTAATTCTAAAAAAAAAATCACTTGGAATTATAAGGTTCTATCTTGCAAAATGTTAATTGAAGCAATAATTTTCAAGAAACACAAACAGTTCACCTATAATTTGTTTATAAAAAAACATAAAAATTAGTGTTGTAACATGTAAGAGAAAGTTAAATTTAATGCTTTCTATGACTTTTCATATTTTAGGACAAATTATTTTCTGGTTCAAGTAAAGCATAAAAGGCAGTGCTAAATATTTTGTCCCGTGCAGATGTTAATTTTAGGTAGGAATATGGTGGATAATTAAACACATTATTGCAGGAACCGTTAGTTTAATTGGATGGATGGATGGATGGATGGATGGATGGATGGATGGATGGATGGATGGATGGATGGATGGATGGATGGATGGATGGATGGATGGATGGATGGATGGATGGATGGATGGATGGATGGATGGATGGATGGATGGATGGATGGATGGATGGATGGATTCTAAATTCAGTAAACCATTGTTATATTAAAAAAAAAAACAAGTACTAAAAACTGCTGAACCAAAAATGTACCGAACTGTCATTTTTGTATACTATTACACCCCTACTTTATACCACTTCTCTACCTGACAGGGGAGAGATTCAGAGAATGCCTCACTTGTTGTTCCCTGATGAATAATCCAGCATCATAATATATGTTTTGGATCAGCTAGACCAGCATCATAAACCAGCCTGGACCAACATGGAACTCATGCTGGTTTATGCTGGATTTTTTAGCAGGGTTGGAAGCCTCCAACAAGTATTGATTTCCTCATCTTCACAGTCAAACATGACCGGACACAGCGAACCCACTGAGTGCACATCGTCACTGCCAAACTGAAAGGGCAACATCACTTTAAGGAAGATGAGACACTAGTTATACTACAATATTTTATCATTGGGGACCTTGTGAGCCACGTCTTGCTAGCTCGTTTGGCCCCTCGGGCACCACGGAGGTTGGAGATTGGGCCGTTTCTTTTTAAAGAAAGCAATCTGGGAGTGAAGCATTTTTAGCTTCATATGCTCGCAAGCGACTCAGCTGACATCTCATAAAAACCTAGCCTGAATATTGTCTAAACCAGTAGCAGGGTTATTATAGATAACTGAAACTAAAACCCTAAAAAACGTATATAAAATATATTTTTAAAAAAACTTAAACATTTCTCATTTTCACTTGATGTACTAAATAAACTAAAACTGAAATAAAAATTAATTTTCTTAATATTTTTGTCTTGTTTTACATTACAAATATCTAAACATTATTAAGACAAGATGCATTTACTGGAGAAGCAAAATTACTGAAGACATTAAGTCTTGTTTTATGAAAAAAAAATCATAAAAATTAAATGAGTGCTTAAAATAAGAAAATCAGAAAAAAAAACTTAATTCAAAAGGGAAAACAAGATTATTTTTCTGAGCCAATTGGCAGATATTTTTTAAGCATAAACTCACTTTATTTTGATCAAATCGTCAGTAGACAACACTTAATAATGACTTAAGTCAAAAATGTATCTTGATTAAAGAATGTTTAGATATTTGTAATGGAAAACAACACAAAAATACTGAGGAAGAAAATTATTTTTGCAGTCTAGACATACTAAATAAAAAAATACAGAAAATAAATACATAATAATAAATAATAAAAAAAGTAACATAAAAATGACAAACACGCAACAAACTTACTAAAATGTAAAGCTAAAATGCAAACAGAAAAATATAAAAATAAAAACTAATTCAAAATATTAATAAAAACTATAATAGTATCTGAATGATAGTAAAATAGCCCTGACCGGTAGCCTTCAACACTTGTAGTTCCTTTAACATTTTATGAATCACAACTAATGTAACTTACAGAGAAAGAAACTCGGATAATTAATACCTCACATATATTTCATAATTACCAGTACTTGTTGGAAGGTTTTTTAATGAGCGATTAGCAATGGATGAAAAATTTGTTAGTAACTTTGCCTTAATCATTTTCCATTCCTCTATCAATAATTATACCTGATAATACATTAATATTTTGTCTTGTCAAGCATCCTCCACAGTGATATAAGATCATTTTCCATGAAAAGGATTATGGTATGTTTTCAGACCTTCATAGAGTCGGTCTCAGATGACACCTTTTCAAACCATTCAAGTACCATAAGATGCACATTGCACAATGTCGAAAGCTTTCTCAAAATGGCAATTGATTTAATTAGTCATCTTTGTACAATTTCCATGAGAGCACAGGCTTTTATCAGTCCACCAGGAAACGTGTTTATCAGCACAGTGAGTTTGCAAGGTTGGCATTAAACCTTTCAAAGACATTTTAGCATGTGAACTAAATGGATGAATCTCACGAAACCTGTCATTCCAAAATCAAACACAAAAAAAAAAAGCAATTCGATTTTCCTTAAAGTCCCACTGAAGTGTCTTGAAACGCACAGCATTATTCAATGTGTTGATGTAATTTCCACTGAAACAGGAAGAGAGGGCGGGACATATTGAACAGCTCCACCCCTTTTTTAAAATAGCCAATAGCATTTAGTTTATATCACAGCTCGTCCAGAGCCGTTGAGCTCGGTAAAGCTGCAGTTTCCTCCTAATCTCTAACCGTTTCTCCTCCTAATCTCCTCCATATCGCTTTAAAATACAGCATTCTGTGCAGAATTCAAACGGGTCCGATACGTTTTCTGGTCTGCGCCGACTTGATCACATGATCCGCTCTGTGCTATCGTGTCTCTGGACCGACACGATCACATAATCCGCTCTGTGCTATCGTGTCTCTGGACTGGAGCTGCGATGGTTCACTGACACTAACATGAAACCAGACTTCATTCGCCCCAATGGAAAGCATATTTACACTGTCTGATCGTTCCCTATCCCCTATATAGTGCACTGTCTGATCGTTCCCTATCCCCTATACAGTGCACTGTCTGATCGTTCCCTATCCCCTATACAGTGCACTGTCTGAATCGTTCCCTATCCCCTATATAGTGCACTGTCTGAATCGTTCCCTATCCCCTATACAGTGCACTGTCTGAATCGTTCCCTATCCCCTATACAGTGCACTGTCTGATCGTTCCCTATCCCCTATATAGTGCACTGTCTGAATCGTTCCCTATCCCCTATATAGTGCACTGTCTGATCGTTCCCTATCCCCTATATAGTGCACTGTCTGATCGTTCCCTATCCCCTATACAGTGCACTGTCTGATCGTTCCCTATCCCCTATATAGTGCACTGTCTGAATCGTTCCCTATCCCCTATATAGTGCACTGTCTGAATCGTTCCCTATCCCCTATATAGTGCACTGTCTGATCGTTCCCTATCCCCTATACAGTGCACTGTCTGACCGTTCCCTATCCCCTATATAGTGCACTGTCTGATCGTTCCCTATCCCCTATATAGTGCACTGTCTGATCGTTCCCTATCCCCTATATAGTGCACTGTCTGATCGTTCCCTATCCCCTATACAGTGCACTGTCTGATCGTTCCCTATCCCCTATACAGTGCACTGTCTGACCGTTCCCTATCCCCTATATAGTGCACTGTCTGATCGTTCCCTATCCCCTATACAGTGCACTGTCTGAATCGTTCCCTATCCCCTATACAGTGCACTGTCTGATCGTTCCCTATCCCCTATACAGTGCACTGTCTGAATCGTTCCCTATCCCCTATACAGTGCACTGTCTGATCGTTCCCTATCCCCTATATAGTGCACTGTCTGAATCGTTCCCTATCCCCTATATAGTGCACTGTCTGATCGTTCCCTATCCCCTATACAGTGCACTGTCTGATCGTTCCCTATCCCCTATACAGTGCACTGTCTGACCGTTCCCTATCCCCTATATAGTGCACTGTCTGATCGTTCCCTATCCCCTATATAGTGCACTGTCTGATCGTTCCCTATCCCCTATACAGTGCACTGTCTGATCGTTCCCTATCCCCTATACAGTGCACTGTCTGACCGTTCCCTATCCCCTATATAGTGCACTGTCTGATCGTTCCCTATCCCCTATATAGTGCACTGTCTGATCGTTCCCTATCCCCTATACAGTGCACTGTCTGATCGTTCCCTATCCCCTATACAGTGCACTGTCTGACCGTTCCCTATCCCCTATATAGTGCACTGTCTGATCGTTCCCTATCCCCTATATAGTGCACTGTCTGATCGTTCCCTATCCCCTATACAGTGCACTGTCTGACCGTTCCCTATCATTGTCATTGTTTTGGAGCTTATATATAACAGTAAGGCTAACATATTCATACTAAAAGCCAAAAAACTTTTGATTTCATGGGGACTTTAAAGAAAATGATGGCTATTTTTAGGACCATTAATATGTTCCGCTTTGTGATATTTTCTGGGGTCTCTGGTGGCACCACGGGGAATACTCCAATTATTGTTTGATTAAAATATGTGTTAAACAAAAATACAATATTAAGTTACAGAATCTCAAATATAAACTGCTTAAGAATGGATATAGTCACATTTACTGAAAATTATTTTGTGTACCTATAACTGCATGTTAATTGCATCAAGCCCAACAAAACAGATGTCTTTTTACAAGCAGTGGGTGAGTAGTCGACTCCATTATTATATAAAATCCCATATTTAAAAAAAAAATTGTGTTGATTGTATTATAGTGCATTTTCATGTTTTCTGCTGAGTTCAGCATGTGCCATGCAATGACATAAAGAAGACCACTTTAGTCAAATGATCATCACAGACAGTTACAACTGAAGCAACATGTTGGTTTTGTACTGGGCGAACTCAAGACAGATCTAAAGGGGATGAGAGGCTAAAGGCTGTCACACAATTGACCTATCGGTAAGCCCCTCCCCTCGAACGCAGAGGAGCCAATGGCAGTTGAGTATCAGTTGCGCTGGGACCGGAACTCGGACATCTTTAGGTTTCAGCGCCATAGAGAAACATTGGAAAATCCGAAGCTCTCATTGGGTTGATGGTGTTTATGCTACAAAAATGGTAAAACGATGTGTACTGTAACACTGATTCCAGGTATCCTGAGAGGATTTTCTGGTTGTCATACTCTCATTAAGTTACGATTAAAGTCTCTGCTAACGCACAAACCGAACTAACTAACTGTTCTCACGTCATGTAACGGTGTAGGTCAAAAACACATAAACAAAGGTCTACATTTCAGTGCCTCTCCATATTAAACTGGTTAAATGTAAATTAATTTAATCTTACCCTGCGGTACATGAACAGTGTTGATCCTGGATGTTGCCATCTGCGATCGTGACGACCGTAAGGCTTCTCCCGCTTGCATTGTGATCTGTAAACCCTCACTTCCAAATTAATCTCCCACCATATTTATTTTAAAATCTGTTATATATATATATATATAAGTCCCACTTGAATGCTCCTCGACGATTGGTGGTCCTTCTGTGTCACAGACTTTATTGTGATTTATCGTCTAATTTGTTTTTGTATACATGTTTGATATTTCTGTGAGTTTAGATATGTTTAAGGTCTACATTATCTGTCTTACTAAGGAAGACTCCTATTTTGATGGGTATTATAGTCTATGGGTAATGAAAGGGAGAGCTCGCAGTTTATCGGAGTTGTTTTGCAGATACAAAGTTTACAGTTTATTAGTACCCCCGAAAAGGCATAAGGTCTGTATATGTTTGTTTACTGTTCGTTGTATGAGTGTTTTTGTGTAATTTGCTGTGTATGTTAATGATAATGCAACGGAGAGAGAGAGTTTTCAAATGAGACGTTAATGCGCTCTTCTTATGCTTTGTTTGTTCAGCTCTTACGGTGATTTTTTTTGGAGTGAAAAACGATGTAATAAACTTCATAACCCATCAGTAAAGTTTGGCCATCATTCGGACGGGGTCCGCTACATTCTGTGTCTATCTTGCCACAAGGTTTTCACACTGACAGCTGTCATTGTAAGACATAGCAACTCTGTTTGTTTGTCCGAGTTAGCAACAGTAACTAAGGGGGGTGGGGCTTACCGATAGGTCAATTGTATTGATAGACATCATGATCAGCTGAGCGTCAGCTGGCTGTGGGCTTGACTAACATGACCTGCCTAAAGCTATGCTTGATTTCTGATGATTTTGTTTCGAAACATGTCATAATACCTATTAACGTTACACTTTATTTTGCAACTTTGCAACTACATGTCAACTATAAGAGTATTAGTAGACTGTTAAGTTAGAGGGTTTGGGTTTGGATTAGTAGAATAAGTGTTGTCACTTATAGTCAGAAGAATGTCTGTTGAGGAGCATCAAAATAAAGAGTTAGCAGATGTTAAGCGGACAGTTTACTATTACTCTAATGACTGCTAGTTGATGTGTAGCTGCAAAGTTACTTATAGTTAGTAGAATATCTTAACTATTGAAATAAAGGGCCCTATCATACTCCCGGCGCAATGCGACGCAAGTGTTTTTTGCTAGTTTCAGCCTGACGCAGTTATCATTTTCACGTCCAGCTCCACGTTGTTTAAATAGCAAATGCACTGGCGCATCTGTTCGCCCATGGGCGTGCTGGTCTGAAAACCAGGTGTGTTCAGGAGCATTGTTGGCTCATTGCTATTTTGAGGAACTGAAAACGACTGCACCATTGACCAACACAAACCTGCTCTAAAGTCAATAGCCCAGTATTTTTTGTGTTATTTAAAGGGTGTGTTAGTAATATGTGCCTATAGGCATCTGCAAACACACGAGGAGAGTCTCTCGACAACTGGCAGATCAACGTGCTGCTACATTTCTCTCTGAAACAGAAATTAAATTAAATTGAATGTGGAGGATTTTAACTGTGACAAGATGATTGATAGGTCAGTTTAAACGGTGACAGGATGCACATAACTAAGCGACACAACTGTCCATTAAAGACACAATTATGATGAAGTAGTTTGTCCCAAAGCTTGTCTACTCTTCTGCTACACACTCAAAAGTATGTACTTTTTCTTCACCAGAACAGTACATACTTTTAAGGCATAGTATAAGTTGGTGAATTGGGACGCAGCAATTGTAGAAGTAATGCGTTTGAGTCTTCTGAAAAGACACAATCATGTTATATGATGAACAGGTTTTAATTTAGGCTTTTATTCACATAAACACTGATCGATGTACATACATAGAGCACATCAAATATAGTAACAGAAGCTCAACCATGTGATCTGGACTCGTGAGAACAAACCTCACAGGCCATGCAAGAGCGTTTGAGCTGCTGTTTGCTGTATTTGATCATCACACTGTAGTGTCACATTTTTTGCAAACTGCTAAATTCTGGCCAGTTATTAATGCACAGGATATCAAAATCTTCAGAGTACACTGTAAAAAATCCAACTCACAAAAATTTTGACTAATGATTATGTTTTAGTTAACTGGACAATTAGATGCAAAAAAGTTGCTTAACCAGTGAAAAGAAGTTGGTTCAACTATCGTTGGACCAACCTAGTATTAATTGTAAATTCGATTTGTAAATGCAAGTTAACAAGCATACAAGTTGCAACAAGTTAACAATGCATTCTGGGTGCATCATGCAAAACTCATCTATGGCTCCCAGAATGCATTGCGGCATGAAGCATGTCACCATTGTTGAGATTCATAGGCTGATTCTTGATGTCTGTGGGAGTAAATCTCACAGGAGGACAAAGTGCTTAGTGTACAATCTGTTTTAAACCTTATTCAGCTTTTCTGGTTAAAACCGTGCTGGATCTTTTCTAGAATCACAATAAAACAAAGTAAATAGTATATTGCTCATATTAAACTCAGTCATAAAATCAGTGAATTAAGCCACTACACAATGATTATATTCTTATCATCGAGCAGCCGACAGCATCTGATTGTGTTTTCTCTTGCTTTTGTAACTCAGTTACAGCAGCCAGAGAAACACTAACATTAAAAAGTCGTCAAACTGCCCAACTAAAGAAAACACTGATCACCATGATGGTGACATAAAACTTAATGGTGACATAAAACTCAATCAGCTGAACAAAAGATCTTAAATTAGGAGACATGTGACCTTACTCAGTTAATTGAGTTAAGTGAACTACTTTGTTTAAAAAAAGCTGTGCAGCAAGTTGCCTTACAATTTTAAGTTATGTCAACTTTTCTTTTTTTACAGTGTAGATTCTTTTCTTACTTGCCATCTAAACTCTGAGTCTGTTTTAGTCTAGGCTCATCTCTTTAGCCACACACACACAATTCATTATCTACACGCATGATTATGTTGCATGCATTAGTATAATATAGTTGGTACTTATATATGACTTTGAATTAAACATATGCGATATAACAAAAATATGAAAATGTAAATTTAGACTAAGTTCTGTTTCTTTGTCTGCAGCATGTAGTGTTGGTCAGGTGTTCAAAAATATCCTAGTAAATTATCATTTCCTACTTTTCCAGATACAGTAACTGGATTAAATACATTTAATTAATCAATAATTTAATATCCTACATAATCCTAATCAATATTTAATATTCTTTTTGGTCACACTTTAGACTACACTGTAAAAAATTGCCAGGAATTCACAGTATTAGTATTATTTTACAATAAATTACTGTAGTCAGAAATTTACAGTGAAATGAATGCATGCTGGGTCATTTACTTATGAATTACTGTTAATCAACTGCAAAATGATGCTGACATCACAGTAATTTACTGCTCTTGTTTTACTGTGAATTCACATGATAACGTTGTCTTCAACCATGCCACTGTAAGAAATTATATTGTTTAGTACTGTAATTGTTTTGAAGTCACCATGATGGTGATCAGTGTTCCGTTAACTTGGGATCTTGGACATTCGATATTCATATTCAAATTTCAGTCAGAAGTCAGAAGTGTGAGCTAGAATATCAATTAAGTTAACTGGGTGATGTTAAGTAAACTATACTATTATTAGCGTTATTTCACACTGCAAAAAAATTATCTTGTTTCTGTTTGGGACAGAACAAGAAACAAGATTTCAACAGAAACAAGATTATTTTTCTTACCCCATTTGGCAGATAATTTTGCTTGTTTTAAGCAAAAACTCACTTCATTTTGATTTGATTTTACAGAAAACAAGAAAAAATATCTTATGTAATTTTACTTATCTAGTAAATGCATCTTGATTAAGACTTTTTAGATATTTAGACTGGAAACAAGACAAAATACTAAATAAGAAAATAATTTTTTGCAGTGCAGCAACATCTTATTTCAAATTCATAATTGTTTGTAGATGGATATTTCACAATAGTAAAGCAACTAAGATTTATGTTTGAAAGGTGTGACATCATCTTGCAACACAAGATTTTTTTTTTTCTTCCATCACCTAATGATGGACAGACATCAATACTCAACATACAAAACACAACAATGGTGACACTCAACAAATAATAATAATAAAAAAGATAAATTCTGAACATTACAAAATAAACCAACAACACAAACTGCTAAAAGTGAACCAAAAATAAGTTCAGCAGCACAGATAAAACCAACAAGAATCAAGAAACTCCACAGCATAATCTATTCACGCCGCACTGCATGCTGGGTACCTTCATAGTACATACAGTGCATCTGGAAAGTATTCACAGCGCTTCACTTTTTCCACATTTTGTTATGTTACAGCCTTATTCCAAAATGGATTAAATTCATTATTTTCCTCAAAATTCTACAAACAATACCCCATAATGACAACGTGAAAGAAGTTTGTTTAAAATCTTTGCAAATTTATGTACATAAGTATTCACAGCCTTTTCCATGACACTCAAAATTGAGCTCAGGTGCATCCTGTTTCCACTGATCATCCTTGAGATGTTTCTACAACTTGATTGGAGTCCACCTGTGGTAAATTCAGTTGATTGGACATGCTTTGGAAGGGCACACACCTGTCTATATAAGGTCCCACAGTTAACAGTGCATGTCAGAGCACAGACCAAGCCATGAAGTCCAAGCAATTGTCTGTAGACCTCCGAGACAGGATTGTATCGAGGCACAGACCTGGGGAAGGGTACAGAAACATTTCTGCAGCATTGAAGGTCCCAATGAGCACAGTGGCCTCCATCATCCATAAATGGAAGAAGTTTGGCCAGTGGCCAGACGGAAGCCACTCCTCAGTAAAAGGCACATGACAGCCCGCCTGGAGCATCATACTCAAAAAGACTTGAGGCTGTAATTGGTGCCAAAGGTGCTTCAACAAAGTATCGAGCAAAGGCTGTAAATACTTCTGTACATGTGATTTTTTTTTTTTTTCATTTTATTATTTGTAATACATTTGCAAAGATTTCAAACAAACTTCTTTCCCGTTGTCATTATGGGGTATTGTTTGTAGAATTTTGAGGAAAATAATTAATTGAATCCATTTTGGAATAAGGCTGTAACATAACAAAATGTGGAAAAAGTGAAGCGCTGTGAATACTTTCCGGATGCACTGTATGCACTGTAGGAATACAGTATGATATTCCAAGAGTGCAGTTAGATACAAGAGAGGTCCTACTGTATAATTACTGTGAAAGTCATGCAATTATTAACCTGGAATATACTGTCATTTCACACTAAAATGTTTAAAGGTGCCATAGAATGGAAAACTGTATTTACCTTGGCATAGTTGAATAATAAGAGTTCTGTACATGGAACTGACACACCGTGAGCCTCAAACACCATTGTTTCCTCCATCATATGTAAAAACGTGAAAAAGGGGCGATGAAAAAGGGGCGAATCCCAACATAACACCGACCATTATTCATCATTAATCATTAATATTTACACCCCCAAAATTCGCATATACCAGCCCATGTTCAAGGCCAGGCAGTATTAACATGGACCTGCACAGCTGAATCATCAGAAGTTCTGCAGGTATTGTGAAGAAGCAAGCAAGGACAATAGCGAAAATGGCAGATCATGGATATAAATGTTATGTTCCAGGCTGTGCAGGGGATGTGAGCACTTTTCATACCCTTTCCACAGAACAGAACTGTCAACAGACATGGTTGATGTTTATCTATAACAGGATACCGCACCAATTTAATTCAAAGTTGTTAGCTTACTCTGCCCATTACACCACTGACAGTTTTTCTAACACTGTGTCTACACCGGATGCGACCATTGACGTGTCGCGTCTCACCGCACCAGCTAGAAACTGTATAGTGTCTACATTGGACGCGACAAAGCGACTGTTGAAAAGCATGTGTCCGTCATGTCAGTACGTCATAAATAGAACGAGGGATTTGTCATGTCAATCCAGTGTAGACAACATCACTGATTATAATGGGTTATATTGTCTTTTATCATGTCGCATCGCGCCGCTCGCATCTGTTAATATTATTTCCTGCCTGTGTTGTCATATAAATATACAAAATACAACTGTAGATACATCTATGTCAATCCTTTTTGTCGGGTAGAATTATAATTTAGCCTACATTTCATCAACAACACATAACTCAGGAGCTAACTAGGTTAGTTTGGTTGCTTACAGATAGCTCACTCGCTCCTAGCTAACGTGACCTTCTCCACCACTTAAGTTGAAATGATTGTCATTTGACAAGGCATCTAGTCAATTTGTTTAAATATTTTTTGTTTGAGAACTGAAGTATGATTATTGTGCACGTTTGTATTTCAGAGTACATCACAGCTCCTGCGTACAAATGATGTACAGCCAATCAGAGCAAAGCTCAACATTATTATTCATGACCCTTCCAAATAAGGTAATAACAGCCCATTTCATTCTAGGGACAAATCCTAGGCTTATAAATGGACATTTAAAACCGTATCTGGAGAATTTTTGCCCTTACCTAAGCCACATACCTTATATGTAGATATCAGAGAACAATTTAAAATATTGTATCAATGCTTTCTATGGCACCTTTAACAGTGTAACTATTAACTATGACCTTTGCCTCAATAAACTCCTAATTTACTGCTTATTAATAGTTAGTTGTTAATTTTAGGTATTGGGTATGATTAAGGGATGTAGAATATGGTCATGCAGAATAAGGCATTAATATGTGCTTAAGTACTAATAAACAGCCAATATCCTAGTAATATGCATGCTAATAAGCAACTATTTAATAGTGAGACGTAACGATATGGATCCCACTGAAGGCGAGCGTAGCTGAACCCAAGTGCAGTTTTATTGAGAGTGTGAACAGATACAAAATAAACAAAAGACTTGACAAAGCTTGACTTGGTACTACATGAACTAAACTTGAACAGAAACAAAACTCACCAAAAGAGGTTACACGGACAATACTAGACAAAGACGCATGGCAAACATGAGGGCTTAAATACACATGGACTAATGACTAAACAAGACACACCTGTGAACAATCAAACAATGAACCAATGACAAAACAGAACTGATGAACACATGACATAAACAACCAATGAGAACATAACACATGAGGACAAGGGAATCACATGACAATGGAGCACATGGCAGGAACAGGACAAGGAGCATAAATACAAAGACATGAACACAAACAAAACGCAAAACCGTGACATATCCCCCCCTCTAAGGGCTGCTCCTGATGCCCTAACAAACAAGACATGAAACAAACAAAAAGTCCTGGAGGGTGGAGGACCGGAGGAGGTCTTGGGGGAGGGATGGTGGGAGGTGGAGCATGGGCGGAGCTGGGCCGTGGAGCATGTGTGGTGCAGGCAGTTCAGGAAGCCATGGTGGCGCAGGCAGTTCAGGAAGCCATGGCGGCGCAGGCAGTTCAGGAAGCCATGGAGGCACAGGCAGTTCAAAAGGACCATGGCGGTGCAGGAAGTTCAGGAAGCCATTGTGGTGCAGGAAGTTCAGGAAGCCATTGTGGTGCAGGAAGTTCAGGAAGCCATTGTGGTGCAGGAAGTTCAGGAAACCATGGTGGTGCAGGAAGTACAAGGGACCATGGTGGTGTAGGCAGTTCAGGGGACCAAAGAGGCACAGCCTCCGTGGCCTTAGCCAGGTACCTACTGACCCCCCCCCCCCCCCCTCCCCTCTCTGGACACTGGACGTGAGACGAAGTCCCCTCTGGACGTGAGACGAAGTCCCCTCTGGACTCTGGACGGAAGTCCCCTCTGGACTCTGGACGGAAGTCCCCTCTGGACTCTGGACGGAAGTCCCCTCTGGACTCTGGACGGAAGTCCCCTCTGGACTCTGGACGGAAGTCCCCTCTGGACTCTGGACGGAAGTCCCCTCTGGACTCTGGACATGAGACGAAGTCCCCTCTGGACTCGGGACGGGAGACGGCGCTAATGTGTGTGCTGCCCACACACACACACCACATCGCTGTGGCCACAATGGTCATCGCTGCACACTCTGAAAATTCTGCCTCGGGCGTGGCGGCCATCTTTGCAGACAACTCAGGAGCGGTGGCCATCTTGGGACAAGACAATGGAGCGGCAGCCATCTTGGGACAAGACAATGGAGCGGCTGGTACTGTGGGATGGCGGGGTTCATCATCAACTTCTCCCACAGTAAATGAGGAGCCACTCAGTAGAAGGGCATGTAGGAATATGTATGAACAGGCAGCGAGTCGACACAAAGCCCGTAAAGACCACAGGGGTAAGGACCCCTGTAAGGGACCCTCACAAGTGAAACCAAAGTGTTATCTGGAAGTAAAAGGTGCGCCCAAACATCAAACAGGGACACTTCGCCTTCCCCCTCCCTGTCGGTTGACACAGTCCAGAGACTCTTTGAATATCACACCAAAAGACCTCACAGGACTCAGGCATGATTCTGAGCCAAAACTTCTGAATTCATACCAATAATGTGAATTAATCCACCAAACGGTGCCTTAAACATATACCAAGGTATTATGTGTATTTTCATGTAACCTGTGAAGTTTCTCTGTATGCTAGACATTTATCACATATGAATCTTTATTATCTTCTACTCCAATCATGGGAAACATGATATCTGTGCGATGCATAAACGATTTCCATCGTTTTGATGCAAGGTAGATTTGTGTAAAATGCACCATAATCACACTATGAAAGTTGGTTTCTTAAAAGTGTTTAACCAAACGCGCAAAGAATGCCAGCACGTGATAATGTGGACATTATGCTAATGATATACCAGCACAGCAAAAGTGGGCGTAAGACATGCCCAAAACAACAGCCGATTGGTTGGTGACACTTTCAAGGACGGACTTTGGGACACGCTTATAAACAAAGGACAAACAAGATGTCTTTGCTTTTTGCGTTTGCTTCGTGCTTATGCTGACTGCCATGCGGTGACTTCTGCTTTGGTTCGTGCTGGCCTTTTCATCTCACTGCCTGCATGTTTCACTGCCCTTCGAGCTACCAAGAGCTCTTCACGAAACTCTGAAACTTCGTTTGAACCGCGCCGAAGAAGACGTCCTGGAGTCCGCGCAGCCACTCACCGAGACTCAGAGAAACTCCCGTCGCGTAGCAACCAGCTAACGCTATCCAGGATCCGGCACACAACGACTGACTGCCAGCCAAGCAACTCCATCCCAAGAGGAACCCGTGCTCATAGGAGCATTCAAACGCAAGTACATAACTCTCCATTTTGGCTGAACTGGTGAAAATCGTATCTAAGCGAACAAACTAAGGTTGAATTGCTAGTATATTGATTCTCTCAGGTTGCGGTTAAGAAATCGTGTCTGAACGAGACACTTGGGACTCCATTCCTTTCCGTTAACAAACATCACTTTCCCTGCAAGCTGTATGAATGAGTACGCGTGTGTGTTTTGTTAGATTAGTTTGTGTATTAGAATAGTTCAATACAGCCTTGTATTTATTTTTTCATCTATACAAGTGTCTTGTGCTCTGTGTTTATAAGTTATTGCCTCAAACTGATCGATTTTGTTACTAAGCTCACAAACAGTGAACATAAAGTTAATGATATTATTGCCGTTGGCCACGGGGTACTATCCCGATTCAAGATTGATAGAATACTGTAATTTCAACGTATCGGTGGACGAATAGTTGATAAAGTGTTAAATATTAATTTTGAATCATTTATATGTAATTCAGTCTTTTCACTGTAATTTAATACCCCTTTGAGTTATTTGATCCGAACAAATTCTTACAGGCATGGTCGATATATTGAGCTAGGGAAAAGTGAATTTTCCCCCCAGGCAGTTGAGAACGCAATGGCTCATTTAACCCAAATCTAAAAATGTCCTTGAGGGCAACATCATTAAAACCCACCGCATGGCATTCTTCCACATAATCCTCTATGGCCCGGTTACCTTGTCGAAGATGCAAGAGGCAAACTGCTGGGTTCATTGTCAGGTCTAGTATTCTGTAACGATATGGATCCCACTGAAGGCGAGCGTAGTTGAAGCCAAGTACAGTTTTATTGAGAGCGTGAACAGATACAAAATAAACAAAATACTTGACAAAACTTGACAAAGCTTGACTTGACTTGATAATACATGAACTAAACTTAAACAGAAACTAAACTTACCAAAAGAGGTTACACGGACAATACTAGACAAAGACGCATGGCAAACATGAGGGCTTAAATACACATGGACTAATGACTAAAGACAAACCTGTGAACAATCAAACAATGAACCAATGACAAAACAGAACTGATGAACACATGACAAAAACAACCAAGGAGAACATAACACATGAGGACAAGGGAATCACATGACAATGGAGCACATGGCAGGATCACATGACAAACAGGAACACATGACAGAACCAGGAACAGGACAAGGAGCATAAATACATGAACACAAACAAAACCCAAAACCGTGACATGAGAATTGGACCCTAAAGTGTTACCCTTTTTTTTAATGAAAACAAGCATCGAAACATTTTATCCAGCAAAATTATTATTATATTTTGATAAACCAGCTTCATGATCATACAAATATATTGATACTGACTTTGTGTCAGTATTGACGGTAAAGTTTTCTTGTCGGCCACATTGAACAGATGTGATTTTGTGAGTGCAACAGTAGCTGAAACAAATCAATCAATCTTGATTAAATATTTGAACCAACTAAGAATCTATTCTAATCACAGTATCATAAGTATCATTCCTGTCACTGGGAATCGACCAATGAATAATGTTGGTGAACATTAACATTGGGATGATTGATAAATCAATGGGACACTGAAGTTAATTGGCTGCTGTCCCGGTGGGTCCGTGCTCGCAGAATGAGGGAAATCATTGGGAGAGACGTGTCTTTACAGCGGCATCGCTACCGCATTAGAAACAGCAGATTAAAGACGTAACTGAATGGGCTGGGGGCAAACATCTCAAAGCGGACACATGGAGAGGGGACGTGCCTCGCACACCAAAACACCACCAGATCACTAACAAGAGGAATGAAGGAAGATACTGAGACAATAGACACAAATACACACATACACTCTCAGAAAAGAAATGTGCAAAAATTGTGCCTTTTTGTTTTCCAGTACAAATATCTAAACATTCCTAAATCAGGATATATTTACTTGGGAAGCACACTGACATAAGATATTAAGTCTTGTTTTTTGAAAATAAATAAATAAATAAATAAAATTAAGTGAGATTATGCTTAAAAAAAATAAAAATATCTGCCAATGAGGACAGAAAAATAAACTTAATTAAAAGCAAAAACAACATTATTAGCTATTTTTTTTCTTTATCTGGTCTCAAAACGTATAGTACAAAAACATTTATACATCATTCATGGAACTTCTTTTAGGAACGTTTTAGTTGGATGTTCGTCTAACATTTTTTAAATGTTACAACTTGTTTCAGAACGTTCAGAGAACATTCAAAAGTAACATTCCAAGAATGTTTGCAAAATGGAATGTTTTCTTTCCTCTTTTAAATATTTGATGTCTCTATTTGTGGGCTTCCACAATATTCTCTGCTTGCTAAACATGAGACATACCTCCTGATTCGACTAAAAACTCGATTCAATAGCTACAGACCTCCAAACTTCGTGTGGCCTTCAGATTAGCTCAAGAACAGTGCGTAGAGAGCTTCATGGAATGGGTTTCCATGGCCGAGCAGCTGCATCCAAGCCTTACATCACCAAGTGCAATGCAAAGCGTCGGATGCAGTGGGGTAAAGCACGCCGCCACTGGACTCTAGAGCAGCGGAGACGTGTTCTCTGGAGTGACCAATCACGCTTCTCTGTCTGGCAATCCAATGGACGAGTCTGGGTTTGGCGGTTGCTAGGAGAACGGTACTTGCCTGACTGCATTGTGCCAAGTGTAAAGTTTGGTGGAGGGGGGATTATGGTGTGGGGTTGTTTTCCAGGGGTTGGGCTTGGCCCCTTAGTTCCAGTGAAAGGAACTCTTAATGTGTCAGCATACCAAGACATTTTGGACAATTTCATGCTCCCAACTTTGTGGGAACAGTTTGAGAATGGCCCCTTCCTGTTCCAACATGACTGCGCACCAGTGCACAAAGCAAGGTCTATAAAGACATGGATGAGCGAGTTTGGAGTGGAGGAACTTGACTGGCCTGCACAGAGTCCTGACCTCAACCCGATAGAACACCTTTGGGAGGAATTAGAGCGGAGACTGCGAGCCAGGCCTTCTCGTCCAACATCGGTGCCTGACCTCACAAATGCACTTCTAGAAGAATGGTCAAAAATTCCCATAAACACACTCCTAAACTTTGTGGAAAGCCTTCCCAGAAGAGTTGAAGCTGTTATAGCTGCAAAGGGTGGGCCAACTCCATAAGACTCCTTAAGAATGGGATGTCATTAAAGTTCATGTGCATGTAAAGGCAGGTGTCCCAAAACTTTTGGCAATATAGTGTTTTTTTTATAGTTATATAAAATTGTATAGTTTTATATTTTATAGTTTTTTTTTTTTTTTTTTTTCCCCACTGACCACACAGGCTGTGTAGGCTATTGGATAATATCGACAAATACCCAGATAACAAAAATATATTTATTTGCTAACATTCCCATTAAAGGGATAGTTCACCCAAAAATGAAAATTCTGTCATAATTTATTTTGTTCTGCTGAACACAAAGGAAGATATTCTGAAGAATGTTTGTAACATTTGTGGATCACGATTGACTTCCACAGTATTTTTTCTCCAAACTATTGAAGTCAATGGTGTCCCACAACTGTTTGGTTACAAACAGGTCCTAAAATTAACACTCGCCAAGTGCCAAATGCAAGTAAAAATCGGTGTTGGCAAGTATATGAAATCATGAAATCACCAGTTGACCGGTAACATTTTTATGAATTCTAACAATACATGAACGACAATCTGGACAGTGCTGCCAGTGCTGCATCGTCACGAAAGTTTAAGCCTTGCCAATTTAAATATTTAAGCGGAAAGTTCAGTGTGCGAACACATCTGAAGCACACGTCCGGAAAGTCGCATCTCAGACAGCACACAAATACTAAACTGAGCTCTCTTTCACGTCTTCTTGCGCTTGAGTGGACAAACTCACACAAAAAATAGCGAGTATCCTAGTAAGCATAGTCGGTTATGTCTTAAGTGAACGTAAACAGTTGAGAAAGTAAACACATGTGTATCAGTATCAGTGTATTAGATCCGTGCATTCTCTCTTAAAGTGACAGCAGCCTAATATTCCTGCTGCTGTCTGTGTTTCTAATGTTAATCAAACAATCACTCACTGCTCTTGACTGAATAACTTTTGTAGCATTAATAAAGATGTTTAATTTATACAGTGGATACTATTCAGTTTTATTTTACATTTGCTTACTTTATTACATTTCTGTACCTGAAATCTGTCAGACCTGAAAACCTGAAAAGCACTGTTTATTTCATTTGTATCTTTATTATATTGCATTTATTTGTGTTTTTGCTTGTAATTTGATTATTTGTTCTGTTTGTTCTACTTGTTGATTGTTTACTTGTCTTTAATAATGTTATAAATGTATATTAGTTAGGCTAGTAGCTTTAGCTGTGGTATTGAAATTGTGAATTTTCACTGGTATCTAAAATTTTGGTGTCATTACTGCCTGTTTTTTGCAAACAGTTTTATGGTCGGTAAAAATTCTTATGGCCGGTACATTTTCTTAAGTCACTGGCTATTGGCAGGTGTGGCAAAAAATATATAGTTTTAGGCGCTGGTTACAAAGATTCTTCAACATCTTCCTTTGCATTCAACAGAATAAAGAAAAGTATATTTTGGATATTTTATATATTTGGAACAACTTGAGGCTGAGTAAATGATTTTTTTTTTCATTTTGAGTGAACTATCCCTTTAAGGGTAATGTTAGCAAATCATTCTTTAAAAATATTTTTGTTAGCTGGATATTTGCAGAATGCAATAAGAAAATACTGTAGTTAGGTTTGATTTCATGTTACCTTAAAGAAGTCTCATTTGTAATATTTCTCAAGTCAAACACTGTGAACTCTAATCTCAATATTTGCAATAAAATAAATACAGCTTCTTTCTCCTTTTATCCCACTGTGAAATATGACTGAGGTAATTGTTGAATAATTGCCAGCAATTGCTTTTATCATAGATATTTTAGTCGAATCAGGCAGTGTCTCTCACGTTTTGCAAGCAGAGAAGATTGTGGAAGCCCACAAATAGAAACATAAAATATTTAACACAGTAAAGAAAACAACCTTTACCATTTTTACGGCTATTAGAGACAATCTTTCTGCTACTGGGGCCCAATATATTACTCCTCTCTCAGACAGAGAGAAAGAAGGACATGGAGGTGAGATTAATCAAACACAGAAGGTCAGGGACCCACAATACTTGATTAAGATCACACAAACCATCACAAAGTCATTCGGCCCAATAAAGACGCCCGCTGCAGTCATTAACATGGCCGCCGCAGGGAAGCCTCGTTTTCTCTCATGCCCGATCTCACCAATGCCTGTTCTCCACAAACAAACATGGGTATGGTTGCTAAACGAAAAAAGGGAAGTGAAATGTTGCAACCCATAGACGGGGCTTGTTGTAGTAAAACATGAACACACTGGAGAGCTTCTTTACAGTAGAAACTGAAGTTAATGTTTGTTTACATTCAGAAGTCAAGCGCTAGTTCCACCTTCTCGATGACATCACGCACGTGATGATTGGTCGGGAGGCAACGTGTAGTCTTGTCCACGAGGGAGTCAAAATTGCATAATTTGACACAGACTATCGTAACAGGCAAATATATTGTGTAGTCTGAACCCGGTATAAGAGTGCAGTTGTCAAATACGAGACTACAGATTGCCAAATCAATTTGTTGTTACAAATTGTTATAATGTGTGAATTTATACAAATCCATGAGTACAGTTCATAAGCAGAAAGCACAGAACTCAAGGCACAGATTATTGGGAAAAATTCTGCTTCTGTATGTGACCCTAGGGGGACTCCATACTTTCTCATGCTGCAGTAAATAGAATTCACAAAAGGGAATAATGTGAATTATCTCTTTAACTGCATGGAATCGTCTGGTTCTTATAGCAGCGCTCATTGCAATGCAGTGTTGCAACATGCCCAACATGTACTGTTAATATGTTCCCTATTGATTTTGCACAGCTGTTTTGACCCATATTTTGAATTATGCATTGCATTGTGTTGTTTTTTAGGGTTAAAGGAAATATAGCATCACAAGACTAAACTGTCAACTAACATATTGGAGATTAAAATGATACCTTGTTTATCAGAGGTGAAAATTAACTTCAGTGTTAAGTTTTACTTTCACCATGGTTAAAATAACTATAGCAGGGATTAACATTCTCCATTGCTATGACGGATTTCCGTTAAGGCAGCGGCTATTTGCACTAAGTGAAAATAACAGTATTTTCTTTGCAATAAATGTAAATATTAGTTAGATGCTATTTATTATAAAAAATAGTGGCAGATGGTATTTGCTCCCCAGTGTTGTTGTACATTAAAAGGTATGCAATAATAACATAGAGTGTAAATTATTATATTTATTAAAATTATTAAATGGATGCCGCCTTATTAGGACAATAAAGCCCTCCCTACATCTACCCCTAACCCTAAACACTTTATTATTAAACACACATTAGACCCTTTATTTCCACTTTTCAAATATTTTCTTCATTTTTATTAAAAATAAATGTCTTTCTGATCTGATATGTGATGGGAAAGGGGAGTAAAGCGAGTTCGGCAAAAGGCGGATTCAAACACTGGTTGATTTGCGTCAAAACTTTCTGTCACGCACCTTACGCTACACTATTGCTTCTGTTGTTAATCCAGCGTCTTCTGTAATTTTGTCTGACGCCAGACGTCAGTGGGCGGAGTTAGTGTAAATAGCCTCTGCCAACAAGGCGGCTGTTTGCACTTACTGTAAATAGACACTCCGTTCAGTTAATTGGATTGCAGATCGGCCATGTTTGAGATCAATGCTGATCAGTGTCAGGCTTGGGGCAAAATTGCCACGAAACTCACCCCCGAATTCCCCCATGCACATTTAAACTGAATCGATAACTGTCACAATTAAATTGTGATTGATTGCAGTCTTGATTTATAGGGTGCAATGGGGCTAAAGGCCCACCTTAAGAAAAATGTGCTACTACTCTCATAGTGTATGATTGCAGAAAAAATATATATGTTTGTATTGAACATTGATGGAGCAACAGAATTTTTGTGAAAATAAATCATAAAAGTGGTTTGTTTTATTTAAAAATCTGTAAATGTATGAGGTGGCGAGGCCTTATACACCACAGGCACACGGGGCAAAAGACACAAATACTTCAGCTAAAATAATATGTTTTTAATAATGTTTAAGTTAATACTTGTTCAAAACAATCACTTTAGCAAAGTTTGAACTATTTTCTGTTTATTTTAATAAAATTATTAATTTTTGTTCAATGAATATGCTGTCATTAAAATATGTTAATATAAAAATATATTTTAAAAATACAGAAGCAAAATTATTTAAATAATTAAAGATTCTGAAAGCATTGAATGAGATCCCATAATAATTTAATATAGTAGTAACAATACATATATTTTATTTTATGATTCATATCATATTTTAAATCTGATGGTTTCAATATAAATATGGTGATTATCTCTAAGGTGGACACCCAACTTAATATATGATATTTCCCATCTGAATCTAACCATGTCAACAAATGGAAAAGTCAGCAAACTATTTTATCATCATGTTAATTATTGTGCCTTTTACTCATACTTTTACATATTCTTCCGTTATTGAAAAACGGTTGCTTTAATTAGCTTGAACAAAATGGAAAATCATTAAGAAGACCTTTGTCTCAAAATATATTCAATAATTTGGATCAGCCAAATTTCTAGGGCTGGTCCGAATACCATTTTTTGAGCTTCAAAGCTTCAGAGGGAGGGGGCTGAACATATTCTTCTCTCTAACGCTGCACTCACACGGGGCGTCAGCGCCAGCGCTTGACGGAGGGCGTGTCTGAAGCTGCCGCTGACGCAAACGTCCCAGTAAAATCTCACATTTGAGTTTTAACAAGCTCCTATATTTCGCAGTAGATTAGTTTAGATTGATAATAACGGGTAAAAAGGGCTAATACATTTTGTTTCTATTATTCTATTTTCCACAATGTCAAAGCAACGCAGCTTAACCCAAAATACAAGCTCAGGCATGCACTTCTGTCCATATAAGCTCATGCAGTTGTGCGCTCTAGACAGAGAATACTCAGTTGCAGGAAACACTTTAGTAGTCTAAGAAGCAAATATATTTATTAAGTATAACAAGGTTGGGTTCCTTCAACTGTCCATCCTATTAAAAACAGCTAGGCTATATAAGATAATTGTAAAAAAGAGTATTGTATGTATCAAATGTGCCTTTTACCCCAGTGCGCCTTTAGTCCCGTTGTACCCTAATATGTAAAAACGCAATAAACTAAATGGTTCTTAACTTGTTCTGTCTGTGTAGCCTATGAGAATACAACAACTTGAGCTTGCATGGACCTTTTGCACAAGTTTGTGCAAAATCTGATGATTCATTATTACATGGACGCTTACAAAAATATACCCATCTATACTAAGGAGCTCACATGGTCAAATGCCACAAATTTTATTAGTGACCTACAAATACTGCAGAACTTTAAAAGTGTCTTAAGTAGCATAAGCATGTAATTACTTTATAGTAATTGTTCTTAGACAACAATGAAATTAAAGAGACTTTAACGAGTTTTCTCCATCTCAGATTTTACTCCTGACAAAAAGACCCCAGTGTCTCACATGTGTCTCCTCTAGAGTTTCAGAATAGATGTTAATGTCTCAAACCCTGCTCAGATTTGCCAAGAGTCTGACAGAAGCCAGAAATCTCAATACAAACTCGTTTATTGTTCATTCTATCACCACCACAATTATTTTACAGTTCTATATGCGGTCTCAGAAATATATTTACATACACAAGGAAAACACTAGTAAACACAAAGAAAGAAGTAAAGCGCACCAGCAACACACTCACCGTCAGGGTGAACACACAGCCAAGACACGAGAATCAGACCCTGGTCACATGTGCATCAGTGTGTGTCAGACCAGGTTAGTGTGCATGAAGATTCAAGCTTCTTCTGCAAGATCACAAGTGGTGCAAGAAAGAAGAGAGACAGGAAGAAATCTAGTGGTTGGACGGGCGACACCCTCTTCACATAAACACATCATGAGTGGAAGGAAGAGAGAGAGAGAGAGGGTGTATGTGTGAGTGTGTCTTTCACAAACACACCATTAAGCGCTGATCGCACCCCAGCCTCACTCAAGACATCATGCCACTTGGCTGGACTTCTATATCCGACTGAATACACAATCATTAACATCCACCACACACACAGTAGCCCTATCTGCTCTGTTTGCCCTGGTCAAAATGGCCTGAAAAGCAGAAACTTAAGAAGGGTAAACAAGCGCAAACTTGTTGAAACGCTGTTAAAAACCACAGCTATGAAGTAAAGGGTAACGCTTTAGTTTAGGGTCCAATTCTCACTATTAACTAGTTGCTTATTAGCATGCCTATTACTAGGATATTGGCTGTTAATTAGTACTTATAAAGCACATATTAATGCCTTATTCTGCATGACCAAATTCTATTCTACCCAATACCTAAACTTAACAACTACCTTACTAACTATTAATAATTAGGGGTGTGACGAGATCTCTAAAATGTGATGAGATTTCTTGTTGAGTGAAAAGCTGTCTCGCGATATTGCCATGACGGAGCGTGAGGGTAAAATTAGCACAGAATATGCCACCGCTACGTTTACATTACATCCTCCACTGTCGTTTTTCCTTTTTTTAAAAGAAATAAAAACCATTTAATCCAGTTGGATAACGGTCACTTCAATTTTAAACTATTTTAAACGTCTGCTCTGCACTGTGTGCGACTGCGTCTGAGCTGCAGGAATCCCAGTTCACTGATAATGTGACGAGATGATTGACAGGACCACGGCGGAAGATTCGTGCGCAACAGAGCCTGACACAGCGTCTGATAAATGTCTTATTATCTAGAATGCGTGCTCAGCATCAGGTTTCAAAGTGCACATTTTTGAAAATGATACCGTTATCATCTCTGTCTAAAGTACAAAAACACCAATTTGTGAAAACGGTGACATCATGCGCATGTGTATTACATGTTAAAGTTGCTGTATGTAAGAATGACAGCTAGTGGTTGAAATGGGTACTGCAGTCCAAATTCAAAATACAGTGGGGAGAACAAGTATTTGATACACTGCCAATTTTGCAGGTTTGCCCACTTACAAAGCATGTAGAGGTCTGTAATTTTTATCATAGGTACTCTTCAACTGTGAGTGACGGAATCTAAAACAAAAATACAGAAAATCACATTGTATGATTTTTAAATAATTAATTTGCATTTTATTGCATGACATAAGTATTTGATCACCTACCAACCAGTAAGAATTCCGGCTCTCACAGACCTGTTAGTTTTTCTTTAAGAAGCCCTCCTGTTCTCCACTCATTACCTGTATTAACTGCACCTGTTTGAACTCGTTACCTGTATAAAAGACACCTGTCCACACACTCAATCAAACAGACTCCAACCTCTCCATAATGGCCAAGACCAGAGAGCTGTGTAAGGACATCAGGGATAAAATTGTAGATCTGCACAAGGCTGGGATGGGCTACAGGACAATAGGCAAGCAGCTTGGTGAGAAGGCAACAACTGTTGGCGCAATTATTAGAAAATGGAAGAAGTTCAAGATGACGGTCAATCTCCCTCGGTCTGGGGCACCATGCAAGATCTCACCTCGTGGGGCATCAACGATCATGAGGAAGGTGAGGGATCAGCCCAGAACTACACGGCAGGACCTGGTCAATGACCTGAAGAGAGCTGGGACCACAGTCTCAAAGAAAACCATTAGTAACACACTACGCCGTCATGGATTAAAATCCTGCAGTGCACGCAAGGTCCCCCTGCTCAAGCCAGCGCATGTCCAGGCCCGTCTGAAGTTTGCCAATGACCATCTGGATGATCCAGAGGAGGAATGGGAGAAGGTCATGTGGTCTGATGAGACAAAAATAGAGCTTTTTGGTCTAAACTCCACTCGCCGTGTTTGGAGGAAGAAGAAGGATGAGTACAACCCGAAGAACACCATCCCAACCGTGAGGCATGGAGGTGGAAACATCATTCTTTGGGGATGCTTTTCTGCAAAGGGGACAGGACGACTGCACCATATTGAGGGGAGGATGGATGGGGCCATGTATCGCGAGATCTTGACCAACAACCTCCTTCCCTCAGTAAGAGCATTGAAGATGGGTCGTGGCTGGGTCTTCCAGCATGACAACGACCCGAAACACACAGCCAGGGCAACTAAGAAGTGGCTCCGTAAGAAGCATCTCAAGGTCCTGGAGTGGCCTAGCCAGTCTCCAGACCTGAACCCAATAGAAAATCTTTGGAGGGAGCTGAAAGTCCGTATTGCCCAGCGACAGCCCCGAAACCTGAAGGATCTGGAGAAGGTCTGTATGGAGGAGTGGGCCAAAATCCCTGCTGCAGTGTGTGCAAACCTGGTCAAGAGCTACAGGAAACGTATGATCTCTGCAATTGCAAACAAAGGTTTCTGTACCAAATATTAAGTTCTGCTTTTCTGATGTATCAAATACTTATGTCATGCAATAAAATGCAAATTAATTACTTAAAAATCATACAATGTGATTTTCTGGATTTTTGTTTTAGATTCCATCACTCACAGTTGAAGAGTACCTATGATAAAAATGACAGACTTCTACATGCTTTGTAAGTGGGCAAACCTGCAAAATCGGCAGTGTATCAAATACTTGTTCTCCCCACTGTATTGTTTGCCCCGCCCCCTCCTCCTCAGACTCGACGCTCACGCGGTTTGCCAGTTTGAGGACACACAACAGGAACGAGCGCAATTGACAATGGAAGGTGAGGAGACTTACACACTGTAAGTTGATGAGTTGATTTATCCGCGTTTTAACATGCTTCCATTCATAGAGATTTTTAAATGGATGCCGAGGCTTTTTAGGTCGGGTAGAATCTGCGATCTCTGACCCAGTTTGCTTGCTGGCTTCCACGGCTGCAATATGTTGTGTTGTCCGCCAACTGGCAACCTGCGGTGTCCTATTGGGTAAATTGGCAACGTGCG
Source organism: Coreius guichenoti (assembly GCA_039654105.1). NCBI lineage: Eukaryota > Metazoa > Chordata > Actinopteri > Cypriniformes > Gobionidae > Coreius > Coreius guichenoti. Next base: position 51,200,621 of record CM077169.1, on the reverse strand, counting down.
GTATCGCACGGACCAAAACAAAAACAGACATTCCCACACGGAACGCACATTTCAAAGCAGAATAACTGGCTGTAGCATTGTTTTTCAGTGAAACGAGTATGTGAACTTAGCATGTTTCTTAGCATATCTGCAAACATACTATCTTATTTGTATGCTTTAGTACAGTCAAAAACTTACATACAGCACCTTTAAGTCTATAGGTGCGTAGTGTTTCTTTACAAAGTTGCCATCTACTGGTCGATCATGAATAATACAGCGTTTTTAGAAATTTTCTATCTGTGTGAACGGGATCATTTTGACAACATTGTTGTCTGTACGCAAAAAAAAAGCAAAGTAAAATCGTTTCAGTTTTTTAGTACATTGTTGTCGTGTAAACATACCTTTAGTTTAGGGTCCAATTCTCACTATTAACTAGTTGCTTATTAGCATACATATTACTAGGATATTGGCTGTTTATTAGTACTTATAAAGCACATATTAATGCCTTATTCTGCATGACCATATTCTACATCCCTTAATCATACCCAATACCTAAACTTAACAACTACCTTACTAACTATTAATAAGCAATAAATTAGGAGTTTATTGAGGCAAAAGTCATAGTTAATAGTTAGTTAATAGTGAGAATTGAACCCTAAGCTAAAGTGTGACCGAATTTTCAAGTCAGTTCTGAATGGTGTACAACCCTTGTGTCTAAACTGTTGGTACATGTGTGTTTCATCTCATCAATCATCACCATTTCTCCTCCTATCACTGTTACTTTGCACCTTTATGGTTTTCTGGTATTTCCCTCTGGGTGCCTTGTGTGTGTGTGTTGCATGCAACAAATGAAATGTGTAAAAAAAATGACAACCAAAGCACCACAAGCAGCTCTTAAATGTAATTTGTCATTTGTCAAATGTAATTTGTCATGTAATGTGTACATTCCAATAGGACACACTGAGACACGTCACGCCATGTTTGACATCACTGACATAAAATATCACTGACGTGAAACCTGAATATGTGCAAGCCATGAAAGGGAAGATTTTTAATCAGCAGGGACTTAAATATTGGGTTTGTTGCTCACACAACAGCTACTGAATGGCTTCAAATATAAATCGCACCAGTCATATGAACTACTTTTTGGAAAAGAGCAGTATGAACACGTTTGAAACGACATGAGTGCACATACTGTAAATGATGACAGATTATGTGGGTAAACTATTTAAACTAACCAATTGTAAAAAGCCTACCAAACAGTAGGCTCAAATAGCCTACCACAACAGCAGGAAGTGTTTAAGAACAACAAGCTGAGAAATCTCCTCTTCGAGTGAGTGCACTTCTTTCCTGCACACTTACACTCACGTCTGTCTCGTACAGTTACAGTTTACCTCGCCTCCATGAGCATTGTGGGAAATTTACATGTCAGCGGCTGCCCAGTCATATAAACCTCATAAAGCAATCTATCATCACGTAAGTCACTGCTCTCTGTGTACGTTTTGCTGTATGTGAAAACGAGAGCAAGAAACTTTATTTAACAATTTTCCACTTGCTTATCTCAGCAAACGTCATTTATAACCAATAAAACACACACGCAGACATGAAATATGAGCATGTTAAACATTTCATGTATGGTGTTCATCACTCATCATAAAATGTATAAAATATTGCCTCCTAAAAAGGAAATAAATCCAAAACAATATCCACAAAATATATGTAGGCATACAAATTTTTAGAAGTAAACATAAAATATGCATTAGAAAAATTATTAAATTAAATTAAAAATAATTTAAATTAAATTTAATGCAAATAAAAAGAAACCAAATTAACCATATTAAATTCAACAATAAATAAATAAAAAGGTCAAACTTTAGATTAGGGTTCAATTCTCACTATTAACTAACTATTAACTATGACTTTTGCCTCAATAAACTCCTAGTTTATTGCTTATTAATAGTTAGTAAGGTAGTTGTTAAGTTTAGGTATTGGGTATGATTAAGGGATGTAGAATATGGTCATGCAGAATAAGGCATTAATATGTGCTTTATAAGTGCTAATAAACAGCCAATATCATAGTAATATGTATGCTAATAAGCAACTAGTTAATAGTGAGAATTGGACCCTAAAATAAAGTGTTACCAATAAAAAATATTGACCGAAAAATGTAAAATGCAATCTTTACTGAAATCCATTGATATTCCAAGAAACTGCAACATAAATCTGCATTAGACAAACTTAAAGCAATTAAAAAGAAACTACATATTTTAAGTCTAAAACTCCACGTACTTAAAAAACACATATAAAATGTAATCTGTGATATTCAGTGAAACTGCACATAAATGTCAATGTCAGCTACACATTTAATCAAATAAAACTGATAAAATAGCAAGGTAATGTATTCCCGTCTTCCCAGTCGCACACACACACACCCAGTGTCACATTAGGTGTAAAAGCTCTGGTCCCATTAAAGCAGGTGTACCTTGAATACAGGCATCTGGCCGCTCTGAACGCGTCTCTCTCACATGTGCTGATCCTCAGTCCTGTCCAGTAGACGTCTCCTTCTGTACTTCTGTCTACAAATGCAAGTTCTCTTTTGTTCTACCTGTTTCTTTCGCCCTCTGTGTGGATTTGTCTCACCCTCTCTGCGGTTTATTACATTTGCTGCAGACTCTATGTGTGTGTGTGTGTGTGTGTGTGTGTGTGTTAGCGGCTGCTCTGAGGCGCGACTCTGCTGCTGAACAAAATGACTCTTTCTCTCTCTCTCTCTCTCTCTCTCTCTCTCTCTCTCTCTCTCTCTCTCTCTCCGGAGACAGGCCGCTGTCCCGCTCTGCTTGCTGTTATTTTTAGAAGCGGCCGAAGCATGAATCAAAACCTCACAAAAGAAACAGGCACATGTCATACGCCAGCAGATCTCTGTCACACACACACAATCCTCACAGGTATTTGTGCAGATTTCATCAGCCCTGGTGCATAAAAAACTGCAAGTTGTTTTATTTGTGTGAGGTTATTACTGTGCATTGTGTTCTCATAAAGTAAGGTTTTATGCGATGCATTACTCAAGACAATTTGGTTTCAGCACTAATGAGCAGAGATAAATCCGTCTGATCTATAGATACGCGATAGATCCCAATGCAAGGTCATGTGACGCCTTCAGTCCTTCAGCTCTCCAACAATCAGAGACGTCACATTCATCACAGCCTGAAAAGGCATTTGCAATTTGGGGAGACTTGACTGAATTACAAACTTGTCAGTTGAAATGGCTGCACATCAGTCTCATTAAAGTCTCATAGACAATCTGCTGGAATAAATTCATCCATCACAAAGCAATAAATGAGACCCATTTCATTACCATAAAACATATCTGCCATGCAGGACTGAAGTTATAAATTGTTAGACTGTTGTCTCTATAAAGACAACCAAACACGATCCATCAAAGGCTGAGTATTCCTGTTTAAATCTTGCAAGCTGTTTTTTTTTTCTTTCTAATATCAATCATCATTAGAGCAGAACACATTTTACAAATAGAGAAAACTAGCTTGGTCCATAATTCATGAAGGTCAGGACTTTAAGGGCCAGATTGCTCCAGCACATTGGCATTATTAAACTACTGTCAGGATTTACTAAAGACACGCAGTGAGAAATTAGCACTGAAAAGCCGTGGACAGGGTTATTTTTGCGGCTGACATTACTGCATATGCATTTGTAGGAGTTTTCCTTTCAGACGGAGTATTTATGGGAGGAGAGTATTTAAATGAATCACACAAGGTGATTTACTAAGGTTTGCACTCGTCAATTTACTGGTGCCATTATTTACCGCCCAAAAACAGCATGTCTTAAACCAGATGCTAACTGATAGATTGTGTTGGTCATTATGGAAATGATCCGGCTGCGTCTGTGTTCTTTCATTTGCGTGCCGTCAGTAGATCACACGCTGAACTTTACACTCCCATCGGCGCTTTTTTGGTTTTGCGCTCTCACGCTAATTTGCCCTGTTTAGTAAATCTGTCCCTAAAGCTCTAACTTTGTACTTGCCCTTATAAAATGTACTTGTAATTGTGGCATTTGTTAAAGTTATAATAAAACCATTGATGGCTCTTCATTACCATGCTTATAGGCCAATGTTTATTGTTTTAAAAACAATCTATAGTACTTTCTATGAAAAATAGCCTAGAAAATACTGGGTACCACTTTATTTTACAGTGTCCTTGTTACATATGTTACATGTACTTACCATAGTAATAACAGCAAATTATGCATAATTACATGGAACTAACCCTAAACCATACTCAAACCATATACTAAGTACATGTAGTTACTTAATGTTACTCAGTACTTAAAAATATAATTACACTGTAACAAAGACACCTTAAAATAAAGTGTAACCAAATACTGTATAGTAACTACAACATGTTACTACAATAAAATGTGATAAATGTGTGTAAGGGTGGTCATGAGAAGTTTTAACAGTATTTCTAGCTATAGACAGGCTGTAAAACCCAAAGGGCTTTAGACAAAAACTTTAGATATAGAAAGACGGTTCACTTCTATTACTCATGAATGGGAGAAACTGCAACGCGCAATATGGCGGAATAGTCCCGCCTTCTACAGTAAAGAGCCAGTCGCTGATTGGTAAAGTCATTGCGTCACTGCAGCTGCCGTTAGAAGCTCCGGTTCCCATAGAAACCTGAGACTCGCGCTTAGGACTGCACATGTGCATGGGCTCGTCTAGCCTAAAAAATAAGCTTTTTAACACTATTTGAGCATAAGAAACAACATTTAGGGGACAGTTCATGTCAGATTTTGTTGCTGATTTGAAATATGTTATTTAATTGTGAGTTCGGCAAGCAGTTTTTGAGATTTCAGGATTCCCCCATTCAAATAGATAGGACTTGGTCTTGGATGCCCGAAACAGCTGCCCGGAGGCGTTGCGAGTAAACAGACTTTCCTTGATAGGGACTTTTGAATGGATACTCGGTGTAAATTGTACTTATTTGGTCTTCTAGGATGACATGTAAGCATCTTCTGTAGCTTTTGAAGGGCAGTACTAAATGAAAAAATATGGGGCCAGATTTAGTAAACAGGGCAAATTAGCGTGAGAACGCAATTTCCAAAAAACGCCGATGGGAGTGTAAAGTTCAGCGCGTGATCTACTGACGACGCGCAAATGAAAGAACACAGACGCAGCCGGATCATTTCCATAATGACCAACACAATCTATCAATTAGCATCTAGTTTAAGACATGCTGTTTTTGGGCGGTAAATAATGGCACAAACACCAGTAAATTGACTAGCGCAAACCTTAGTAAATCACCTCGCATGATTCATTTAAATACTCTCCTCCCATAAATACTGCGTCTGAAAGGGAAACTCCTACAAATGCATACGCAATAAGGTCAGCCGCATAAATAACCCTGTCCACGCCTTTTCAGCACTAATTTATCACTGCGTGTCTTTAGTAAATCCTGACAGTAGTTTATTAACGGCAAAAGAGGGTTTGCACTGGAGCAAGCTTTTAGTAAATCTGGCCCATGATCTTTAAACAAAATGTACACATCTTCAATCCTATTCAAAAGCTTTCACCCCCAGCTTTTAATGCATCAGTGAATGTTTGAACCTTTTTTAATAGTTGTGTTTGAGTCCCTCAATCGTCCTCAGTGTGAAAAGATGGATCTCAAAATCATACAGTCCCTGCTGGAAAGGGTTCAAATATGCAAAAGATGCTGGAAAACTGAAGAATTTGCAGGAGCTGGAGGATTTTTCTGAAGAACATTGGGCAGTTTAACTGATCAGGACAAACAAGAGACTCAAGAACAACCATCACAAAACACACACACAGCCGTGGATCATCTTGTGGACTATATGTAAACATCTATTATGTAAAATATCTCATTCAGAAGGACAGTGCTAAACAAAAAATAATGCAATTTTTATATAGTAAAAAATATTAACATTTTGTAGATTCTGCAAGGGGTATGTAAACTTTTGAATACAACTGTAGATATTTGCACGTAAAAATTGACAATAGGGCTGTGAATCAATTAAAAATAAAAATTTGTTGCACAGGTTTTTGTGATTAATCACATATTTAAAATGTGTACTCGTAAATATTTACATGCAGAATCCATAAAATAATGTAGATTCAACATTAAAGAATTATATAATAAGACTTTATAATAAGTATACAATAATAAAGTACTTACAAATCATTTGCAAACTATTAGTTTATAGTTTATTCATAGTTTATACATTGTAGTCTCTACATTGTTAATATATCAATAGGCTATATACAAAAAGTAGGTTTTTCATTCATTGTCACTGTAACTAACCAAATTACTATTGTTTAATTAGCTCATAATGTTTTTTATGCTTTGTGAACAACTTAACCATATAAATGATGTACAGTATTTTAAACCAGTAGTAAAAGAATTGTTATTTTGTTATTAGAAGTAAATAGTTCTCACTTTAGATTAGAAAATGGGAAAATGTCATTAATTAAGTGCTTTAAACCAACCTTTATTGGACATTAATTGCATTCATATTCAGTGTTCCTTAAAATGTTTACAACTACATTAAACACACACACACACACACACACACACACACACACACACGTCGGGACTTTCCATAGAAATAATGATTTTATGTGAGAATTTGAGAACTATTTAGGTTAATTAGGTTAAAAGGTTAAAAGTTGTTAATAAAGCATAACAAAGCATTATACTTATAAAATGTGTTACCAATATTTGTTTAATGCTATATTTTTCTTGATACCAGTACTGATACCAATACTTCTAATAAATGTTATTTTTTTTTATTTCTGATGATAACATAAACAGTTATTTATATCTGCTCACAAGCTGCTCTTATTACACACACACTAATGATAGACAGTAGGTAGGTGTGTGTGTGTGTGTGTGTGTGTGTGTGTGTGTGTGTGTGTGTGTGTGTGTGTGTGTGTGTGTGTGTGTGTGTGTGTGTGTGTGTGTGTGTGTGTGTGTGTGTGTGTGTGTGGGTCAGTGTCACGTGCTTCAGTGAGAGGTAAAGATAGTCCCTGAGTGTCCAGTATGACGTAAGAACCGTTGAGCGGTCAGGCGTTATTTTTAGCCTCTTCCAGGAGTGTCACAGAGCAACGACTGCAGAAAACAATGTTTCTATAATCCCTGGACATAAAACTCCTCATGTCAAACGTGGGACATCACACATCGAAAAGACTACAGCATGTTTATGAATTACTCATGACCTCATGCTGCTGTTCAGCGAGCGACTATTGAGCTTCATTAAACACAAAAACACACATTAAACATTAAAGAGGCCATGTTATGCGCTTAACAAAGTCTTGATGTTATTTTTGGGCTCTACTAGAATAGGTTTTCATGCTTGAATGTTCAAAAAACATTATTTTTCCCATGCATGTAATACTTGGATGGATAGAAATTTTGACCCAAAAGTCAACATGCATTTCCATTATTTAGCAGTGTTTTCTCTAGAGCTGTCTGCAGAGACTGTGGCATTACTTGAATTCATCAGAGAGGTCAAAGAGGCATGCATGGAAAGGACAGGGAACCGTTGTGTTAAATTAAGTTCAGGACATCATTGTCCGTCATGTGATACACTTGCCTTGGAAGAGAGGCAGCCAAATAACAAATACTCACCATATAAAAAGATCAACTAACAACTCAGTGATACTGTAAGAGTTTTTCTAAACGCATCCAGCAGTCCGAAGGATACGCAGTACAGTACTTTAGCATAAAGTAACTGGCATTGTTGTGCACAATTTGTTATACAATTCTTAAAGCACCTCTAATGGCGATCTGAAACATGTCTTGCATTGTTTTCTATGTAATTAATTGACCACTAAAATTACTAGATTACAATGAAATAACTACACTATATTGCCAAAAGTATTGGGACACCCCTCCAAATCATTGAATTCAGGTGTTCCAATCACTTCCATGGCCACAGGTGTATAAAATCAAGCACTAGGCATGCAGACACTTCTTCAAACATCTGTGAAAGAATGGGTCGCTCTCAGGAGCTCAGTGAATTCAAGCGTGGTACCGTGATAGGTTGCACCTGTGCAATAAGTCCATTCGTGAAATTTCCTCCCTACTAAATATTCCACGCTCAACTGTTAGTGGTATTATAACAAAGCGGAAGCAATTGGGAACAACAGCAACTCAGCCACGAAGTGGTAGGCCACGTAAAATCACAGAGCGGGGTCAGCGCATGCTGAGGTGCACAGTGCGCAGAAGTCGCCAACTTTCTGCAGAGTCAATAGCTACAGACCTCCAAACTTCATGTGGCCTTCAGATTAGCTCAAGAACAGTGCGTAGAGAGCTTCATGGAATGGGTTTCCATTGCCGAGCAGCTCATCCAAGCCTTACATCACCAAGTGCAATGCAAAGCGTCGGATGCAGTGGGGTAAAGCACGCCACCACTGGACTCTAGAGCAGTGGAGACGTGTTCTCTGGAGTGACCAATCACGCTTCTCTGTCTGGCAATCCGATGGACAAGTCTGGGTTTGGCGGTTGCCAGGAGAACGGTACTTGCCTGACTGCATTGTGCCAAGTGTAAAGTTTGGTGGAGGGGGATTATGGTGTGGGGTTGTTTTTCAGGGGTTGGGCTTGGCCCCTTAGTTCCAGTGAAAGGAACTCTTAATGCTTCAGCATACCAAGACATTTTGGACAATTTCATGCTCCCAACTTTGTGGGAACAGTTTGGGGATGGCCCCTTCCTGTTCCAACATGACTGCGCACCAGTGCACAAAGCGAGGTCCATAAAGACATGGATGAGCGAGTTTGGTGTGGAGGAACTTGACTGGCCTGCACAGAGTCCTGACCTCAACCCGATAGAACACCTTTGGGATGAATTAGAGCGGAGACTGCGAGCCAGGCCTTCTCGTCCAACATCAGTGCCTGACCTCACAAATGCGCTTCTAGAAGAATGGTCAAAAATTCTCATAAACACACTCCTAAACCTTGTGGAAAGCCTTCCCAGAAGAGTTGAAGCTGTTATAGCTGCAAAGGGTGAGCCAACTCCACGGATTAAGAATGGGATGTCATTAAAGTTCCTGTGCATGTAAAGGCAGGTGTCCCAAAACTTTTGGCAATATAGTGTATGAAAGGAGACATTTACATCCCTTTAGTTCAAGTAAACTTGTGTGTTGACCACAGACAACCTGGTGTTCTTGCAAATGTTTTGGCCAATCACACAGAACAGAAAGTAACCCTTAAAATCCAATTAGGATCAATTGGGTAAATGCATTAACTGCATTAAGAAATAACATCATAAAACATGTCATGTTTTAAGTTATTAATATGCATCTCTAAAGAAAATAAAAGCTAATATAACAAGTACACTCAAAAAATGTAACGCATTTCAATTAATAGTAAAATTCCATGAAATTGAATTGAATAATCCTTACATATTTCAATTTAAATAATTGAATAATCCTTAAACATTTTTAACATAAGGATTATTCAATTCAATTTCATGGCATTTTACTATTGATTAAAATTTTAAAAAGTAAAGGCTTACATTTTTGTGTAGAGTGTACAGTAAAAACATGCCAGAAAAAGTGAAATAAAACAAATTAGAAAAAGGGGCAAAACGAAAAATAACAATCATACTGCCTAAACTTAAAATTAATTAAAAATATAATACAAATAAAAACTAAAAATACAAAAACAGACCTCTGGTAGTTGCCAGCAATTTCAGCTGGCTTTTGCCATTTTTTTGTGTACTTGGTGTTTTAGGATAATTAAATTATAATTTCATAATAAGCCATTTATGAGAATAAAGTCATAACATTACAAGATTAATCTATAAAGGGGACAGACTTGTAATATACATTATATACAGTTGTGGTCAGAATTATTGCCCCCCTTGGTAAATATGATCAAAGATGGCTGTAAAAATAAATCTGCATTGTTTATCCTTTTGATCTTTCATTAAAAAAATAGCAAAACTCTAACCTTATATTGAAGTAAAAGAAGTGAAAGTGGGGGGGAAAATAAATAAATAAATGCTTTTCTCCAAAACACGTTGGCCACAATTATTGGCACCCCTAGATTTTTTTGTGAGTAAAATATCTCTGAAGTATATTCCCATTACTATTTAATTTTTTTTAGCACACCAGGGTGACTAGGAACATGAAATTGTCCAGCCATGACTTCCTGTTCCACAGGAGTATAAATATGAGGAAACACAAAGGCCAAATTCCCTTAATCATCATCACAATGAGAAAAGCCAAAGAATATAGTTCTGATGTGCAGCAAAAGATTCTTGAGCTTCACAAAATAGAAAGTGGCTGTAAGAAAATAGCTAAAGCATTGAAAATCCCCATTTCCACCATCAGGGCAATAATTAAGAAGTTCAATCAACTAAAGATGTTAGGAATGTGCCTGGAAGAGGACGTGTGTCCATATCGTCCTAATGCACGGCGAGGAGGAGAGTTTGAGTGGACAAAGACTCTCCAAGATCACAGATGGAGAATCGCAGAGATTAGTTGAGTCTTGGGCTCAGAAAGCAAACAATTGATCAAACAACCCCTACATCACCACATGTTGTTTGGGAAGGTTTCGAGAAAAATCCTCCTCGCTCATCCAGAAACAAACTCCAGCATATTCAGTTCAGACACGACTGGAGCTTCAGACGGGACCTGGTTCTGTGGTCAGATGAAACTATAAAAAGAGCTTTTTGGCAGCAAACCCATCAGATGGGATAAAAAGTACCCCATGCCCACGGTTAAATATACCGCTGGATATTTAATGTTGTGGGCCTATTTTTTTGCTGGAGGTCCTGGACATCTTCTTCAGATACATGGCATCATGGATTCTAGCAAATACCAACAGATAAAAAAATAAAAACCTGACGGCCTCTGATTGAAATCTTATAATGGGCCGTGGCTGGATCTTCCATCAGGACAACGATCCAAAACAAACATCAAAATCAACACACAAATGTGTCACTGAGCACAAAATGAAGCTTCTGCCATGACCATCCCAGTCCCTGGCCTGAACCCTATAAAAAAAAATGAGTGGCTGAACAAAAGAGAAGAGCTGGGAATCTGAAGGATCTGGAGAGATTCTGAATGAGGGAATGGTCTCTGATCTCCAAACTCATCAGGCATTATAGGAGAAGACTCAGAACTTATCTTGGCAAAAGGACGTTGGAATAATTGGGTGCCAATAACTGTGGCCAATGTGAACTAGAGAAAGATCAAAAGGATAAACAATGCAGATTTATTTTCACAGCCGCCTTTGCTCATATTTACCAGGGCTGCCAATATTAGAGGGCACTGTAAGTATATCATATCATGGTTGCATGCATGCATGCCTTTTCTTCCCCCTTTTCCCTACTACATTACTTATCTCATTACCTGTTGCATGTCTGAAACAGAATGAAATAATTCTAATAACTAATTAGATATTAGAGTATTAGAATGGTTAGAGTTGCAACATTTATTACTGAATTCCAAAAGTATACAGTGTCAGTTGAACGCAATTTCAGTTCAGCATTTCTTTCTTAACATTTTTGTCTGCAAAAGCGAGGGAAATAAAGAATAAAATAAACGTTAACGGGGCCTCTGATCATTGAGAGCAGACAGAGCACACGGAGTTTGTACTGTAGGTTGGACACTGACAGCAGTGGCATCATTACACAGCACAATGAAATGAAACGTGTATGGAAGGAAATGACAGTTAGATGACATTTCCCGTGAGTCGCCACATGGCCGTTGATCCAGCTGCTCTTGTGTCGGTGTCAGAGCGCGTCTGTGTGTGTTTCACGCTGCCCTCTGTGCCTGTATGATTCATGAGGCCTCATCATTTCCTCTTATATCGTGCAAGAGCATCACAGTGTCAAACGGACTCACAGAGGTATACCTGACACAACGTTACTCAATACTGGCTATAAGTTTATTAAATCACACAAATATGTACAAACCATAGTACAGGCTACAACTATTGAACAATGAACGTTCCAAGACTATTTCAATTTCACATGACTTAAGTTTTATAATAGTTTTAAATGTTTACAGGTTTTCCAGGAACCCAGAATGTATTACCGTACTTTCCAAAAAATACGAAAAAATACAGAAAATGTGTAAAAAACACAGATAAGTAGCATTGGTGTATAAGCCGCATTTTATCGTTATTAAAACGTGACAAAACCCTCCCTAAACAGAATCAAACACAGACTATCCATAACAGTACCAGTGTTTTATTTATATTCTATTATTATAGTATTTTAATAATTTTGTCATGTGCTTTTATCATTTTTGTTTCCCTATCTGTCAGTCACGTTCGACGTTCTGTCGAAGACTGACAAATGGGGTATCACTTGGGAGACCCAATCACCTCTGGGTTTTAGAAAAACGGCCAATGGAATTGGCAAGTGGAATTTGCATGCCAAGCCACTCCCCCATACATAAGGCACCTTTTACTGCCTGAAGCTGCTTCGCAGCCTCCTCCATTCTTACTACCCTCAATGGTGGGGCCACCAGGGGGTACATGGAGATTCCCCAGGTGGATTGTCCAATTGCGGCCAGACCTGGCGTGGTTTGGCAGTGAGCGACGCTCTGCTTCCTCACTCCCCACAGGCCCTTCTCTCCCCACAGGCCAGGAGTTTGCATTTCGAGGACGCACAGCTTCCTCACGCCACCCTAGCCAGTCCCTCGCAGGAACCATGGAGCCAGGTAAGAGTGACACCACACTTACTGCCTGTACTTCGGGATGCTATGCTTCCCGGGTTAGCCCCCAGTGCTCCTCCTCGCTGCCCCTCCGCGGGTATGTCGGTTGTCCCTTTGGTGCCACTTGCGCGGAGCCTGGCTAGCGCTTCACAACCCATCCCGCTGGCTCATTTGGATAATCACACTTCCCCAGGCATCCCCCAGATTCAGCAGCATCTTGTTTACCTCGGTGGCCCCTATCCTGCATGTGGAGATTGCGGCCCTGCTAGTGAAGGACACAATAGAGCCTGTCCCTCCAGCCGAGATGAAGTCTGGGTTTTACAGCCTGTACTTCATCGTACCCAAGAAAGAAGATGGGTTACAGACGATCTTGGATCTGCGAGGGCTGTGCTAATTGTGCTTCAAACCATGTTCCTTATTGTTGCACACAAGTTTTGTTATTGTCTATGTTTGTTCTTAGTTTTCCAAGAATGAGAGGACATCACACAACTGTGAATAATCTGTGATCAGTGACGGATGCAGTTTGATTGGATACGCTACTTGTGACGTCAATGGCAAAAAGTATGGGACGTTTTTTATCCTCCCTTTTAAAAGTTGATCAGTTGGTCAGTTTATATGCTATAGGTTATATGGCTAGCTTAATTTTATTATTTACTTTTGGCATTGTTTTCCCTGCTGTCTACGACTCTATCTGACAAAACCTGCAACCTATTTTGGGTCAATTTGAGATCTGCGGCCCTAAATCATATCCAAGACACACACATACAGACATTTAAATGGATCCGGCACAGCTGCAGTGAAAGACACGGCCGGAACAAACAAACAGACAGACAGAACGATGGAACACAAAGGTGAAGAGAGGCATAAAGCAAAAGAGGAGAAGAGAAAATGAGTGAAAAAGAGTGAAAGCTGATTCAAAGGCTAATAAAAGCATCTGTGATCAACACACACCTTCTCTTTCATGTGAATGAAGAGCAGTGAAATAAATGATAGCAGGTGTGAGACCTGAATGAAAGCCTATTGGGCTAATTCTGTGTTCCAATCTATGTGGAATATTATACTAGATATCTCAGACTTCCAACCATATATTTCTCTGTTCTGTTGGCTGAAACATAGAACACAGAACACCTACACAAAAAAATTGCCAGGCATCAACAGGAAGGATCATTTACCCCTTTAAGGCTGTGACACACCAAGCTGAAGTCAATGAACTAGCTGCGACGAAAGCCAAAAAGCTGCATTTAAACAAACCGCAAAGACTAAAGCCGACTGCCAATTAGGTCTAAGGAAATAATCGTCTGTATCAGCAGGTATCAATAGTCTATATTCGTCATTCAATAAGAGGAACCAAAACTAGACCTGCAGATATACAAACAGTAAACAAAGCAGCGCATTCTTAACATTTTAAATATTATCAATCATGCTGATCAATTTCTTCATTCCAGGCAGCTCATGTTGTTATGAAAATATTCACGTATTGAAATGCTCAGGTAAGATGCTCAGATAACAGCCTTCTGTCTGTGCCGTCTTGACTTCTTTGCTCGATTTTATTCTCATGCACGGACTCGTTGGATAAGCTAAACAGCCAATCAGAGTGATCTCTCTTACCGACGGCCCAATGGCGATTCAACATACTGAATCGGACAAACTGTGACGACGGGGGCCCAACTACAGACGACGTGCCCGATATTGGCCTTTATACACACCTGTCTACTAGGAGTTGCACAGACTAGTCGACTTTAATGCTCTGCCATGACACTTTATTAATAAATACATTTATTAATAAATATCCTGGCTCTTCCAAGCTTTATAATGGGAGTAAAAAGGGCCCACGAGTTTGAGCTCAAACAAGTGCATCCATCCATTATAAAAGTAATCCACACGGCTCCGGGATGTTAATAAAGGCCTTCTGAAATGAAGCCATGCGTTTTTGTAAGAAAATATCCATATTTAAAACTTTATAAAGTAAAATATCTACAAACCCGATTCCAAAAAAGTTGGGACACTGTACAAATTGTGAATAAAAAAGGAATGCAATAATTTACAAATCTCATAAACTTATATTTTATTCACAATAGAATATAGATAACATATCAAATGTTGAAAGTGAGACATTTTGAAATGTCATGCCAAATATTGGCTCATTTTGGATTTCATGAGAGCTACACATTCCATAAAAGTTGGGACAGGTAGCAATAAGAGGCCGGAAAAGTTAAATGTACATATAAGGAACAGCTGGAGGACCAATTTGCAACTTATTAGGTCAATTGGCAACATGATTGGGTATAAAAAGAGCCTCTCAGAGTGGCAGTGTCTCTCAGAAGTCAAGATGGGCAGAGGATCACCAATTCCCCCAATGCTGCGGCGAAAAATAGTGGAGCAATATCAGAAAGGAGTTTCTCAGAGAAAAATTGCAAAGAGTTTGAAGTTATCATCATCTACAGTGCATAATATCATCCAAAGATTCAGAGAATCTGGAACAATCTCTGTGCGTAAGGGTCAAGGCCGGAAAACCATACTGGATGCCTGTGATCTTCGGGCCCTTAGACGGCACTGCATCACATACAGGAATGCTACTGTAATGGAAATCACAACATGGGCTCAGGAATACTTCCAGAAAACATTGTCGGTGAACACAATCCACCGTGCCATTCGCCGTTGCCGGCTAAAACTCTATAGGTCAAAAAAGAAGCCATATCTAAACATGATCCAGAAGCGCAGGCGTTTTCTCTGGGCCAAGGCTCATTTAAAATGGACTGTGGCAAAGTGGAAAACTGTTCTGTGGTCAGACGAATCAAAATTTGAAGTTCTTTTTGGAAAACTGGGACGCCATGTCATCCGGACTAAAGAGGACAAGGACAACCCAAGTTGTTATCAGCGCTCAGTTCAGAAGCCTGCATCTCTGATGGTATGGGGTTGCATGAGTGCGTGTGGCATGGGCAGCTTACACATCTGGAAAGGCACAATCAATGCTGAAAGGTATATCCAAGTTCTAGAACAACATATGCTCCCATCCAGACGTCGTCTCTTTCAGGGAAGACCTTGCATTTTCAAACAGGACAATGCCAGACCACATACTGCATCAATTACAACATCATGGCTGCGTAGAAGAAGGATCCGGGTACTGAAATGGCCAGCCTGCAGTCCAGATCTTTCACCCATAGAAAACATTTGGCGCATCATAAAGAGGAAGATGCGACAAAGAAGACCTAAGACAGTTGAGCAACTAGAAGCCTGTATTAGACAAGAATGGGACAACATTCCTATTCCTAAACTTGAGCAACTTGTCTCCTCAGTCCCCAGACGTTTGCAGACTGTTATAAAAAGAAGAGGGGATGCCACACAGTGGTAAACATGGCCTTGTCCCAACTTTTTTGAGATGTGTTGATGCCATGAAATTTAAAATCAACTTATTTTTCCCTTAAAATGATACATTTTCTCAGTTTAAACATTTGATATGTCATCTATGTTGTATTCTGAATAAAATATTGAAATTTGAAACTTCCACATCATTGCATTCTGTTTTTATTCACAATTTGTACAGTGTCCCAACTTTTTTGGAATCAGGTTTGTAGCTTCCGCCAGACTGCTTTCCATATTTTACTTTATAAACTTTTAAATATGGATATTTTTCTTACAAAAACCATTCAGATTCGCTTCAGAAGGCCTTTATTAAACCCCGGAGTCATGTGGATTACTTTTATAATGGATGCACTTTTTTGTGCTTCAAACTCGTGAGCCCCGTTCACTGCCATTATAAAACTTGGAAGAGCCAGGATATTTATTAATATAACTCTGATTGTGTTCATCAGAAAGAAGGAAGTCATATACACCTAGGATGGCTTGAGGGGGAGTAAATCATGAGGTAATTTTCATTTTAAAGTGAACTAATCCTTTAATTCACATGCAATCGCTCTCTCACTAATGCATTCATATAAATATAATCTTTACTGTGATATTTTATCTGTAGAATTGAATTCTGTAGACAAAAGAATTGATAAAACTAAGCTGTTATGTAGGAGCAATAGCCGTGTGGGCAGCGCTGTGTCATATGCCATATCTGTGCACAAGGCAACCCGAGTTCGAGTCTCACTTCAGGCTTATTTGTTCATTAATGACGGTATCAGCGAGTAGTCGACGTCGACTTGACTTTCATAAATGACGATTTAAAAAAATCTGAAGTCATTCAACCCCTAGTATCTACAAACATTTCCAGATTTAAAACAGATTTAGTATCAAAACACGCACTCACTGACGCATTTGTTTTCTTCAAAAGTGAATGTTTATCACGTTCATGTGACATCATACATCTCCAAAAAGGGCCAGTGGTTTAATCCAAGTCTCCTGAAGCAACACCATCACTTTGTGTGATAAACAGAGCAAAATTAAAGTGGTTCTTGTTGATGCTGTACAAGCTTATGTACTGTACCTACAATCTGGAAAGAGAGTGGCTGACAGATGATTGGATGAGCATCGCAATCCAGAATGAGATTATCTCCCAGTTTGTTGATGCAAAATTCCT
The DNA here is from genome assembly GCA_039654105.1 of Coreius guichenoti. Lineage (NCBI taxonomy): Eukaryota > Metazoa > Chordata > Actinopteri > Cypriniformes > Gobionidae > Coreius > Coreius guichenoti. The sequence goes on along the minus strand of CM077169.1, from coordinate 51,183,426 downwards.
GTGCCACAGACTGTGATGTCTGACTGTGGACTGACAGTTTTGTCTTCTGCAGAGCTGCTTTATAGTTGAATTGAACTCTTTTCATAACTGATTAACATTGCACATTTATTGAACTGAACTGACTATTGAATACTGCTGAATAATGACACTATTGTCTTCTGTAGATGTGCTTTAAAGCAGAATTTGTCTTATATTTGATAAAGTTGGCATCATTGATTATGTTATTTTTCTGTTTATTACTATGAAGCTGCTTTGAAACGATCTGTATTGTAGAAAGCACTATATAAATAAAGGTCACTTGATCTGACTTGACAGATGTCAGCACTTCAGAGCAATTTTCTTGCAGTTTTTTAGTACGTTGACAGTAATCTTGGAGTCATGGAGTGTGTGAAAATGCCTGAAGAGGTAATAACCCTCACTCACGTATCCCAAATTAGCAGAGTTTGGATAATCATCCCGCACCCCTGCGCGTACATCATCAACAAATGTAAGATAAGAACATAGCAATGATGCAGTAAATGGCCGAAACTCTATCACATCCTTGTTGTTGAGCCCTGATTATGTCCAGAGAAACATGAAGCATGTACTGTACCTGCTGAGGTGGGCACAACGTCTGTCTTCCGTGCAGCTGGAGCTGTTTTTTGATGTTCTCGCTCAAACACTGACACACTCTTGCTTTTTGCTCCAGAGAATTTGCTTTCAGACTCAGAAGACAATCACATTTCTGCAGAGACAAAGAGAGAGAGAGAGGGACAGAGATTAATACTGTAGTATGCAAATTTTATGGGGTTTGGTGAAGTGAAGAAAAAAATAAACCTAGTGTAGTGCAGAGAAGCAGAAAGAAATAGAAAAGCTTAATTTGTTTATTAGTCTCATTAACTGTTTTCAAGCACTGCCAGAACGGATTAGGGATATGGGTATGATCTATCCCAAGACCCCAACTGTGCACTTTACTGATTTATACACGTCATAACAATGCTAACCGATGTCTTCAAACACACACACACAGTATTTTCTTTTCAATAAGTGTAAATAGTAGTTAGATGCTATTTATACTTATAAATAGTGGCATATACTATTTGCAGCTCAGTGTTGTTGTACATTAAACGGTATGCAATAATAACATTGATTACATTGATTACATTTATAAAAATTATTAAACTGATGCCGCCTTATTGGGTCAATAAAGCGCTAAATGATGCCCTAAACACTTTATGACAAAAGGCGTATTCAAACTCAGGTCGATTTGCGTCAAAACTTTCTGCCACGTGCCTTACCTCTACACTATTGCTACTGTTGACAATTCAGCGTTTTCTGTAATTTCGTCCTGCCCAATCAGAAGTCAGTGGGCGGAGTTAGTGTAAATAGCCTCTACCAACAAGGCGGGCTGTTTGTGCTTAATGTAAATAGACACTCTGTTAAACAAAATTGGAAAGTGCTGTGGCAAGTTTTTGTGCCATCTAGTGGTTAAGAGGAAAATAAAATCAAAGGAGCCTTTTATCCCGGTGCGCCTTTAGCCCCGTTGTACCCTATGAAGTTGTCATATGTCCCAAAGCTTGTTTACACTTCTACTACACACTCAAAAATATCTACTTTTTCTTCACAAGGTCATGGTATAGGTAGGCAAATTGGGACGCAGCACAAGAGAGGTGAGACATGGGCTCTCTTTGGTTTATTGGAGATCATTCTGGATCATCTGAGGCTGAGTCGTGATGATCGGAAGGCCAGCCAGAAGCAGCTTGCAGTACTTTGGTTTGGCAGGAAGGACAGGCTGACGCAGATCATTTAAAGCACACATATTAATTATGCTTGAACTATATTTGGAATTCATTTCGATATTTAGAAATGATTCACCAAACTGTTTTCTTTGTTGAGCTTTTTCAATCTGCAATAACAGTGACTTACTTATAGTGAAGTCAAGAAATCAGAATCACTTTCCTTGAAATCTGATTACAAGTCAGATCATAATTTTAATGGTAAGAGACTGTAAAAATGCTACAGTATAAACCTGTTAACTCTTTGCCTGCCAGCGTTTTTTTTTTTAAAGTTGCCAGCCAGTGCCAGCATTTTAGTTCATATTCACAAAATTTTCATGGCCCCCAGAATATTTTGTTGTGTGAATATCTTAACATGCAATATATACACTCACCTAAAGGATTATTAGGAACACCATACTAATACTGTGTTTGACCCCCTTTCGCCTTCAGAACTGCCTTAATTCTACGTGGCATTGATTCAACAAGGTGCTGAAAGCATTCTTTAGAAATGTTGGCCCATATTGATAGGATAGCATCTTGCAGTTGATGGAGATTTGTGGGATGCACATCCAGGGCACGAAGCTCCCGTTCCACCACATCCCAAAGATGCTCTATTGGGTTGAGATCTGGTGACTGTGGGGGCCATTTTAGTACAGTGAACTCATTGTCATGTTCAAGAAACCAATTTGAAATGATTCGAGCTTTGTGACATGGTGCATTATCCTGCTGGAAGTAGCCATCAGAGGATGGGTACATGGTGGTCATAAAGGGATGGACATGGTCAGAAACAATGCTCAGGTAGGCCGTGGCATTTAAACGATGCCCAATTGGCACTAAGGGGCCTAAAGTGTGCCAAGAAAACATCCCCCACACCATTACAACACCACCACCAGCCTGCACAGTGGTAACAAGGCATGATGGATCCATGTTCTCATTCTGTTTACGCCAAATTCTGACTCTACCATCTGAATGTCTCAACAGAAATCGAGACTCATCAGACCAGGCAACATTTTTCCAGTCTTCAACTGTCCAATTTTGGTGAGCTCGTGCAAATTGTAGCCTCTTTTTCCTATTTGTAGTGGAGATGAGTGGTACCCGGTGGGGTCTTCTGCTGTTGTAGCCCATCCGCCTCAAGGTTGTGCGTGTTGTGGCTTCACAAATGCTTTGCTGCATACCTCGGTTGTAACGAGTGGTTATCTCAGTCAAAGTTGCTCTTCTATCAGCTTGAATCAGTCGGCCCATTCTCCTCTGACCTCTAGCATCAACAAGGCATTTTCGCCCACAGGACTGCCGCATACTGGATGTTTTTCCCTTTTCACACCATTCTTTGTAAACTCTAGAAATGGTTGTGCGTGAAAATCCCAGTAACTGAGCAGATTGTGAAATACTCAGACCGGCCCGTCTGGCACCAACAACCATGCCACGCTCAAAATTGCTTAAATCACCTTTCTTTCCCATTCTGACATTCAGTTTGGAGTTCAGGAGATTGTCTTGACCAGGACCACACCCCTAAATGCATTGAAGCAACTGCCATGTGATTGGTTGATTAGATAATTGCATTAATGAGAAATTGAACAGGTGTTCCTAATAATCCTTTAGGTGAGTGTATATATATATATATATATAAACATAGCCTCTGCTTTTAAACAAAACAAAACAAATATTCTAGCTTAATGCATTCTTATTTATCAACACTTGAATGTGGGTAAGTTTCATTTAAAAAAAGCATTTTGAACAAAAAGCTGAGAAAATCGTGTTTTTGTCAAAGACTCCATCCAGATGGGATTCAGAGCGATGATCAAAACACAGATGGAGCAGATGGAGTCCATCAACACCCCAAAGCTTCACAGTCCTATAGCTCGTCCTGGGGCGACATTTCATTCAGTAACATTAGGCCGTTTTGATTTATATGCTGATGGTCACGTTATTTCACATATGCATCTGCTTACATATGATATCGCTTGTTTCTGCTTCTTCTTCACATGTGCTTTGATCAGGAGATTCTGTACTCTTTCAGAAGATGTGTAATAGCGCCCCCTACCGTATAACAGCGAAAACACAGAAAGCCGGAAATTTCCGTCAATGGCAGGGGAAGAGTTAAGTTACCTTTCTCTATACAGTCCAAAACTGTAATAGATCTAAAGAGGCATTTCATGTAATTTTACAGTAAAATACTGTTAAATATACAGTTTTGATCATTTACAGCAGGAAAAAAACAGTTAACAGTTATGTACATTAGGGATTTTTGTTATTTCTTATGTTGTTAAATGTGTTTTATATTTGTGTGTTTGACTCCATGCACCTTCTGTACAGTTCCTTAGCATTTACCTTAATATTTATATTAGTAGCTATTTAGCTTGTGGAAAAGCTACTTGTGATGAACTTTGATTCATTGTGTGGTTTTCTCTTTACCACCATTACAAGGCGATTATCAGTAGGTAACAAAACTGATTTTAACAATTTGGTATGTTAACACTACTTCAGTTAATTAAATATATACGTTTTTACTGTAAATTTAAGTTAAACCTGTAAAACATGCCTTTTTTTCCATAAATTTCACCTTTTTTACAGCGTACCAGATGTAAACACTGCAGTATCTCATCTGAGCATTTGTTTTCTGGATCTTAATACCAGATCATGTGTCACAGATCACGGATGAAGTTTTAATATATTTATATTTCCCCTGCTGACAGATGCTAAGCACAGATGCTAGAGGAAGCTGAAGCTGGTCTGTTATTGTCTGAAGAATGATGACACACAGTGGCTTCTCAGCCCAACACCAAAATCAATATAAGTCATTCTGCTCAATCCATCATTTCAACTTAATAAAGCGATCTGAGACCATCAGTCCCTATAAAGCTCCATACAGCCAGCGCTGATGATCATCTTTGAGAGAATGTTACTGAAGGAACAGATTCCCAAAATGGAATCATTTACTCGCCAACAAAAATGTTCTTCCATCCCTGTACCTCTTTTGCATACAGTGAAAGTGGATAGTGATGCATAGATGACAGAATTTCCTTTTTGGATGATTCTCTTCTTTAAAGCACCATAACTGTCCCATCACACGTGATGCTTTGATTGACACTTTAATAAAATCACATGCTTTTACATTAAACGGGGTTTATGAAACAGGACTCATCCAACTATTCCCCTGAGATGACAAAAGATTAGCAAATTCACACAGCCTCCATCACAAGACAGAGCAACTGGGGACGTCCTATCCCAGAAATGTGTTCCTGGACAACCATCAGCCAGATCCACAGCTCAGATATGGGTTGCATCTGGCTGCCTCGGGGACCGAGACACTTCTGTTTCAACATTTCACAGCTGCTGCTGGTCTCTTCATCCAGAGTCCTGGACCAGGAAGACCGGCTGTGGTACATCAGCATAACTGTTAAATCACTAAACTCATGAGCATTCTTATGATGCAGAAACAGGACTTTTTCATTCAATATTTTTCTTTCTTTATTGCTGCAGATCTGTCTGCTGTTAAAGGGATAGTTCACCCAAAAATCATCCCATAATTTACTCACCCTCAAGCCATCCTAGGTGTATATGACATTCTTCTTTCAGACGAATACAATCAGAGTTATTTAAAAAAATGTCCTGGCTCTTCCAAGCTTTATAATGGCAGCCCAAAATTTTAAGCCCATCCATTATAAACATAATCCAAATGGCTCCAGGGGTTAACGAAGGCCTTCTGAAGCGAAGCGATGGGTTTGTGAAAAATAAGAAATATAAGAAAAATATCCATATTTAAAACTTTATAAAGTAAAATATCTAGCTTCCAGCGGACCGTCTTCTGTATTCAGCTTTTCATTTTTGGGTGAACTATCCCTTTAAGGGACATGTCTTTAAGGATTTTGGAACTGAAAAAACACCACGAACACACCGCAAAAACTGAGCTGACAGACAGTCAACGGCAGCCCGTCAGCTTGGTGTTTCTCCTAAAATTTCATGCCATATTGTCCCTCATAACCAGTTGTCACAGTCACCAGCTGGTGTGCCCAGGACAGCCACCAGAGGGCACTCCTCCCCAGACCGCTGCTATAGAGGGTATGCACGTGACGTCACGGTCAGCTGGAGGGACTGCGGTTACGCCCCACTGAGTGGCAAAAAGACAGCATATGGTTTACAGCGTAAATGCCGCAAAAAACACAAAACCAGGCCCGGTGCCAGAGGGGGGGGTCGGGGCAGGCTTGGCCACGGACCCCTTGGACATCCCTGTGCCCCCCTCCGGACCGAGGGAGACGGACTTGATAATAGCTCGTGTAATTTTCTCACTCAAACCACTGCCGTCTGCTGCTTCTGCTACTGATTGCTTTTAGAGGGAAAAGCTGCCATAACTGCTGGCCTAGGATCTGTTTTCTTCGTAATAATCACATATTATTAGTGAAAAAGAGTAGGCAAAAGATCCAGTGCGTATCTGTCTTTGCGCTCGTCAAATGATTCAATTTCCAACATGTTTTCCCTTCGGTGAGTAATGTAGCCAATCACAGACATGTTTGTTGATTTCTTGAACGCAGTGACCAATCACAGGTGTTGAAGTTAGAATCCACTCACCGCTTGAGTGTTTGTCCAGTGCTGAGTTCTGCATGCGCGCAAATCCTCTCTCTGGATATTATGTAAATAAGAGATTCTTTGTGTCATCAGCTTCACTGATTAATATAACGGACCTTTGTGAGATCACGTTCATTGAATGAGTGACCGCTTTTAGTGATTATAAAGGGAGCACTATTTGCGCGCTGTCTAGGCAATATAAAAAAATAATAGGCCTATAATATATTCAGAATTTGAATATAACTTTTGTTTTCCATTCTTGACAAGCAGCCACATACACGCTTCAATACATAGGCCCATCCGCATATACATGCGGGATTCACTCTCGAAACTGATGACTGACAGTGATAAATATTTATGTATGTATTGAAATCAGGCTCATATAAATGTCAGGAAACACGATTTCTGGCTGCATGTCAATATCCATGGATCACTGGATCTTTGGTAAGTTGTAAGGAACATATCGAGTCCAACCTTTAGTTTAAACTGATAATCGCTTATTTTACTACATTTTTCCTATTAACTCCAGTCACGCAGCAGCTCTTCTGCCACTCAGTCCCAGCTGAGGGCACGTGTTCCAGCGGGAAAATGGCGTGGATGCATACCCTCTATTCAGTCATGAACTACATTCCCCATAATCCTTTGCCCGGACTCATCAGCACTGCATTGCATTCATCTGTTGCTCATTATCATTGTTGCCTATATAAACCCTGTTAACTCAGTCATTCATTGCGAAGTCTTGTATGTGTCACTGCTGCATTTCTGAGCGCTCTGTCTTTGGTTTCTCATGTTCATGGTTTTTGACTTTCTGCCAGGTTTCTCTGTTTTGCCTCTGCCCTGGACTCTGTTATTGTTTGGACTCTTTGCCTGTGTTTTGATATCTGCCTGTTTTTTAGATTACCCTTTAATAAACTACTGCATTTGTATCCTCAACCTTTGCGTCTCAGAGCAGTTCATGACACCAGTAGTATAACAAGCCTATAAGCAAGTTTAATTGTTATATGCTAGTTTGACATGACATGCAAGAAAATGGAAAAGTGCAATGTATATATTATGAGAAAATGAAAGTGTTTTGACCTTTGATGCATGTAAACCTGTTGTAGGAGACCTCCAAAACAAAATTAGGAACCTTTAAAATAACATAACAGATGCACTTTAATATGACGGTAATTTAAATGTAGTGTAAAGATATAGTAAAATATAAAGCAATGTAAAAAAAAAAAAAACATTTAAACGACTAGTATTTCCAAGTCGACTAGTAGCAGCAGTATCGTTTTATCGACTAGTTGAATAGTCTCGCACATCCCTAAGTTGTACCTCAGCCCAAATATAGCTTGTTTGCAGTTTTGCAATTATTTTGTAGCACTGGCCACCAAAAAACCCACTGTGGTCCATCAACAGCATTTAATATGAAACAAATGAACTTTGGTCTCTTGTGGTGGGCTATTTCACCAGAAAGCTAAAGCTGTTAGTCTCCGAGGTAGCTACTCTTTTAGAAACAAGGTCAAGCTAATGCTTGATAATCATACAAGTATACTTGAAAGTCACCTCTGCTGGAGTTGAACCACTTTTAAAACTTTCCTTACAAATTAGTACTGTGGATGTACCATGGTACAGTGATGGTATCAGATGGTAGTACTTTTCAGTGGTATGTTGGTCACACTTTATATTAGGTGTCCTTATGTACTTACATCAAAAAATAAGGACTTGTGTTCATATTGTATTGTAAAACACTTGTGCTGCCTTTGAGGTGGGATACGGGTAAGGTTAGGCACAGGTTTGGTGGTATGGGTAGGTTTAAGAGTAGGGTTAATGTGTAAGGGAAGGCTCAACAGTGTAATAGATGTAATTACAGAAATTATGGGTATTTTGGATTTTTCGAAAACCCTACTTTTTGCAAACTAGTCCTAGGTTTTTAGCCCATTCGGAACTAAACCAGTGCAGAAAGATTCTCTGGAGTCTGATTGTCAATAGTCTCGCGTAGCCAGACCTTCAGACAGACAGCAGAAGGTCTGGACTCTATCGCAGCATTCATTGGTCAAGGACCGCCCAAGAGGACGTTTGACTGACATGTAACGCAACCAATCACAGTTTGTTTGGTAGCGTGAAAATGTAAAGTCGATGTCCCTGCAATAACAGACCGGCGTGCGTTTATAAATGATTCATTCAAGAACGTTTTGCAAGTTTACTACAACAATGGAGCCGCGAACTTCACATACTTTTGAAAATCCAGCGTTTAGTTGATCCTGGTAAGTGTTTAGTCTTCCAGGAGGGGGTTTGTTGTCACGGCATTTGTTTTGTAGGCGGACTGTTGAAGAACACAACACACTTGTCTCGTGGACATCCTGTAGAATTCAACCAATCAGATGACGACAGAAACTCCTGAAGTGTTTCCAGATGTGTGTGCCAACGTTCAGCCAACGGTCCGTGGGCGTAACATCTGAGACTGAGACTAGATTGTCAATAACTATCAAAAAAAGTTGAAATTTCGATTGACTAGATTGGGTTAGTTAAGTGCTTGTGGATGAGGCTTGTCTTCAGCTGTTCCATGAAATTTGTGATGATCTCAGCAGATCAGGTGGAGGTTAGCAGCTCATTCCATTAAAGCGGAACAGAGAGTGTGAAGTTTATTTGTTAAGCAACAACCAGGCTATGCTCATTTAGTAACCATAACCTGTGGGAAGAAGCAAACACTTGTCGGATTGTATTGAGGAGAGAGGGTGCAGTTCCAGCTGAGTGAAAGGTTGGCCAGAAGAACTACATTGCAGTACATAAAGTTATCAGGGAGTCTGCCAAGAGACTTACAGCAACATTAAAGGAGCTGAGACAAGTACTAGTCACTTGCTGCATGTGTTAACAATATCCTGTATTCTATATCTGGGCAATAGGGTATAGGGTGGGAAGGCAACAGCATCATCTTAGCCCACCTAAATTTTGTCAAAACCATGTTGCAAAATGTTTTATGGTCTAATGAAACAAAATTCTGCCAGCCTCCTTTTCAAAGTTGATGATGAATATGAATTTTATCTTTCAGCTACATAACAATATCTAGGTCTGGCTTTAGAAGAAGAACGGCTGAGTAAGATCCCAGACGTAAATCCATTCGGGAAAAAAACTTGTGGAATGACTTGAAGAGGATCTGGAGCTCTTTTACAAGGAAGAGTGGGAAACAATTGACAAATCCATCCATCCATTCTCCAGACTGCTTGTATGTTTGCAGAGATGCTGGAGCCTTCTTGACAGCTTGACAAATCAAGATGTGTTCAGTTCGATGTGTTCAAAGACTGCCTGCTGTTGAGGCATGCGCCTAATCTTGGATTTATTCTTACATTTCAAAACCTGCAATTTTAACAGGGATGTGTAGACTTTTTAAAGACACTGAATTTATCCTTCATGGAGATGGCAATCCCAGAATCTCCTATTTTACCTAAAACCTATTTTTTACGCTTATTAGAATATCGGCTTGCTAGTTTGGTAACATGCAAACACAAAACACTCTTGGAACTCTATTCCAGTAAGACTCTAATCCATAAAGACAACTCTACTGGAATTCCAATAGAATTATGAGGTTTCACTTCAGTTTAGAAATATGGGTCATTTTTGGTGTTATTTTTTTTAGTGTTTGGGTAGTTTCTGTGTTACTCAGATCCTGGGTCAGACGTAACAACCCAGTGTTTGGGTAGTTTTTGTGTTACTCAGATCCTGGGTCAGACGTAACAACCCAGTGTTTGGGTAGTTTTTGTGTTACTCAGATCCTGGGTCAGACGTAACAACCCAGTGTTTGGGTAGTTTTGTGTAACCCAGATCCTGGGTCAGACCTAACAACCCAGTGTTTGGGTAGTTTTTGTGTAACCCAGATCCTGGGTCAGGCGTAACAACCCAGTGTTTGGGTAGTTTTTGTGTTACCCAGATCCTGGGTCAGACGTAACAACCCAGTGTTTGGGTAGTTTTTGTGTAACCCAGTGTTTGGGTAGTTTTTGTGTTACCCAGATCCTGGGTCAGACGTAACAACCCAGTGTTTGGGTAGTTTTGTGTAACCCAGATCCTGGGTCAGACGTAACAACCCAGTGTTTGGGTAGTTTTTGTGTTACCCAGATCCTGGGTCAGACGTAACAACCCAGTGTTTGGGTAGTTTTCGTGTAACCCAGTATTTGGGTAGTTTTTGTGTTACTCAGATCCTGGGTCAGACGTAACAACCCAGTGTTTGGGTAGTTTTTGTGTTACCCAGATCCTGGGTCAGACGTAACAACCCAGTGTTTGGGTAGTTTTGTGTAACCCAGATCCTGGGTCAGACGTAACAACCCAGTGTTTGGGTAGTTTTGTGTAACCCAGATCCTGGGTCAGACGTAACAACCCAGTGTTTGGGTAGTTTTTGTGTAACCCAGATCCTGGGTCAGACGTAACAACCCAGTGTTTGGGTAGTTTTTGTGTTACCCAGATCCTGGGTCAGACGTAACAACAAAGTGTTTGGGTAGTTTTTGTGTTACTCAGATCCTGGGTCAGACGTAACAACCCAGTGTTTGGGTAGTTTTTGTGTTACCCAGATCCTGGGTCAGACGTAACAACCCAGTGTTTGGGTAGTTTTTGTGTTACTCAGATCCTGGGTCAGACGTAACAACCCAGTGTTTGGGTAGTTTTTGTGTTACCCAGATCCTGGGTCAGACGTAACAACCCAGTGTTTGGGTAGTTTTGTGTAACCCAGATCCTGGGTCAGACCTAACAACCCAGTGTTTGGGTAGTTTTTGTGTTACCCAGATCCTGGGTCAGACGTAACAACCCAGTGTTTGGGTAGTTTTTGTGTTACTCAGATCCTGGGTCAGACGTAACAACCCAGTGTTTGGGTAGTTTTTGTGTTACTCAGATCCTGGGTCAGACGTAACAACCCAGTGTTTGGGTAGTTTTGTGTAACCCAGATCCTGGGTCAGACCTAACAACCCAGTGTTTGGGTAGTTTTTGTGTTACCCAGATCCTGGGTCAGACGTAACAACCCAGTGTTTGGGTAGTTTTGTGTAACCCAGATCCTGGGTCAGACGTAACAACCCAGTGTTTGGGTAGTTTTTGTGTTACCCAGATCCTGGGTCAGACGTAACAACCCAGTGTTTGGGTAGTTTTTGTGTTACTCAGATCCTGGGTCAGACGTAACAACCCAGTGTTTGGGTAGTTTTTGTGTTACCCAGATCCTGGGTCGGACGTAACAACCCAGTGTTTGGGTAGTTTTGTGTAACCCAGATCCTGGGTCGGACGTAACAACCCAGTGTTTGGGTAGTTTTTGTGCTACCCAGATCCTGGGTCAGACGTAACAACCCAGTGTTTGGGTAGTTTTTGTGTTACCCAGATCCTGGGTCAGACGTAACAACCCAGTGTTTGGGTAGTTTTTGTGTAACCCAGATCCTGGGTCAGGCGTAACAACCCAGTGTTTGGGTAGTTTTTGTGTTACCCAGATCCTGGGTCAGACGTAACAACCCAGTGTTTGGGTAGTTTTTGTGTAACCCAGTGTTTGGGTAGTTTTTGTGTTACCCAGATCCTGGGTCAGACGTAACAACCCAGTGTTTGGGTAGTTTTGTGTAACCCAGATCCTGGGTCAGACGTAACAACCCAGTGTTTGGGTAGTTTTTGTGCTACCCAGATCCTGGGTCAGACGTAACAACCCAGTGTTTGGGTAGTTTTTGTGTTACCCAGATCCTGGGTCAGACGTAACAACCCAGTGTTTGGGTAGTTTTTGTGTAACCCAGTGTTTGGGTAGTTTTTGTGTTACTCAGATCCTGGGTCAGACGTAACAACCCAGTGTTTGGGTAGTTTTTGTGTTACCCAGATCCTGGGTCAGACGTAACAACCCAGTGTTTGGGTAGTTTTTGTGTAACCCAGTGTTTGGGTAGGTTTTGTGCTACTCAGATCCTGGGTCAGATGTAACAACCCAATGTTTGGGTAGTTTTGTGTAACCCAGGTTAAATTAACAACCTAATTTGCTGGGTAAAATTAACCCAACATGTGTTCTGTCCTATATTTACCCAGCCCAGTGTTTTTTAGAGTGAATGTACGCAGTAGACAGTAAGGTAGCTCACTGGGTTTTGGAACAGAGTTTTAGTGTGTCCAAGGCAGTATGATATGTAATATGGCTAGTCTTGTATATTTCCCAAAACGACAAACTTTCAAATCCTATGGGATCAAACGGGGGCAAAAGAGTTCTAAGAACATTCCACTGGCAGAGCACTACAGATGGCAACCATCAACCTGGCAAATTTGCTGACAAGGGCCATAGAATCTAATAACCACACACTTCCCTGAAAACACAACCAAGCAAAATAAAAAAACAGAGGCATCTGTAATATATCAGTGCACTAAAGGCTGACTGAACTGCAAAAAGATGCCCAGGAGAATAGCGCTGTTTACTGAACTATGCTCCGATGTTATGGGTGGATTACAGTCTCTGAACACAATGAATAACTGATGCTGTCAAACACTCATCTTACAAAAATTACATTTATGACCACCCATTAACTGACACTGCAGAGCAGCGGATTGTTGCCTTTTACCACTAAGCAATCATAATCTGTTACTTTCAGTCACAAAGTGCTTTATGTTGAGAATGATTGTTCAAAGTGAATGTTGAGAGTGCGTCAATGATGGCCAATCTACTCACTATTTTTATTTATTTATTTTCTGCATATAAGTTATTACATCTACCAGCAGGGTTAACTGCCGAAGCCCCCTCGATCACCCAGGGCGCACCAACCAGTTAGCTCAAATAAACAAAAACATCCTTCATTTAGCTTGTCTGTAAAGCTACAAACATAAAAAACAGCAATGTAGCATTTGGTGATGCTAGACCTCTTAAGAGCTGAGCTACTGTCACACAACTGAATGTCCTGTAATTCAATGATGTAATTTAGTTAGTTACACAGAGCAAAATTAGAGAATTTGTACTCTCACTCTTCCTGCGCTCCAACTCCGTCTTGTATAAATCTAGTTTAGGACTCTGATGCTAAAATAACCTTCCAGTATACATGTGGGGTCCCAGCGATTGTGGCCTGAGATAAAAGACGCCCATCAAATCCATTTATTAGACTAATGCTTCTGAGCACAGAACAGATAACGGCAAAAGAGCAGGAACATTTTTAACCCTTAAGGTCACCATGAAATCAAAATTTTATGGAATATTGCAGTATTTCTTATAAGTGATTTATCGTGCACATCATTTTTTTTTTTTTAATTCATGCGCCTCATAATCTTGAATCAGAATAACGTCCCCTCCCTCTTGCAGCGACATCTCTTCTCTGATGACGAGGGCGGGGCAACCTGTCACTCACATGAGATCCACCAATAGCAAACCACCACCAACCAATCAATTCCCCACAGACAAAATCAAGCCCCGCCCTACATTTGCTCTTATTCTAGAAGCTGTTTCACTTGGATATCCGTCACAATAGGGAAGAAAAGACGAGCAAAACTTCTGTTTCATGCTGACTTTAAATAGTTTTTAAATCCTGGATATTACAGACATATGAGAGGCTGGAGGGAGGAACGGTGAGTGAATGAGCATTTTCTAGAAAAAAAAGCAAATACTCTAGACAAGTAACTAGGTATAAAACACTGGAGAACAGAAAAAACAGAAAAAAAAATTCCAAATGTGTGAAAATAACGACAAATGAATTCTTTTACTGGTAAATTTGTAAGAAATTTTACAGAACATTTCTTATGAGCATAATGATTCATTTGTTTTTCATTTAGTGCCAGCTCCTTTTTAGGTAAACTAGATTCACTGAAGAAAACGAAACTGAAGCTTCACTGAAGCTTCCCTGTGCCACGATGCAATGTTGTTACTAGGTGGTTGCCTGTTTGTCCACACCCATGTCTCTAGATATTCTGGTCTCTAATTAGGGCTAAATTCAAATGATACGTTTTCTGGTCTCAATCACATGATCCGCTATTGTGATCCTATCATGTCTCTGGACTGGAGCTGCGATGGTTCACTGACACTAACATGAAACCAGACTTCATTCACCCCAATGGAAAGCATATTTACACTGTCTGATCATTCTCTATCCCCTATATAGTGCACTGTCTGATCGTTCTCTATCCCCTATATAGTGCACTGTCTGAATCGTTCCCTATCCCCAATATAGTGCACTGTCTGAATCGTTCCCTATCCCCAATATAGTGCACTGTCTGATCGTTCCCTATCCCCTATATAGTGCACTATGTGTCATTCACCATGTAGAAAATAGTAAATGTGTGAACAAGTGACCGCTGAACAAGTGACCGCTGAGAAGCTGAAGTGCAGAGTGATGTCATCAAAATTATTGATCCTTATTGGCGGAAGTGAGAGACTGTAAGTTTTGAATGCTTATAAATGTGAATTTTGTCATTGTTTTGGAGCTTATAGCTTATATATAACAGTAAGGCTAACAATATCATACTAAAAGCCAAAAAACTTCCATTTTGATTTCATGGGGACTTTAAGGGTATGTGTTTGGTCAGCCCGCTGCTTCACTGCAAAAACTGCTTTTCTTACTTAGTATTTTTGTCTTGTTTCCAGTCCAAATATCTAAAAATTCTTAAATAAAGATGAATTTACTAGATAAGTAAAATGGCATAAGATCTTTCATCTAGTTTTCTGGGGGGGGGGGACAAAATTAAGTGAGTTTTTGCTTAAAACAAGCACAATTATCTGCCAGTGGGGTGAGAAAAATAATCTTAAATAATCTTGTTTCCGTTTGAATTAAGATTATTTTTCTTTAAAAAATTAGAATTAAGATTACATTTTTTTTTTTTTTTTTCAGAAAACGAGACATAATATCTTAAGTCATTTTTACTTGTCTAGTAAATGCATTTTTTGCATTATTGCATTATTGCACTCCTAAATGCATTTTTTTTAGTTATTTGGACTGGAAACAAGACAAAAATACTGAGTAAGAAAATAATTTTTGCAGTCCAAAAACAAAACCTCTTCTGGGTCTTTTCACTAACATAACATTTATTAAGTCAAGATTTTACAAATGCATAAATACTCAACTCAACTTTATTTATAAAGCACCTTCAAAACCATAAAAGTGGATCAAAGTGTTGTATATAAAATAGCATAAAACTCTAACAGTACTTACAAACATAATCCGTCACACTACATATCAAACACCAAAAGCCAAGGAGAATTTGAGAATTGTGGCAATACTCACAATTATTATCAGCTTTCACAAAGAAATTGCTCCCATTTTTGAACTGTAAATCAAATCAACCTCCACACAGTCTGCCCCCGGCCAGCAGTCCACATTTTTCCTGGGAAAACACGTCCTCGACACGTGAAAACCAACAGGATGCATCTTACCTCCCGTCTGCAGATCCTCCGCGGTCCGGCTGGTGTGACGGGATCAGCGCAGGCACACCGCGCTCAGGACCGTGCAGCATCTGAGAGTCAGGGGGTGGGGACGAGACGCTCCCACTCGCTGCCTGCATGCACACATTTTCCAGGCCTTGAGAGGCAAATGACTAGCTGATGTCAGCCCCGAAGTAAACGTGTTTCCATTCAAACATCTGCAGTCCATGTCAGAGGAAACCACTGCACATTTTGATCTGATGATCTTTTGGATTATTTTAAGGCTGTAAAGAAGGATATTACAAATTTACAGGCAGAAATAAAGTCCCGCCTTGTTTTTTCTTTAATCCAAACAGACCTGTTCAAACAATGCCAGTTAAAAAAACCTCTTGTACAAACTACGATTTTGCCGTTAATTGACAACGTTTAGATGTTTTATATCATGCTGCTATTAGATTAATCACAAATATTTTTTTTTGCTCACCAGCCACTGTGGCTAGTGTTTTTCCAAAGTTACTAGCCACTAAGCATTTTCATTTCCCACAATTTTAACATCCATACCATGGGGAAAGATATTTTTAATATTATCTCATAATTTGGCAGCAGGTTTATTAGGCTGCTGTCACTTTAAGACCTGACGCACGGATCCATTATACTGTTACACATGCGTTTTTTTTCTCAACTGTTTACATTCACTTAAAACAGAACTGACTGTGTTTACGTAAATACTCGCCAAGACCGGCATTTTGACATTACTTTGTGTGTATTTGACTGTTTAAGCGCAATAAGCAGCGAAAAATAAGTTAAATTTAGTACTGCTTTATGTGTGCGCACAAAATCTGCGGGAATGAGTAAAATTATGCGCAACACACGCAAATCCCATGCTGAAATTCAAGCCCTGTAACAGCAACAATATTCATCCGGAGGAAATGAAACGAGTGAGTGAGAGGAGGCGGGTTTGTGTGTAACTCGCTGTCGGAGAGATGAGAGAGAGAGAAAGAGCAGCTGGTATCGTGTATCTATTCTGCGGAAAATGAGTATTGGAAGCGTCTCAGATATTTCAGTATCGATATTTTTGACACTACATTGCACTTAGTTTATTATTTCAGATGCCTTTTTAAAAGACTACAGTTGAAAATTGTATATATTATATAAAAAATTCAACCCACCAAAGTGGCTATTAGGAGTGACTGCGTTACACACCACTGCTGAAATACACCCGCATTTGGTGGTGAAAGACCGCCTCTGCAGAAGAAAATCAACACCTACTTCATCATCGCAACTTTGGCCCCGCCCACTGGCGTGTTATTGAGATGACGAGGCAAGTTTATCAGTGACTGAGTTCTGGACTCACACCAAAACTCCCGTTATAATCAACGAATCTCTTATTTACATTGTGTTTGCACTGTTAGTTATGATAAAAGCATTCGTTAGTGTGCAGAAACCAAGTTGCAATGACGAGATCACTGCAACCTTTCATGCCACGATCTAAATATAATGCCATAGATCTAAATATAATGCTATCAACACTTTTCATGATTAGTTAACCTTGAGAGCTGTAATAGTATAAACGTGCTAAAAAGTTGAGAAAGTTCCAAATGTAATACTTTGCTATTTCATACGCAAAGATGTCAGCCAATCACAGCAGTGGGCGTTTACACTGAAGTCTCACAGCAGCCAATCACAACAGTGGGCGTTTACACTGAAGTCTCACAGCAGCCAATCACAGCAGTGGGCGTTTACACTGAAGTCTCACAGCAGCCAATCACAGCAGTGGGCGTTTACACTGAAGTCTCACAGCAGCCAATCACAGCAGTGGGCGTTTACACTGAAGTCTCACAGCAGCCAATCACAGCAGTGGGCGTTTACACTGAAGTCTCACAGCAGACACGCCCCTTCAAACAGAGCGTTCAAATCAGAGGCTAAAATCAGGGTAGGAAAAATGCCTTTTTCTAAATTGACAATTTTTGATGTAAAAATCATACTAACATTAAAAGTGCACCCCAGGAAACATTACAATACAATAAAACAATGCAGTTCATGACCTTAACTCAACATGCTTGCAATCACATCATTCTCTATAGGGCACAGCTGATTGGTTCCTGCTGTAGCAGTTGCAGCGTGCTTTCAGAGACCCTCCTCCTTCCCCAGCTCCACCTGTATAGATCTGCTACAGGTAATTCATGTTTGCTATATTGTGCAGCAGCAGCATGTCTTACTTGCTCACAGCAGTGTGTCGTGTATATATTGGCAGTAGTAAGTCCCGTACTTGCTCTGCAGCAGCAGAAGCGCAGAAGATCTATTCCGCCAAGACCAAACATATCAACATTGTCATATCCATTACCATGCCAAACACTTTGAGAGTTGTCATGACAGAAATATATTTATTTACACATCTTTGTTAGGATTAACAGCAGCTTATCTTAATAAGGTTGCAATATCAACCTGTAACATAGACCAGAAGAAAGAAACGCTTATGGTCATTCTGGTTTTTAGAAATAACTGAAAAATTACACATCTATCTCTGTTTATTTCTTTACGAAACTGGTAATGAGTACTTTATATAACTCTTGCAATTGCTTTGTGTTTATTTATTCAATGTTTTTTTTTTTTTTACCATTTTTCTTTGTGTGCATCTTTGAATGTAGTGTATGTTTGGTTAGTGTGTGCAGGAGGATATTTCTCTCCTGCCAGGCTGCCATAGTTGAAACGAACAAATAATGAACATTTTTAACAACAAAAACCATCAAAGTGTTCCCTAACCAGAAGCCATGATGGGAAGGTACAGTTTCTGCTCAAAGAACGGGATGCAGCCTTTAGATCAGCGAGACAAAGCATAAGTATAAAAGGCATATTAAAGGCCACATTGAAATTCCTCTAACATGTGGAAATGATAAAAGCTGTTAATGACCATTAGGACTTTCCCCCACTAATTAGTAATTACCCTTTTCTCCCCGATGAACCTTTTTTTCTGCTCACTTTGAAGACCAAAACAGTTGAGTATCCTCAAATCCTCCTTTGCTCCTCAAAGTGAGCAAATAAAGCACTCAGTCATTTTATTATCACTGTCCATCAATATACTTTCAGTAGTTCTATATTCATGTGAAATATCTACACTGTATTGCCAAAAGTTTTGGGACATCCCTCCAAATCATTGAATTCAGGTGTTCCAATCACTTCCATGGCCAAAGGTGTATAAAATCAAGCACTAGGCATGCAGACTAGGCATTGGGAACAACAGCAACTCAGCCACGAAGTGGTAGGCCACGTAAAATCACAGAGCGGGGTCAGCGCATGCTGAGGTGCACAGTGCGCAGAAGTCACCAACTTTCTGCAGAGTCAATAGCTACAGACCTCCAAACTTCATGTGGCCTTCAGATTACCTCAAGAACAGTGCGTAGAGAGCTTCATGGAATGGGTTTCCATGGCCGAGCAGCTCATCCAAGCCTTACATCACCAAGTGCAATGCAAAGCGTCGGATGCAGTGGTGTAAAGCACGCCGGCACTGGACTCTAGAGCAGTGGAGACGTGTTCTCTGGAGTGACCAATCACGCTTCTCTGTCTGGCAATCCCATGGACGAGTCTGGGTTTGGCGGTTGCCAGGAGAACGGTACTTGCCTGACTGCATTGTGCCAAGTGTAAAGTTTGGTGGAGGGGGATTATGGTGTGGGGTTGTTTTTCAGGGGTTGGGCTTTAGTTCCAGTGAAAGGAACTCTTAATGCTTCAGCATACGAAGACATTTTGGACAATTTCATGCTCCCAACTTTGTGGGAACAGTTTGGGGATGGCCCCTTCCTGTTCCAACATGACTGCGCACCAGTGCACAAAGCAAGGTCCATAAATACATGGATGAGCGAGTTTGGTGTGGAGGAACTTGACTGGCCTGCACAGAGTCCTGACCTCAACCCGATAGAAAACCTTTGGGATGAATTAGAGCGGAGACTGCGAGCCAGGCCTTCTCGTCCAACATCAGTGCCTGACCTCACAAATGCGCTTCTAGAAGAATGGTCAAAAATTCCCATAAACACACTCCTAAACCTTGTGGAAAGCCTTCCCAGAAGAGTTGAAGCTGTTATAGCTGCAATATTGTGACATGAAACCCTAAACACATTTTTTGAGAAGTTAACAGATATGCACATCAATGAAAACAACTATAGCACCCGCTATGTTTATTATTAAGGGAAAATGAAACTCTTTTTAATCCAATCACTGTGCTCTATTATACATTAGATCGCATTACAGTGGAGAATATAAATGTCATAAAAAGTTTCAGCACTGTTCGTTCACCTCTGCCTGTTCAGCTTTGCTTTGCTGTCCTTCAGACATGCATGTTGTGTGTGTTGTATGTCGTGTATGTTTCCTCAGTACAATAACACAAAATGAGGGAGGATGGAAAGCCAGATTTTATTTCTCGCAATTATGACTTTATAGCTAGTTATTTTAGTCTATAAAGTTTTAAATATCGATATTTTTCTTACACAAACGCAGCACTTCGCTTCAGAAGGCCTTTATTAACCCCCTGGAGCCGTGTGGAGCAGTTATATGATGGATGGATGCACTTTTATGGACTTCAAAAACGAACCAACAAGTCACTGCCATTATAAAGCTTGGAAGAGCCAGGACTTTTTTAATATAACTCCGATTTTATTAATCTGAAAGAAGAATGTCATATACACCTAGGATGACTTGAGGGTGAGTAAATCATGGGCTAATTTTCATTTTTGGGTGAACTAACCCTTTAAGCGATGCGATGACGCCCTTGAAACAAAACAATAGATCCCTATGGAGCTACAGTATTTAATCAATCGTGGTGTTTTTTTTTCCCCTTCGCCCCGTGATGTCCTTACATATGGACCGAAAAAATGACATCTGACAAAATGAATCTGCTAGTCAACCGCTCACTGCACAGCCTCAATGTCAGTATACATGTCGAAAGAAAAAGAGATGGCATATACTTGGACACGGATTGCACAAGGAAGACAGGAGTGAGTGAAAAACATGCAGACACATGAGATATTCCTCTAATGAGATTGTTTTTCTCTTGGTTGGGCGGGTTTCTCTGTCTCTCCGGTCAATGACATCTCCAGCTACTATTACGAGAGTCCATTGAGACATAGGAGAAAGAGGAATCTAATTAAAGTCCTGCATTGTATTACTCAGAGTATCCATCACACATCACAACAGATGCCCTGAGATGTGTTTCCCAAAAGCATCGTTAGCCAACTATGGTGGCAAGTCCTGGTATTGGTAATGACAGAACTTGCGACAGAACTTGCGACCATAGTTGGCTTCGTGAAAAACGAAGCCAACTATGCAACTATGTAGTTGGCTTCATGAAAAACGCACCCCTGATCAATCGAATAGATCAGTGGTTCTCAACCCTGTTCCTGGTATTTGTGATCAACAATGAGCTAGCTAATTACACAAATAGCAATCATTGATAATCATAGTGAAGTCTCAAGGGAGGCTATTATGTTTTAGAGTTGTGTAATTAGAGTTGTCACATATTCCAAAAGAAAACACTTATATTTCATTGATTCTCTGTTTGCAATTGTATTGAAGCTGTGATTTAGTATAATTGATCAATTCTGAGCAACATGTTTAAACAAAGGCGTGAAAAGTGAAAATAGCATATTTTCTTAGCGATAGATTCTATTTACACTATGTAAAAATAGCAGTATTTTCTTTGCAATAAGTGTAAATTACTTATATTTATACACCGATCAGGCATAACATTATCCTAATATTGTGTTGGTCCCCCTTTTGCTGCCAAAACAGCCCTGACCCGTCGAGGCATGAAGGTGACCTAGACCCCTGAAGGTGTGCTGTGGTATCTGGCACCAAAATGTTAGCAGCAGATCCTTTAGGTCCTGTAAGTTGCGAGGTGGGGCCTCCATGGATCGGACTTGTTTGTTCAGCACATCCCACAGATGCTCGATTGGATTGAGATCTGGGGAATTTGGAGGCCAAGCCAACACCTCAAACTCGTTGTTGTGCTCCTCAAACCATTCCTGAACCATTTTTGCTTTGTGGCAGGGCGCATTATCCTGCTGAAAGAGACCACAGCCACCAGGGAATACCGTTTCCATGAAAGGGTGTACATGGTCTGCAACAATACTTAGGTAGGTGGTACGTGTGAAAGTAACATCCACATGGATGGCAGGACCCAAGGTTTTCCCAGCAGAACACTGCCCAAAGCATCACACTTCCTCCACTGACTTGCCTTCTTCCCATAGTGCATCCTGGTGCCATGTGTTCCCCAAGTAAGCATCCACGGCCATCCACGTGATGTAAAAGAAAACGTGATTCATCAGACCAGGTCACCTCCTTCCATTGCTCCGTGGTCCAGTTCTGATGCTCACGTGCCCACTGTTGACACTTTCGGCGGTGGACAGGGGTCAGCATGGGCACCCTGACTGGACAAAATATTCACTTGCTGCCTAATATATCCCACCCACTAACAGGTGCTGTGATAAAGGGATAATTACTGTTAATCACTTCACCTGTCAGTGATCATAATGTTATGTCTGGTCGGTGTAAATAGAGGCAGATACTATTTGCACCTCAGTGTTGTTGTACATTAAACGGAATGCAATAATAACAGTGTAAATTATTATATTTATTACAATTATTAATTGGATGCCTCCTTATTGGGACAATAAAGCCCTCCCTACCCCTAACCGATATTAATCACACGTTAGATACTTTATTTCCACTTTTCAAATATTTTCTTCAAAATAAATGTCTTTCCGATCTGATATGTGATGGGAAAAGGGAGTAGAGCGAGTTCAGCAAAAGGCAGAATCAAACACGGGTTGATTTGTGCCCACACTTTCTGCCATGCGCCTTACGCCTACACTATTGCTACAATCCATCATCTTCTGTCATTTTGTTTGGCCCAATCAGACGTCAGTGGGCGGAGTTAGTGTAAATAGCCTCTGCCAACAAGGCGGGCTGTTTGCACTTAGTGTAAATAGACACTCCGTTAAACAAAATGCACTGTACACCAAAATATGAGGTCAGACTTAGCATTTTCAATGTGATGTCATCATTGTTTGTAGGTATTTGTGTGAAAAGTGTGGCTCTAGCACATTTTTTTTTACGCTTGTAAATATTTGTATTTATGTACATTTCAGACATAATTTTTTATTAAAGTTTTGCAGTGATTCATAGAGTAAGATTAATGCCATGCAATTTTACACAGCCAACAAATTAATTTGTTTTAAAAAAAAAATCTGCAACCCAGGCTCATTGGAAAAACATGCCTGTGATGACATTTATGCAAAATTATATTTGTTATGGAAGCTTGTTTCCACCACGGAATAAAACAATTTAAAAAATAATTGCGACTTTTTATCTCAATTCTCACTTTTTTTCTCACAATTGTGAGATTTAAACTCGCAGTTGTGAGTTATAAAGTCAGAATTGCGAGATGTAACAATTCTGATAAGATAATTGCGACTTTATATCTTGAAATTATGACTTTTTTTCTCAGAATTGCTTAATATAAACTCACAATTGCGAGTTATAAAGTCAGAATTGAGAGATATAAACTCACAATTCTGACTTTATAATTCACAATTGTGAACTTATATTAAGCAATTCTGAGAAAAAAAGTTAAAATTGTAAAATAAAAAGTCACAATTACCTTTTTTATTTTCTAATCTGTGGCGGAAACAAGCTTCCATACGCTATTGCTTCTTGCAGGTTTCACGACACTTCGAAAATAAAATGTCCAGTGGACAAAAAGTGCGTTCAGTTTTATCCAAAACAGATTAATGTGAATCTGGCAACGTTTTATTACATTGGTTGTAGTACCATTCACTGCAGTTCAGAAATGAAATGTCCGGTGAGTGGCGCTAAAAGGTTAATGCTTTGTTGCGTTTGAAAAAAACATCGCACCTACACTAAACCTAACCGATAGTGTTAACAAATGTTAACAAATGTTCAGCAAATGTGTGATAAAAACACATTTGCTGAAGCATCCATGCCAATTTAGCTGCTTCAGCAAGTCCTTGAGCTCTTTTATTGGGACTCGTGTACCCGAGCACTTCACATCACGAGTGTAATGCTGTACCAGGTGAGCGACAGAGCAAGTTTACTACATCAGAAAAGACACACATATGGAACAGATTATGTGATACAAACTTTAAAATGTATTAGTTTATATATTTATATCTTAATCTTGCACTATGGTAAAAGTATTTTCAGGTCATAGCATAGTTTCTACCCCTGTAATCATAATTTGTGTAAAAAAAAAAAAATAATAATAATAATAATAATAAGTTATGGCACTAGTGTTCATTCCAGGTGAAATGAATGCATAGATATGTTTTTGCCTAATATATTTCCAATGAGCCTGTGTTGCGAAAATCATACTAGGAGAGTCAAGGGGACAAAAAAAGTGTGTAAAAAAAAAAAATTTACATAAAAAAAAAAACAATTTTAGCTCTATATTCTGAAAAACACATATTTCTGTAACTCACCTCTGTCATGTGGATCAAGTAGAATTGCAGATCTTCACTGTGATCTGAGGAAACAAACAAGCTAAGCTCATAAAATGCTTCAAGAAAGGCAACACAAATCTCAACAGAGTGAGTTTTTCAACATAACAGGTTTGGAGCTGAACTCTACAGGACGGTGGACAGATCTGAGGATCCCTGCCCAATTCACCCATAAGGGAAGTGCACTTGAAGTGAGTAACCAATCTAACATGGCTGATCAAATACTTCATATTCTCTAATGCCATTATTTGAACAGTCAGCAGAGGGACTGATCAGAGGAGACAGTCGTACAGTCCTCTGTCTGTGAGACACCTGCAGGTTCTTTAGCTACGCTGTGACGCTCATCCTGTCACATGCTCACACATGCATTCATCTCACTAAATTAGTCAGGACATCTACACAAACATTAATTTCAACTCTCCTCCCATAAATTTTGCATCTGAAAGGGAAACTAACCCTGTCCACGCCTTTTCGGCGCTAATTTCTCACTGCGTGTCTTTAGTAAATCCTGACAGTAGTTTTTTAACGGCAAAAGAGGGTTTGCACTGGTTTTATTTCACTCTCATTGAGTTAAAAGCATCTTTATAAGCTGTTTGATCAGTTAAAGGGGCGTAAAGACCGGTTACACTCACAGTGTGGATGAACCACGTTTGTGTCGAAGACTCAGGATCTATAAGAGAATTTATGCAATGCAGAACACAGATTTTTGTGTGTGAATGTGTATAGTTGTCACTCACCATCCCGCAGCTGCAGATGTCTGAGGTACAGAGGGTTTTGCAGGACATTACATCGTCCCGGTTCATCCTCTCTGGTCACCAACATCAGATCTGAGTATATAAAGATTGTTACCTAAAAAGAGAAAGCAAGAAAGCAGAAATGGATCAAATGCAGATGTTTCAAAAGAACAGTTGGATTCAGGTAAATGCAATACATGCGCCCAGTGCTTGAACTGGAAAGTGTGCAAGAATAAATCAGGTTGGCCTGTCACAGCCTGTCTTTATTTAGCCCAAAAATAGTTGGGTCTGAATTGGTCCAAATTTATCCCAAGATGGATATCTTTTCACCAACCCAGGCTCATTAGAAAAACGTGCCTGTGGCGACATTTCTGCAAAATGATATTACGCTGCATCAGGGCACATTTCGCAACAGTTTCAACGTGAAATGTTCAGTGAGTGGCGCTAAAGGCGCGTTCAGTTTTATCTGAAACAGATGAACGTGAATCTGGCAACGTTTTATTTTACGTAAGTATCACCGCAGTTCTGAATTGGTTATGATCTGTCACGTACACCTACACTAAACCCTAAACATACCGATAGTGTTAACAAAAGCAAATGTGACATAAAACGCAATTGCTGAAGCAACCATGCCATGTTATCTTGCTTTGAGCTCTTTTATCGTGACTCGTGTTTCATGGGACTCGTACCCGAGCGCATCACATCACGAGTATTGTACCAGGTGAGCGACTGAGCAAGTTTACTACATCAGAAAATCCACACATATGGAGCAGGTTATGTGATGCAAACATCAAAATGTATAAGTTCACAAACCATGTACTATGGTAAAAAGTGCTTTGAGGTCATAATATAATTTTGTGCATGGAGTCGCATGAAAATAAGTCTTTATTAATCGATAATCTGCACCTGTAATCATAATTTTGTATTAAAAGTATTAAAAAGGCTTGTTGTTTTACTGCTTCTAGTGTTCATTTCTGTTGAAAACTGCAGCATTTTTTGCGTTTTGTAAAAGTGTAGGTAGAGGTACGTTTGTCCAAACCCACACATTGCAGCAAGTGGGGAATAATTATATCTCAATGAAAATGTGTGTTGCATTGTGCACACTACACACAAATTTCAATATATTTTTATAAATATGAATATGTTTAGAATATTCCAAGAAAATTACTTGATGCTCTTTAATAATATAACATTTATTTGAATGTATTTTCCTACTGATTCATGATACACAAAAGAACTGGTTAAATCAGTACAGAACTCCAGATAAAACATTTGTATAGCACAGAAAAAAAAAAAGAGATGAACAGAGTATAAAAAAGCTGAATTTTCTCCTACATAATGCAACATGGATACATTCCCAAAAAAAGGTGGGATGTGGGGGCAAATTCATCAACAATCTCACGAAAGAGCACAGTGAATCCTTATCAGGGAACATGTTCTTATTCTTTTTCAAATAAAAAAACATCATGTTCCTGTCGTCGTCAATTATTCCTTAATTGCATGACTTCAGCATCGCCACCTAAGCTTCTGACAACTCTTTCAATAATTCAACTGCCCGGAGTCAATTATTCCGCTTATACTACGGTCACCACACCTCAAGACACTGTTCAGATGATGCATTTCAAGACATTTGTCAGGTTTTTGTCCTTAAAACGCTCTTGTGTGTAGGACTAATTTCTCACGCATCTCATCCCACGCCTCCGTTGCTAATTCCAAAATGTCATTTTAGAGATAGTAACGGCGGATTCAGCCACTGATAGCAGACTAATGCAGTTATTAATACAGTTAGAGAGAGAGAGAGAGATTAAGCGCATGTATTATCTGAGTCTGTGTGTCTCTGTGTTCATCAGCAGCGTCTCTACTAATAGTAAAACTGTAAGTTTATCTACTTCAAGAACAGCGGCGTTATTACCTCGCTAGTGAGAAATGTCATGTAGCTTTTAAGTTGTTAAACTATTTTACAGAAATGACAAGGAGGCCGCTTCACGCAATACAAAGTCAATGGAGAGCATTGGATTGTTTCCCCCCCCCCGGTGGGCGTGGTTTTCAGATTATGACACATGTCGCTCTGTCTCTATAGCCTTTTTATTTGTGGCAGTTTTGAAAAAAAAAAAAAAAGTTGGATCTTCTTCACTTCGCCTCCGCGAAGTGCACTGAAATCTTTTAATGCACAGCTAGACATGGATTATCCCGCTTATACCATGGTAATTTGTCAACATTGACAACTTAAAGCTGTTATTGATGTTTGCAGTGCAATATTTGACCGGAAGGGAAAAATTGACGGTTATTTTCAATAGTTACGGCTCGTTAAATCTAGCATTCTGCACGCTTTGAATCAGACACAGAGATAGTGCGTAAGATTACATTAAATTATAGCATGTTCAGTCTGTTCAGCGTAATTATAGTCTGTTCAGCGTCTCTTGACAACGAAGATGTGCATTTATTACTTCAAAATAGCGATGTAACCCCCTCGTTGCTGAGAAATATAATGTAGTGATCCAGTAGCGAAGCTATTTTATTACTAAAAGTCGCGGGGCAGTGTTGATAAGTTTCTGTGCTCCTGAATGTTTGTGTGTGTGCGCAGCATGCGAGTGACGTAGGCCTATGTGTGTGCGCTTATAGCACATTGATAGAACAGTGATTCAACTGACTTGGAACTACCTGTGCATAAAACGGTTTTATTGCACCTTCCAGCCAATCAGAATCGAGTATTCAGACAGACCATGGTATAACACAACTTATTTGTTGTACAAGTGAAAGCATGGTAAAATGTCTCAAACTGTGCCAAGGAGACTGGAACAAATACTGAAACGCAACAATGTAATAACTGTACCAACATTTATAAATAATGCACCAAAAGCCTTTTTCTTTTCTTTTTGTACTTGACTTTTTAATTTACATTTTGTTTTACCACGTATTTTCAATTTTCTGTTTTTAGCACCTTATTCGTGAATTTCTGTTTTTAGTAATTTTCCATTTTATATTTTGTATTGCACTTTCATGTCAATCTTGGTACTACAAGTAATGAATATGCATTGTTTTAAATGTTGCAATGCATTCATGTAATGTCACACCATTAAAGTTTTATTAACTCTGCATGAGAGAGACCCAGCATGTCAAAGAGAGAGACTAAATCTCTCGTTTGTGTAGGGACAGGAGAGAGCACCAGCAGTTTACACTGGACATTGTCAAGATGGGAAAAGAGAGATACACTGGAAATTATCCATCAAGTTCCCCACATTAATGAAGTTTTAAAACTGCACTACTTTCAACAACTTCAAGTGTGAAAGGCCATAAATCCACGTGCACACTATGCAGAGTATCTCTTACCTTGATAGAGAAGTGCCTGCTGTCATGTAGAATCATTTCTTCAGAGATCACCAGTGTCCTAGTTGGGCTACACAGATCTACAGGCTTCAGAAAAGAAAGAAACAGACTCTGACTCCAACTTTGGCTTAATAACTCGTATAATATTCACTGGTATTACCTCTATGATTGAAGAAAGTGCTGAACTAGCAGTACTGCTTTTTATAGAGTACTCAACCCCCACAGAAAACAATATATCTCCTAAACTAGTACACTGTATGCGAAAATTGTGTTTGTATATAAGTATACAAAAGACAACCTTGGACAGGTTGTGCGACATGCTGTCTATCTACAAAAACCATGAAAAAGAACTACAAAAACATGAAATAGAACTACAAAAATACTACATTAAATACTGATTCACTTGCGATGAGAATAAATATGGTTTGTGTTTTGATGAGGGTTGCAAAGGGGCTGAAAATTTCAGGTACATTTCCAGAAACTTTTCAAAAGTTTCCCAAAATTTCCTGGAAAGTTTCCAATAATCCTGGGAAGTTTCCAAAAATTCTGGAAACTTTGCAAAGTTTTGATTGGCTGTTGAGAGCATGAAACATTTTGAGACATTTACACTAGAAACTAAAATTGTCAATGTTTCTATTGATATTCCTATGCGTAATTCTTCATATTGGTGGCCATATGCAGCTCATTGTAATATTAATTAATTTTAGGTTTGATTTTAAGGACTTTTTTTTTTACTTGGGTATATAATAAACAGCACTGTGTTGGGCTGCCACTTCATGTCCAATGAAATAACTGGGCCATCCCAGCTAAAAAATATTATGTTCTATGAACGTTTTGCTAATGTTCCCGTTAAGTTATGAAAACGTTATTTCTGAATGTTCTCTGAATGTTGTTCAAACGTCCAGGTTTTTTTTTTTTTTTTATGTTTTAAAAACGTTTGTTCTTGGTTATGCAATCGTTAAGGGAACATTCCATTTTAGAACTCTGCAAACATTATCGGAACGTTACTTTTGAATGTTCTCTGAACATTCTGAAACAATTAGTAACACTTAAACATTAGATGATCGTCCAATTAAAATGTTTATACAATGTTTTTCTGAAACAATGTAAAAAATAATGTTGCTGTGCTAAAGTTTTGAGATTATTATTAAAGGATTAGTTCACTTTAAAATGAAAATTACCCCATGATTTACTCCCCCTCAAGCCATCCTAGGTGTATATGACTTCCTTCTTTCTGATGAACACAATCGGAGTTATGTTAATGAATATCCTGATGTTTCCAAGCTTTATAATGGCAGTGAACGGGGCTCACGAGTTTAAAGCTCAAAAAAGTGCATCCAATTATCCAACTTACGCAGAAAGTGTAACGCCTCTCACAGTTCAAAACGCTTACGCTACGTCCTACATATTACATTGCGTCAGTTACAGCCCTGCACAGGCCTCAAATCTAGGCCCTAGCCCGGCCCTGGCCCGAGACGCTCAGGCCCTAGCCCGGCCCGTGTCCGACAGCTTATCAAAATTCTCGGCCCGAGTCCCATGTTTTGTTCTGTTTTTTTGTTTTTTGTTTTAAATCCTCCCTATTACACACTACTGCTGCAGCCATTAAAATAGTTCAGTTTTGTTTTTAATGTCAAAGTAGTTATATTTCTTTTCGTTTCTTTATTAAGTTAATTTAGAAAAATGTTTGGAGCAATTTTTGTTTGTTAAAGTGACGACCAAGTGGCCAGCGGCCGACAGTGAGTTAACCACGTTTGATCAATTTAGCCTCTCAAATCAATACTTGACTTGTCTGGCCTCTAATAAAATCCTTAGATATAAAACACTTCAAGCATAACACAATGTTAGTTTAAACGTTTACTATCACCACCAGAGTAAAAAGGTATTTTTGACAAGCTGAGGCAGGCTGCTGCTGCTTGCAATGGCGCTCGCAAACGAAACGGGCTATACAATCTAAACTAATAAACAAAATAAAAAACATGCTCGTCTTACCTTACACCTCTCCGCAAAATGAATATAAATCCGATCTTCAATTCCCGCACTATATGCAAATTTAACGGAGTTCACGTCAACGAAAGCAACAGATATGAGCTGCATTTTTGCATCAGCTAATTTCAAGATCAAAGACCGCAATAGCAGAAAAAGCAAGATAAGCACTGGTAAGATCATTTAGTCTCATTAAAACTAATGAAGATGATTGTGTTTTTGAGCATCTGAGACTTACTTTCAGTTTCACTTGCGGCAGTTTGCGTGTTGGCTTGCTTTACTCATTTGCGGCGATGCGTAGCCTATTGCAGTAGCGCCGTAATTTCTGGCTAAAACATGTCATATATAGTCTATAACACGCTATCACGCGTTTATTATTTAATAATTTGCCAGGAGTAAAATTTACATATGTGGTTTAATAATAATAATAATAATAATTTGTTACATTTATATAGCGCTTTTCTAGGCACTCAAAGCGCTTTACATATAGAAGGGGGGAATCTCCTCAACCACCACCAATGTGCAGCACCACCTGGATGATGCAACGGCAGTCATATTGCGCCAGAACGCCCACCACACACCAGCTGATTGGTGGAGAGGAGACAGAGTGATGAAGCCAATCAGTATATGGGGATGATTAGGAGGCCATGATGGACAGGGGCCAATGGGCAAATTTGGCCAGGATGCCGGGGTTACACCCCTACTCTTTATCGAAGGACATCCGGGGATTTTTAATGACCACAGAGAGTCAGGACCTTGGTTTAACGTCTCATCCGAAGGACGGTGCTTGTTACAGTATAGTGTCCCCATCACTATACTGGGGCGTTAGGACCCACACAGACACCCCCTGAGCACCCCCTGCTGTCCTCACTAACACCTCTACAGCTACCTAGTTTTCCCAGGAGGTCTCCCATCCAGGTACTGACCAGGCTCAACCCTGCTTAGCTTTAGTGGGAAACCAGTCTTGGGCTACAGGGTGATATGGCTGCTGGTTTAAACAACCAGATGCATTTACACTTGTCCAGTTTCGTCTAAAATATGTCCCAGACTTCTGAATTATGTGATCAGAGAAAACGAATGAAGTGACCAGGTGTAAAAAGGCCATAACTCTTGCAGCTGCGCTGAAGGAACGCGCGCTGCTACTTCTGCTGGCGCAGACTCTAAGTCTTGACGGTCGCGGTAGCATGGTCTTGTGTTGTTTCCACCAGCGCAGCACATCTTATAGTTTCTTTTAATTAATGTCTAAAATATAAAAAGAAGGAGAAGCCTAAAACAGGCCCGAAGCCCGGCCATCGTGTGAGGTATGACGTGAAAATTGGCCCGAAGCCCGGCCCTAGGGGCGTAAATAAGTCGGGGGCCATCGGGCTCGGGCTGAAATGCAGGACTCTAGCATCAGTTACGCTTTTTCGTAAGTTGAATATGGAAGGCAGTCTGGCGGAAGCTAGATATTTTACTTTATAAAGTTTTAAATATGGACATTTTTTTTACAAACTCGATTGATTCGCTTCAGAAGGCCTTTATTAACCCCCGGAGCCGCGTGGAGTACGCTTACGATGGATGGATGCACTTTTTTGAGCTTCAAACCCATTCACTGCCATTATAAAGCTTGGAAACATCTTGATATGTATTAATATAACTCCGACTGTGTTCATCAGAAAGAAGAATGTCATATACACCTAGGATGTCTTGAGGGTGAGTAAATCATGGGGTAATTTTCATTTTAAAGTGAACTAATCCTTTAAGGGCCATATAACTTTAAACAAACGTTCAATTAGCGTTACTGGAAGAATGTTTGTTCATAACTTTGAGAGAACCATTGGAGAACATTAGCCAAAGTTCTGAGAACAGAACTCAGTAGATCTTTTTATTTAATGTTTGTGCTTATTTTGAAGATATGGAAGATTTACCTGCACAAAGATGGGGAAGATGAGGATTTTAGGCGTCACTTTAATGTAGGTACCATAGTTGGCTTGAGGCATGTGTGACCTCACAATGGTGCAGTTCTGGTAGTTGGCAAAGTTCGAGGTGGTAGTTGGCTGTTGGTAATGTCCACTTTGCTGTGTTTTGGATTTGCTGTTGCCAGAGCGACGCAGAAAGCACGTTCTGCTCGCCAGTCCAGGTGCTGACTGGGAACCGGCAGCCGGAGGGGGTGGGACAGGCGTCTGAGGTGGGGGGAACATCTGGCCAGCTGGAAGAAAGTAAAGATGTCTCCAATGTCAGTATCCACTACACTACCATGTACTAATAAGAAGTAGAGGCATGGATAGAGATTTATACCCTATGTTGCCCTGCTTAAGAGTCTTACTCAAGGGCACAATGTAGGGCTCAATTTTTGTAGGGCTCAAGCTAGTAACTTTCCAAACCCTGAGGCTTAACCACTGCGACACACCATGATAGAAAATGCACTAGGAAACAGTCATTAGGGAACTTACCTAATGTTCTGTGGTTGTCTCCATAGACAGAGCCCAATACCTGAAAATATAGAAGAGTCAATAAGTGACGACACTGAGACAAAGCACGTTAAGATATGTGGAGTTCTCACTACATATGAATCAATGATTACAATATTAGGCCTTTTTCACACAATACACATAAGCAGCACGTAAATTGTGCTTTTACACTGGCAGCATTTTCATTCATTCATTAAGGCTGCAGTCCGTAAGTTTTGCCTCTTTGTCGCCATCTCTGTTTGAAACCTGCAATTGCAGTTATTTGCGTAATTATCTTCTTTACGTGGGTTGTGCATCTGTACAGTCTAATATTTTGCTTTTGACTATGGGTGAATCTCCAGTTGTCACTGATGATTGTCGTTTGGTCCTTTCTGGATTACAATCCGCCATCAAAATGATAAGTTTAATTATTCCGGCTGCTGTGAGAAAAGGCTATAAATGATCCACCACCTGCAGCATCCTCACATGCAATACTACTACTAGCCGGACTCTTCCTCTATGTATTCAGACGTGACGTAATGATGCAAAGACGGACGGCGCCATGCTCTAATTTCCCGCGGAAATCCACCAGTACCACTCAAATTATAACACATTATTACAAGCTTACCGTTGTGAATCGGGCTAAGGTAAGGAGATCGTTTTGAACACTGGCTG
The DNA here is from genome assembly GCA_039654105.1 of Coreius guichenoti. NCBI lineage: Eukaryota > Metazoa > Chordata > Actinopteri > Cypriniformes > Gobionidae > Coreius > Coreius guichenoti. The sequence continues at coordinate 51,150,144 of CM077169.1, read as the reverse complement.
GTTATGTACTTGCTCAAAAATTGATTTTGGATAATTTTTAACCAAAAAAAGTTATGGACTGCAGCTTTAAATATAGTAATAAATATAGTGTCGGGAGTTCGAAATTGAGAATTATTACAACCTGATTGTTGTAAACTGCAATTTACACGAGGAGGTGGACCTCATTTACATCCAAATGATAATCAATCTACACAGAATGGACCCCAAACCCTAAGCTTTAGCCATAAACTGTTGAATAATACCTAAATCTAGAAAGAACAGCTTGTGTGCCAGTTCACTCTATATTTAGACTGGTTAGGGATGGACCTTCGGCTTCATGTGTATGAATTCATTAGAAATTGCCATGTCGTAAAATAGTTACATTTCCCTTTGAGATCGGGTTGGTGCTGCTTACATGTGCAGTGTGTAATAGGCCTTATGGCCACTTCTGTAAGCCTGATTATAACAAATGGAAAAATAATTGTTTGACGTGTAACATGTATTGTGTTAGGTACAGATTTAATTGAAAGCACAAGTTCCCTGTAATAGTAGGCTAATAAGTTACTGATACATGTTTGGTTACAAATATATTTTTCAATAGAAACAATGGGTCTCATTCACTAACCGAGCATGAATGCATACAAACCTTGATTCACCAATAAATTCACTAAAATTTATTCTACATTTAAGATGAAATTTATCTCCACATACGAAAACTCACATACTAAACGTGTTATGAAAGCTTGTTTCCACCACTGAATAAAAACTAAAAAAGGTAATTGTGACTTTTTCCCCTCAGAATTAGACTTTATGAGCCCTATTTTAGCGATCTGAGGCATGGTCTGAAGCGCATGGTGCAGGTGCACTTAGGGCGTGTCCGAATCCACTTTTGCTAGTTCTGCGCGCCCAGCGAATGGTCCAAAAGGGTTGTCCCTAGTCTCTTAATGAGTCATGGGTGTGTTTTGGGTGTAACGTGCAATAAACCAATCAAAGTCTCGTCTCCCATTCCCTTTAAAAGCCAGTTGCGCTCGCACCAACTTCTAAGCTGTTGCAGGTTTAGAAACTACAGGTCATCTACACATTTAACAAGTGGAAATCTTGTGTCTGCTCACATTTTCGCATCATATTGAGACATTAAGCGGCTGTGAGACACCCTGCTGATAGACAATGCTTCCCTCTACCTGGCTTCCAGGGTTAATAGGTGACAGGATGATATAATCGTCCCCGTTTGATGCTTTCACACGCGTCCCTCTAAGCGTCTGAGTGCCAGGCTTGGCGTCCACTGCACTCCTCCGTTCTCCCCACAGGATCCCCGCTCCACTGCCGTCTGAGCCGTTGACTACAACCCTGCGGCTGGTGTGGTGGTGCGCTTGGAGAGGTGGAAGTGGTGGCGTTTTGTCCCCCCTCTTGCTTTTAGCCGGGGAAACTGGAGTGTCATAGTTAGAGGACTTGTAAGGATGATGGATCAGTCCCTCAAAGTTGGACTTAACAGAGGGTCCCGAACGCCAAACTACCACTGTGATTTCACTCAGACTATTTCTGGAGAGAGTGAGGGATGAAAGAACAAACAAAGAGAAGGAAGAGAAGCAAACAAAGAAGAGCTGAGTGTGTTTATATGCAATGACTTTATAATAATCAAACATAAGATTGCGTAAACACCTTTAACAGGTTTCACCTTGCTAAAATGAAGTGTGCTGAATTAAATTAGTGTACTTCAAATCTATTTTCTCTCATTTTACTTGCAGATAATATATTAATGAAATGAAAGGCCTCAAGTGTACTTTCACTTTCTTAAACTTTTAAAAGGTGCACTTTGTAATAATACATTTTAAAGTACATTTTAAATCATTGTGTTTTTATATTTTGCCGTGTTTTAAAGAAGTACACTTATTTTGATGTGTCGAATAACATACTAAAGTACATGTAAAGTACTTGATTATAATTGAACTGTAGTGTGTTATTCAATATTGCATTTAAAGATAATATATTTTAAATTTACTAAATTGTAACTGCATCATTACAAACATGTAGTTAGAAATATATTTAAATACATGATATACAGATTTCAATAGAAATTACAAGTATATTTTAGTTTACCATAAATGCTTGTCAGCACACTTTAACCGTATTTCAAAGGCAATAGAAGTAATTATGAAATTAGACGAAGATACTTAATTTGGTCAAAAAAAGTTCAACAAGTTGCATTTAATATAAATTTAAACTACTACATTTTAATTTAATTGCAATTAAGTGTTTTGAAAAAACATTACATTAAATTTGCACTTAAGTTCATTAGTTTAAAGTATATTATTTCTGTATTAAGTAGTCGTTTTTAAAAGTGTATACTTTTTTTCACAAGGGTCTTTAATCAGGTAAAGGTCATAAACAGCTTTTTTTCATATGTACGATAGCGTATGCATACAAGTGTTCGCGATGAAAATATAGTCAGGGAAAACCCTCTGGTTACTGTTCGCGTGTTGGTCAAAAATGACCAAAAAAAAAATTATTTCAATGAAATGATTGTACTATATTTTAGTTTGATAATGTTATTTATTTAATATTTTGTATTTTTAGGGGAGGTTATGGTACTAACTATATTTATAGTGTTAGTGGGTGGGATATATTAGGCAGCAAGTGAACATTTTGTCCTCAAAGTTGATGTGTTAGAAGCATAAAAAATGGGCAAGCGTAAGGATTTGAGTGAGTTTGACAAGGGCCAAATTGTGATGGCTAGACGACTGGGTCAGAGCATCTCCAAAACTGCAGCTCTTGTGGGGTGTTCCCGGTCTGCAGTGGTCAGTATCTATCAAAAGTGGTCCAAGGAAGGAACAGTGGTGAACCGGCGACAGGGTCATGGGTGGCCAAGGCTCATTTATGCACGTGGGGAGTGAAGGCTGGGCCGTGTGGTCCGATCAAACAGACGAGCTACTGTAGCTCAAATTGCTCAAGAAGTTAATGCTGGTTCTACTAGAAAGGTGTCAGAATACACAGTGCATCGCAGTTTGTTGCGTATGGGGCTGCATAGCCGTAGACCAGTCAGGGTGCCAATGCTGACCCCTGTACACCGCCGAAAGCATCAGAACTGGACCACGGAGCAATGGAAGAAGGTGGTCTGATGAATCACGTTTTCTTTTACATCACGTTGATGGGCGGGTGCTTCGCTTACCTGGGAAACACATGGCACCAGGATGCACTATGGTAAGAAGGCAAGTCAGCGGAGGCAGTGTGATGCTTTGGGCAATGTTCTGCTGGGAAACCTTGGGTCCTGCCATCCATGTGGATGTTACTTTGACACGTACCACCAACCTAAGCATTGTTGCAGACCATGTACACCCTTTCATGGAAAGATATTCCCTGGTGGCTGTGGTCTCTTTCAGCAGGATAATGCGCCCTGCCACAAAGCAAAAATGGTTCAGGAATGGTTTGAGGAGCACAACAACGAGTTTGAGGTGTTGACTTTGCCTCCAAATTCCCCAGATCTTAATCCAATCGAGCATCTGTGGGATGTGCTGAACAAACAAGTCTGATCCATGGAGGCCCCACCTCGCAACTTACAGGACTTAAAGGATCTGCTGCTAACATCTTTGTGCCAGATACCACAGCACACCTTCAGGGGTCTAGTGGAGTCCATGCCTCGACGGGTCAGGGCTGTTTTGGCAGCAAAAGGGGGACCAACACAATATTAGAAAGGTGATTATAATGTTATGCCTGATCGGTGTGTATGTATATATATATATATATATATATATACACACACACAGTGGGGAGAACAAGTATTTGATACACTGCCAATTTTGCAGGTTTTCCTACTTACAAAGCATGTAGAGGTCTGTAATTTTTATCTTAGGTACTCTTCAACTGTGAGTGACGGAATCTAAAACAAAAATTTGCATTTTATTGCATGACATAAGTATTTGATCACCTACCAACCAGTAAGAATTCCGGCTCTTACAGACCTGTTAGTTTTTCTTTAAGAAGCCCTCCTGTTCTCCACTCATTACCTGTATTAACTGCACCTGTTTGAACTCGTTACCTGTATAAAAGACACCTGTCCACACACTCAATCAAACAGACTCCAACCTCTCCACAATGGCCAAGACCAGAGAGCTGTGTAAGGACATCAGGGATAAAATTGTAGACCTGCACAAGGCTGGGATGGGCTACAGGATAATAGGCAAGCAGCTTGGTGAGAAGGCAACAACTGTTAGCGCAATTATTAGAAAATGGAAGAAGTTCAAGATGACGGTCAATCTCCCTCGGTCTGGGGCACCATGCAAGACCTCACCTCGTGGGGCATCAATGATCATGAGGAAGGTGAGGGATCAGCCCAGAACTACACGGCAGGACCTGGTCAATGACCTGAAAAGAGCTGGGACCACAGTCTCAAAGAAAACCATTAGTAACACACTACGCCGTCATGGATTAAAATCCTGCAGCGCACGCAAGGTCCCCCTGCTCAAGCCAGCGCATGTCCAGGCCCGTCTGAAGTTTGCCAATGACCATCTGGATGATCCAGAGGAGGAATGGGAGAAGATCATGTGGTCTGAGGAGACAAAAATAGAGCTTTTTGGTCTAAACTCCACTCGCCGTGTTTGAAGGAAGAAGGATGAGTACAACCCCAAGAACACCATCCCAACTGTGAAGCATGGAGGTGGAAACATCATTCTTTGGGGATGCTTTTCTGCAAAGAGGACAGGACGACTGCACTGTATTGAGGGGAGGATGAATGGGGCCATGTATTGCGAGATCTTGGCCAACTACCTCCTTCCCTCAGTAAGAGCATTGAAGATGGGTCATGGCTGGGTCTTCCAGCATGACAACGACCCGAAACACACAGCCAGGGCAACTAAGGAGTGGCTCAGTAAGAAGCATCTCACGGTCCTGGAGTGGCCTAGCCAGTCTCCAGACCTGAACCCAATAGAAAATCTTTGGAAGCAGCTGAAAGTCCGTATTGCCCAGCGACAGCCCCGAAACCTGAAGGATCTGGAGAAGGTCTGTATGGAGGAGTGGGCCAAAATCCCTGCTGCAGTGTGTGCAAACCTGGTCAAGAACTACAGGAAACGTATGATCTCTGTAATTGCAAACAAAGGTTTCTGTACCAAATATTAAGTTCTGCTTTTCTGATGTATCAGATACTTATGTCATGCAATAAAATGCAAATTAATTACTTAAAAATCATACAATGTGATTTTCTGGATTTTTGTTTTAGATTCCGTCACTCACAGTTGAAGAGTACCTATGATAAAAATTACAGACCTCTACATGCTTTGTAAGTGGGCAAACCTGCAAAATCGGCAGTGTATCAAATACTTGTTCTCCCCACTGTGTGTATATATATATATATATATATTGCTCATCGTTAATGTAATGTTATATATTGCTCACTGTCCACCCTGAATTTATAAGGTGTGTCCCAATTTGCATTCTTACGCACTATTCTATGCCGTTTTATAGTATAAATAGTGTGAGTAGTGTGTTCACACTGAAAATTCCAAAAAGAACAAGTGCACTTGAAATACACTGATGATGCATTTAATTAACCAAAGGAAAAAAACTAAGTGTGGAATGTGGGTCACTTCATGCGTAACTGTCACAGGTTTCCTTACCGAGCAGAAGGGGGAGGGGCTATCAGTCTCCAATGCTGATTAGCAAAAGAGACTTATACAATTAATACACTACACGGTTGCATATAAGTGCATAGTATGTCACAACTATAGTGTATTATATGTACCTGATAGCATGTGCAAGATCTACACACTTCCAGTGTTTGACAGGTTGACCGTTTAACTGCAAAACAGTGTCCAACCGCTGCAAACCAGCCTGATCCGCTGGACCACCTGAGAGGAGAAACACACACACACACACGTTGGGTTTCCATGTTTTATGCGGACTTTCCACAGACATAATGATTTTTATACTAGTCCCAAACCCATCACTGAAAACATTTAGCAATTTTACATTTAAAAAAAAAAAAAAAAAAAAAATTCACTTATAAGTTATTTTGGATCTTGCCATATTTGAGGGGACACACACACGCACAATATAATGACTTAACAGTGAGTTTTAATCAGCTGTGACTCATGTGGCCTGACAGACACTCACATACACTCATAACAAAGGTGACATTCTGACACTTTAAATAATGACATGACAGTCAGTGTTAATCAGCTGTGACTCATGAAGCCTAAAACTCACACACAGTGACCCATGTTTGACCGTGATGCTTAATAATCCATGACGCAGAAATACCACATTCCCAGCCTTCAGGACAGCAGAATCCTCTGGGACAAATGCATGCACACACACACATAGAGCAGTTCTTGCCTGGATCGACCGCTTGTATACGAACAGGCGAGTCAGAGCAGATGGTGAAGCCGAAGCCGTCCTTTCCTCGTAGAATGGTCACCTAAAGCACACACACACACACACACACACACACACACACACACACACACACACACACACACACACACTCATGAGTACAACACACTGCCACCTGCTGGATCAGGTAAGACACTGCAGCTGCATATCAGAAGAGCAGCAACACACAAGTAAGCTTTTACATTTATTTGTTTCTGTGTTACAGAGATTTATTTGTGCTATATTGTAAATATAGCAGTTCAACACACAGAGGCGTGACTATATTTACAATATAGTATTGCATTGCATGTATGGAATATATTATGGTACTGCATTTACGAATGCTGTGAATAAAAATATTAAAAGAAAAAACTGTCACACATTATTTTATTAAGAAAATTCATTAAGTGGGTATGCTGTGCACTAATATAAACAGTATATACACAGAATTATTATCCATTACGGGTGCTGCATTGTAAAATAGCATAGCTGTTACTGAAATTGCATTTTTCTGCAGTATTTAGATTCTAGATTAGTAGTATTTTATATTTTATAAATTTTATATATTTTATATTTTATATATTTTAATGAGCGCTACAGTGAATCTAAAAAAATCTACACCTCTGTTAAAAAAAGTTTTCTGTGCTGAAAAAATAAAAAAATCGTATCAAATTTTGCACATTTAATGTAAAAATTACAACCTATGCAATGCCACTGAAAGACAAAGTGGCATATTTCAGAAAAATAAAACAAACAACACCAAATACTTAAATACGCCTTTTTTCAAATATTTGTTTACACTTATACTTTTTTGCATTTTAATCTAGATTAAACATGCCAGCCCAGAAAAGAGATTCTTTATTATTATTATTATTATTATTAATTTTCTTTTACAGAAATCACTTTTTAAGGACTACAACAAACGGCTGGTAGGGACTACAAGGAGCTTCTTCATGGGTTAGTGACATCACTAACCCTAAAATTTACATTGCCCCCGGGGACACACAACAAAGGGAGGCCATGTTGAAAAGAGGAACAGTGCGTCCCAATTCGCATACTATCTGTCCTAAATAGTATTCGAAAATAGAATTAGTGTGTCCCAAATCATAGTATGTTAAAATGACTATTCCAAAGATTACGGATGGTCTACTATTTCCGGTTAGAATTCAAAGGGCAGATCGATACACAAGCAGCGTCCGAAATCGAATACTTCTCTACAGTAGCATAACTTAGTAACTTAGCATGCTCCCCGAGAAAATTGATTTCTATGATCTACATATGTGCATTTTAAGATGTTTTGAAGGCCAAAAAATTAGATAACAATAGCTTGAAAACCATGTCAGTGGGCAGTGGATTATTTGTCTTTCTTCTTATCTCCACATCTCTCTTTTTCTCTTTGTTTTTATCTTGCCCTGTCTCTTCCCCTTCTAACGCTGAGCTTTGACTGATATAGTTTTTCCGTTTTCGTCAGTGAAGAAAGTAAACCTGGTTAACTGATATTTATATGTTTTATGAATCATTTTCATAGACACATTAATTTACTGAAGGCTACCAGGAAAGCTAGCTAACTAAGTTTATTAAATTAATTAACAATATGCACACATTCATTAGCTACTAATCTTATGCCCAATACAGGCTGAAAAAAAACTGACCTTTTTTAATTTACTGAAATGGAATTATATTAATTTACAATATGTACACATTCATTATTAATCTTATGCCTAATCTGAAGAAAACTGTTTTGTTAATATTTCTTGTTTGTTAATTACATTAGGAATCACATAGGCCTATTTTCAATTCAAAATGGCGAAATTAGACAAAAGTTTACTAATTTGCCTGAATAATTTTGTCATTTGTTTAACAATTTCTGACTTAAAGCAGCAGCTGTCAAATATGAAATGTTTAGTTTAGCTACTTACATATCTCTCACTTGACGTCGAGTCGCGCTGCTAAAATTCGCTCTCAGCCTCAGCAGTTTCAGTGAACAAAGCCCGCCTACTCTGATTTGATTGGTTTTCTCAATTATTTTGGCATTGACAAGCGGTGACAGACCAATGAAGCTCAGATGAATGCACACACCCTCTGCTTCTGACGTGCGCTCTGCCCTGCCCCGCTGCGGATTGAAGAACATGCTGATTAAAGCAGACTAAAAGACAGGACGAAGCCGAAGCCTGCCACCAGTTTCATATGTTTTAAAGGTTAATCACATATTTTTGAAGCCCCCCTAAAAAGGGCCTAGTGACGCCCATGATTTAGACCAACTAAAATCAGTATATTATCAGTTTCTTATAGTTCTCTTTGCGTGCGTCTCTCTCCAACACACACGGGTTCGTGTTCTTGATCGTACTTTGCTTTGGGGTAAAAATAACTTTGAAATACCTTCGCAGCATTATACGGTTAATGAACATGCCGACGCCGTTTAGATGAATCGCCTATGTGAATATGTGCTGCGCACTTATTTTAAAAAAAAACACACAACATATGACATTTTAAAGAGAAAGCGTCTGATCTGATCAAATGTGGATACGTTTGCACCAGCTCTGCGATTCAGCACTCCAGTCAAGTCACGTTTATTTATACCACTTTATACAATATAGCATAGCCTATTGCTTTAAAGCCACACATATAATAACTATCTATAGGCCTACTGTAATTAAAACATGTATTCAAGAAATTTATTAAAAACGGAAAGATGTAGCCTATCATTTCAGCCTTACTCAAAGGCCGCAGAAACAGGCAAGAGGTTTCGTTACGCACGTCAATCCATTCCCGACGTTCTTGGTTTGCTTCTTATTTATTAAATATACAGGCAATTGGTTGATGAAACATTGATTAAAATTAAAATACAAAATTAAAATTATGTCTGATCCATGTCTCCCGACATAATGCGCATCTTATGATGTAGCCTATCTTACTCATGCTGTTCACTTTTCATAATCAACATTAAAATAAAAAAATAATATTATAGGCTACTATTTAAATATAAATATGAAACTAAATAGGCTACGTTTTCTTTAACCCTCTGGCCGACGAACGCGCCGCCGAGTTCTGATGGGTTTTTTCCTCACAAGTCATGATGACAGCGGATATAACTCACAATACTCCTTCATTTTTGGCCATACAGACTAAATTCGAGACATAATTATAAACTATAAATTGTCTACTTTTATTTGTGTACACATAACAACAAAACTTTGTGCTTTTGTAAAATAAAAAAAAACGGTGCGCTTTCAGCTGTCTGCGAGAGAATCTTTCTGAAACACGTCTCAAAGATGAACTGAAACTCGGCGAATACTTATCACATAAACATGAAACATACGTCTAAAAGCTTGAAATCGCTACTTTTAAATAAAACAATTCACATTTTAGAGTGAATGGTGGAGCGCGCTGGCATAGAGCGGAATATCGAGAGAAGCTTCACACCACTTTGCTTCTCTCACATGCTCTGATACTATGAAATGGTCGTCAGTAAGCGTGGTGGTAGAGGGCGAATGCCGTGTGATTTTCGAATCTGAAACCAGCGCATTTCATTTAAAACATGAGTGTCACAATATCCTGCGGAGTCACTTCGTCGCCAGGGTGCCGCTTGCGATGTGGGCAGGGCCCGCAGCCCGCCGCACGGGCCCCAGTGCGACTGCACTGCCTGCACTCTCTGTAGTTACGCCCCTGCTTCTCTACTATATAGTATGTGAAAAATAGTATGCCAACAGAGTAGTATGTCCGAATTCATAGTATTCGAAAAACAGTAGGTGAAAAGTACCCAGATGACCTACTACTTCCGGCAAGAGTCTGAAGTGTGCATATGATGGACACTTTACTATCCCATGAGGACACGGGAGAGGATTTATGAATGGAGGTGATAGGACGCAACTGACGCTGGTTGGTCACATGATAACAACAACATGGCGGATGTAGTATGTCCAGATTACATTCATTCATACTATATAGAACATACTTTTTAACGGTCGCGAAGTTCCTTCAAATTCAAATGTAGTACCTACTCATATAGTACGCGATTTCGAACGCAGCCACACTTTAACAGCTAATATTGCCCACAACCCATTGCGAGTTGGACGAGGATTCGATTAGAACTACAAACGTGGATAAAAAGTGTTAAAAAAACTACAAACATGACGGATGTGCGAGTCTGACGGTCAAGTAGAGAGGTTTAGATAAAGCGGTTTGAGTGAATAATTATCAGTATCTAACTTGACGAAAATATATGTACTTACTTTTATCCACATTATATTTAATCTGCAACAGCATTGTGAACGTTTGTAATGATACGTTTGGCCATTAACTTTTAAATGCATCATTATATTTAAATTGCAAACACATGAGGAGAGTCTCCACATGAAAGACCCACGAATGGCAGATCAACGTGCCACTACATTTCTCTCCAATACGGTAGGAAATTAAATTGAATGTGGAGGATTTTAACTGTGACAAGATGATTGACAGGGCAGATTAAACGGTGACAGGATGCACGTAAAGATGTTCAAGATGTAGTTTGTCCCAAAGCTTGCATACTCTTCTACTACACACTCAAAAGTATCTACTTTTTCTTCACAAAAAGAGTACATACTTTTAGGTCATATTATAAGTAGGCGAATCGGGGTGCAGCAGAAGAGTTGTTGTAGTCAAGCACATTTGAGCGTCTGCTCAAGCCATCACATCTGTCTTTTCACATTTATTGCAATACAGTACGAACACAAATGCAATAGCATGTCATAAAAGCAAGATGACAACATAAGTTATAGCCGTAATTAAACTAAACTATACATGTTCTATCTTCATGCAGCAGATATTCTCTGGCTTTGTGCACCTTACAACAGTTCCCACACGAGAGATTTATAGATTATCATGACAGAATATGCTAATCAATGACTTGAAGATAGTAACTCCACATCAGCTACATAAATTCATCAACTAACCATTCAGAAACGTCCTGTCTCATTCTACATGTCACTTCTTCTTGAGTCTCTCCATTATTGTCCAACTCCGTTTGAACATAAAAGGCTGAACAGTTTCTGACATTTTCAGTGTGTGTCTGCGAAATTGGAGCCCCTAACAGGAGCTCTTAAAGCTCCGCCCTCTTCCTGAAAGGAGGCCAGCAGCTAATTTGCATTTAAAGGGACACACACAAAAACGGCACGCTTTTGCTCACCCTCAAAAAGTGACAATTTTAACATGCTATAAAAAAATGATCTGTGGGGTTAGTTTTTTGAGCTAAAACTTCACATACACACTCCGGGGACATCAGAGACTTATTTTACATCTTGTAAAAAGGGGCATTATAGGACCCTTTTAAAGCAATAATCTCACTAAATTGATACATTTCTCAAAGCAAACTCTTTTGAAATTGTAAAAGTTTGCTTAAGTAAATATATCTTCAGATTTATATCTTGAAACGTATACTGAGTAAGGGTCACCGTGATTTTGCTGAGTAAGACATATTTGGTAACACTTTACTTAAAGCCCTTATGTATAATGCATCATAAAAGTAATTTTAATGCATTAATTATGCCTTGTAATGCACCTTATAATGCATTGCATGGTCTCATGAATAACTGTAACCAGTTATAATATAATATAATAATAATACTTATAATATAATACTTATAATATATATTATAATACTTATCTAATCATTGAACACACCTTTAGAAAGTATAGTACATAAAAACACATGACGAACAACCAATTTCAGAATCTGCAAATATTATAATGCATTTTAACTTTGGTTACAATTATTTATGAAAAGATATGCATTATGAATACCTTTATAATGTATTATACATAAGGGCTTTAAGTAAAGTGTTACCACATATTTTGTTGATCCTGGAACAACATTCCTGGCCAAAAATTTAGTCCTAACCCTATCCCTACCCTAACTCTACCCGTAATTTATCCCTAAAATCAGAGGGAAACGATAGGTGAATAACACTGATGTAGCACCAAACCCTGGTTGTAAGCCTAAACTTTACAAACTGTAAACTGTCAAATCTGATTGGTTGATTGAAATGTTCCAGGATCCACAAAGATGTTGTACTTGGTGAAATCACGTTTACCACTGAAGGTCTGGTAAAACTTTACAATAAGGTGTCAGTATAGGATGTGTACAGTATGTTGGGGATTGGGGGTGGAAACCGTAGGTAGGGGGGCCCCTTTTAAAAATCTGCTTAGGGCCCGCAAAATGCGAGGGCCGGCCCTGGGTGTGAGACGTCTAAAGACAGCAGATCCAGCACATCTGCAGAGGGTGTTTAAGCCTCTGTGTGTGATAGCTGATCCTTACATGAAATGAAGGGATTACAGTAGAAATCTGGATTAAACAGAGAGAGCGAAAAGAGAGAAAGGGGGGATGGAGGAGAGGAAAGAATGAGAGGAGTCAAGAGGGGAAAAGTACAGGACATGAGAATAAAAGTTGACAAACACTTGACCCTTATGCTTTTCATTTACTTTCTCTTCATTAAATCATGCATTCAAGAATTTCATAATAATACATTAAATTTCTGTTTGTTTTACACTAAACCATATCATATACGGCACGTGTCACATCATTCTGTGAAACTTTTGCATCTTTTTTTAAAGCTTGATGCTGGTCGCTATTCACTGCCATTATATGGACGAGCGCGAGCGGGACATATTTAAAAATTCTCCTTTTGTGGTCCATAAAAGAAAGAAGGGCATACGGCGTTAGAACAGCACCAGGAGGATCAATGCCCACGTTGAATCAAATGCGATTTCCTCAGCTTTTTGTTCAAAATAATCAAATGTTGCCGCTAATGGGCAACTTAAAAAAAAAAGAGAGAGACAGTTAAAGTACAGTTAAAGGTATATTTCAAGTATAAAAATTAATAGTAGTATGCTTAAAGTTTAAATGTAATATATAAATAGTAAACTGTATGATGTTAAGTTCACTTAAAGAAAACTTACAAGTATACTTGCAGTATAAAACTACTAAACTAGTTTTCTGAGAGTATACTTCAAAGTGTACTTTCATACAAAAAAAAAAGTATTTAACTAGCAAACTCAGTATACCTATGAGTTCACTTGAAGTATAGTTGAAGTACAAACGAAAAACGTAGTTGAAAACTAGTTGTGTACTCAAACTTACTGTTACACTTAAAGTAAACAAATGTACTTTTATACACTAAAAGGTGGGCCAATTTAGTCCCAAGTAGTATTGAAATAGAACACTTACAAGTATACTTCTAGTACATTGATATTAGTATACATAATACATAAAGTATACTTAAATATACTTGAACTTTACTTAAGGATACACTTAAAGGGATAGTTCACCCAAAAATGAAAATTCTGTCATTTATTCACTCTCAAATTGTTCCAAACCTTTGTGAGTTTCTTTCTTCTGTGGAACACAAAAGATGATATTTTGATGAATGTTTAGAACCAAACAGTTGATGGTCCCCATTGACTTCCATAGTATGGGAAAAATGAGGGTGATTAAATGACAATTTCATTTTTGGTTGAACTATCCCTTTAATAAAATGAACTTGAAGTATACTTATTTTTTGAAAGGGTATATGCTTAAAGATGAATGCGCTACTTTATGGTAACAGCATCATTAACTGCAGCAACATCAGGGATATTTGCCAAATTACTACTAGGATAAAACCAACATTTTTCTGCTTTAAGATTCTGACACCGCCCTTTTACTCTGTGCCAACCTATTCAAAGACTCTATAGAATAGGACTTTTTACAACCAAGTGAGACAAAACTTCTACATGCATGGTAACCCTGGCGACCCTGATGAGTTCATAGCCTACGTTTGAGCACACAGTTCTTTCTAAAGCTGCACATTTCAACACAAAGCCGAGGAGAGGCAAGACCATAAAAAGCACAGAGAACACTGTTCTCAGAGGGGCATCAATCGGACAGTGAAGTCCATTCAATCCGTCACTTCACTTCCATTGGGAATTCAGAAGCTATTTTTCCCTCCTTTCTTCATTTAAAAGGTGGGTTTTTAGGAGGAGGATTGCCTCCTGTTAGCCCTGCATGAAGAAGCACTTTGAAAACAGCCTTGCTTCTCAGGGTAAACCATAGACCTACAGTGGGGAGAGCAAGTATTTGATACACTGCCGATTTTGCAGGTTTTCCTACTTACAAAGCATGTAGAGGTCTGTAATTTTTATCATAGGTACACTTCAACTGTGAGAGACGGAATCTAAAAAAATCCAGAAAATCACATTGTATGATTTTTAAATAATTAATTTGCATTTTATTGCATGACATAAGTATTTGATCACCTACCAACCAGTAAGAATTCCGGCTCTCACAGACCTGTTAGTTTTTCTTAAAGAAGCCCTCCTGTTCTCCACTCATTACCTGAACTCGTTATCTGTATAAAAGACACCTGTCCACACACTCAATCAAACAGACTACAACCTCTCCACAATGGCCAAGACCAGAGAGCTGTGTAAGGACATCAGGGATAAAATTGTAGACCTGCACAAGGCTGGGATGGGCTACAGGACAATAGGCAAGCAGCTTGGTGAGAAGGCAACAACTGTTGGCGCAATTATTAGAAAATGGAAGAAGTTCAAGATGATGGTCAATCTCCCTCGGTCTGGGGCACCATGCAAGATCTCACCTCGTGGGGCATCAGTGATCATGAGGAAGGTGAGGGATCAGCCCAGAACTATACGGCAGGACCTGGTCAATGACCTGAAGAGAGCTGGGACCACAGTCTCAAAGAAAACCATTAGTAACACACTACGCCGTCATGGATTAAAATCCTGCAGTGCACGCAAGTCCCCCTGCTCAAGCCAGCGCATGTCCAGGCCCGTCTGAAGTTTGCCAATGACCATCTGGATGATCTAGAGGAGGAATGGGAGAAGGTCATGTGGTCTGATGAGACAAAAATAGAGCTTTTTGGTCTAAACTCCACTCGCCGTGTTTGGAGGAAGAAGGATGAGTACAACCCCAAGAACACCATCCCAACCGTGAAGCATGGAGGTGGAAACATCATTCTTTGGGGATGCTTTTCTGCAAAGGGGACAGGACGACTGCACCGCATTGAGGGGAGGATGGATGGGGCCATGTATCGCGAGATCTTGGCCAACAACCTCCTTCCCTCAGTAAGAGCATTGAAGATGGGTCGTGGCTGGGTCTTCCAGCATGACAACGACCCGAAACACACAGCCAGGGCAACTAAGGAGTGGCTCCGTAAGAAGCATCTCACGGTCCTGGAGTGGCCTAGCCAGTCTCCAGACCTGAACCCAATAGAAAATCTTTGGAGGGAGCTGAAAGTCCGTATTGCCCAGCGACAGCCCCGAAACCTGAAGGATCTGGAGAAGGTCTGTATGGAGGAGTGGGCCAAAATCCCTGCTGCAGTGTGTGCAAACCTGGTCAAGAACTACAGGAAACGTATGATCTCTGTAATTGCAAACAAAGGTTTCTGTACCAAATATTAAGTTCTGCTTTTCTGATGTATCAGATACTTATGTCATGCAATAAAATGCAAATTAATTATTTAAAAATCATACAATGTGATTTTCTGGATTTTTGTTTTAGATTCCGTCACTCACAGTTGAAGAGTATCTATGATAAAAATTACAGACCTCTACATGCTTTGTAAGTGGGCAAACCTGCAAAATCAGCAGTGTATCAAATACTTGTTCTCCCCACTGTAGATGTTGAAGGAAATGGCCTGATGAAAGTCTCAAATTGAAGGTGTTAAATACAAACGTCATTAATATCACAATGATTTTATTTGCCCATTAGGTTTCCCAGTGAGTATGTAATTTAAGCTGTCACCAATGGAATAGGTGACCAATGGAATTAAGGATGCACAATATATCAGTATCGGCTGATACATGTTCATTTTTAATGTTTCATTATCAGCCTGATAGGAAAACTTGGCCGATATATTAAAGCCAATAAATAATGGATTATTTCCTTCAGCTGAGACACTTCAGATGCGCACTGTACACCATGGTTTAAAATTGCTTGAAATATGATTGGAATCGCTTCAAAAAAAGGAAAATACAGTTAAGAGCAACATGTGCAGAGCAAGTCGGTCATATAGGCTACATAAAATTATAATAAAAACATAATTGTGTGTTTGGGACATGGCTTTTAATGGTGAGACTTTTTAATGCCGTGTTTTTGTAACCAGGCTCTCAAACATGATATAAAAATTTGGATTAAGATTTATCGTCCAATATATCGGTGATCGGCTTTCAAATATAAAGAATTATCGGTATCGACCAAAATTTTCATATCGGTGCATCCCTAGTATATATTTTAGCTAAAACTATTAGTTTCCTGCCCTTCTGCAGTGCATACAAAGTTTCTTCACCAGAATGTCTCTACATCCAGTTTTTGGATCCTCTATTGTCCCAATAGAGTGAAATTTGAGAAGTAAAAACTGTGTGAATGTGAAAAAATATTTTGGAGCACATTTATACCACACCTAAGTACAATCTTGGCACCAATTACAGATTGCTAAAAGAGAAAGTTGCCTAGAGTTGGAATAAAGATTAGCAAAGTGTGTTCAACAGATGTAAAGAACTGTAACGTATGTAAAGTATTAGCTCATAATGATCCTCATTTGTCTCTAGATCTAGCATGTGATGATTCGGCTATAGTACTGGAACAGAATATAATACAAAATAGTAAATATATACATCACATATGTAACACTCAGCTTCCAAAGGAAGACGATGAAGAAAATCCAATAACAGAGTATTTATTCCAAACGTGATAACAATCCAACATGCAAGACATAGTGCACTTGACACAAACAATACCAGACACTGAACAGAGGAGAAGGAGGAACTTAAATACACAGATGATTAACTCAAATGATGAACAGCTGTGATGATGATGAGCGGCGGGAAATTAGAACAAAGAAACACATGTGATGAATGAAAACGAACTGAAAGTCCATGCTAATGAAACTAAACAGAACAGACTTGTGACAACGTATATATATAGTACTCTGTCTCCAGCAGAGAAAATGTATTCACAATTCAAGAAAGAAGCCTTCAGTCTTATATATGGAGCAAAAAAATCCTATCAAAACTTTGGAGCAGATAGTTCAGTTTGATGACTGATCATGCTTAAAAACTGCATTTATTTAACAATTACTGAATTATTTACATTTAAAACATTGAATTAAATAATAATACCAATAAAACAAGCCGAAATACACCAGGAATCTTATTTTGAAATGTCTTTACTACTTCCAGCTGCTCTTTCAAACAAATGAAAGAGATAAAATAATAATATCTAAAAGATATTAAAATAAAAACACCACAAAGTAAACAGAGTCGTAATTAATAGTATTAATAACTGATCATAAGCAATTGCTGTGCATAAACGCAATCCTGGTGTCTGTTGAAACTAAGACCCCAAATTCATCAGCAGCAGCAACGTTTTCATTGTAGCAGTGAAGAAACATCCCACCACCTGGAGTTAACAGAGGTAGACCTTCAGAAATCAAGCACTCTCAGGCACTGAACCAAATACACCTGAGAGTCTCTGATGTGCAGCTGCATATGCGATGCAGAGTTCAACAGGACAACTGCTGACTGAAGTCAGAATCAGTTATCGTCCTGCGGGACGATACGATCAGAAGTATTCAATGCTGTCATTCAATGTATGCACATAAACTATGAAGATACCGGCACAAAAACAAAGAGAGCCTATGGGGATTTATGTTTGAGCAGCCAGAGAATCAGAGTTAAAGAAAGACCTCTCGTTGCTGCCGGGCTTTTATCTCCATCCAATACAGACAAACTACATCAATGTATGGTATGATGTATGGCCTATTGCTTTAGAATATTATTCAATTCATAGGAAATTGAGTGACCAGATCTCAGAACAGAATACAAAAGGTGAGCCCATGAATTTAGATTAAAACACATCCCGGCATGCGTTTTAATCTAAATTCATGGGCTCAGCTTTTTCATTCAGCATAACTCCAAATGTTTCCATATTGTCAATAAAACATTTGGTAACAAAGCTTTGTTACCTGAACCAGCAACCTCCATAAAATGGGTTTTCTGTGCACAGACCTGGTGGAAAGCTGAATGCATGTGGCATAATCTGCGAGACAAAACTTTATAGTTGTATACATGGCTTGACATGAACTTTTTTGCTCACCAGTCACTGTGGCTAGTGGTTTTCCAAAGTTACTAGCCACTCAGCATTTTCACTGCCACAATTTTGACATCCATACCATGGGGAAAAACTGCCATTTAGATATTTTTAATATTATCTCATAATTTGGTAGGAGGTATATTAGGCTGCTGTCACTTTAAGACCTGACGCACAAAGTTCAGTTAGGGCAGGCTGAAGGGACGGTTGCAGGCACACACCTCTATGCAACACAATCTCACATCCTTTGGTCAAAACACTGAAGACTGGTACTCACCCCTGCAGTGTTGTATAATGTCTATCCTCTACCACAGATCTGCCTTTTATTGGAGGTTTTCTAGTTTTCTAGTCGTGCTGTAGCTGCAGTATGTCTCTTATGTCTCTTACATGCAACAAGAGCAGCAGCTCCTCCTCCACTGTCATTATCTCAATAAATCCTCTTTAAATCTACTTTAAGAGTTGTCTTAACTTAAATATATTAAACAATTAGAAAGATCCATAAGCAGCTTGTCTTGCATGTCTACCCTACCCAACCAACCTACCGTCTTTTTAAAAAAAGGTTTATATAAACGTAGCCAATGACGCTTATCATTGTCTACGTTTACATGCATGCAACCAAATAATCCGTTAGTAATCGGATTGACGGCTCAATCAGACTGAAAAACCTTTGTGTAAACACCTTAATTGATCCGATTGATTGGAAGGGGTGGTTTACTCCTTTTCTAATCCGATCGAGAAGACATGTAAACACTTGATGGGGTTGAAAACTGAAACTGGAAAGGACTGCCCCACGTAGGAGGGGACGTTCTCACGACCTTGCGTTCCCTAAAAGTTCTCTAAAGGTGACGAAATTCCTGAACCTTTATAGAACATTAGGGATGTTCCTAAAATGTCCTCTTTTGGTTATGAAAGTGCTGCAGTTCAAGGTTCCTGATATGACTTTAGGGGGACATTCCATTTTGGTTATTTATGGTCACATAGCAACGTTACAAAGAGGACATTTGGGACGTTAACAAAACATTCCCACATGGTCCTCTGTTGCTCATATAATAACGTTCCCGATATGACTTTAGGGGGACGTTCCATTTTAGTTATTCTATGGTCACATAGCAACGTTACAAAGAGGACATTTGGGACATTAAAAGAACGTTCTCTTACGGATCCCTGTTAGTCAGATGGGGACGTTTCATTCGGGACTGCGCAGCAACATATCTTGTTCAGTCCAGTGGTCTCTACGTTACATTCCCATAAGATATGCAGGACCTTTAGGGGACCAACCTAGAATGTTATTTTTTGGTCCTATTTAGGTTCTTCCATCACGTTTACTGAATGTTTTCAGAACATGTTTGCGTGAATCATTGTACACTGGGCTGCTTTGCTAATGAGGGTCAGTAAAACACAGGATTTGCACAAAAGTTGCTTCTCAAAGATGAGAATATTCAGAACATGTAAGTACCGCACGTTATATTTTGTGAATGTACGCAAATCGCCTTTGTGAATGTGCTTGTTAGCACTCTGACGGCTAATGTGGCTAAAGTTACCATTGCCTCTGACTGTATATTCTAAAATTCTCCTACCACTCATCGTCTGTGAAGTGCAGCAGAACTACGTCCCATCAGTCCTCACTTCATTCTCTCATCTCCAGACACTTTATTTTGGGCACGGGAAGGAGCGTTTTTACTGCTTGATAAATAGAAGCAGCACGGCATAACGGGTCATGTGCTCGTAATAGATAAATATTAAGTCTGCTCTTTAAAACAAGGAAAAGAAGCAATGTATGAGAATAGTATGTGCAAACAGCGGGAAACTGTATTTGCGCAGTGTGCACATGTAAAAAAAATCTAGTCTTATTAGAAGCTTGTGTCATATAAACGTGCACATGGATCACTTTATTTAGCGTTCATGTAAACACTACATTCAGACTCATCAGTCGGAATGAATTCATTCTGATTGAAACCAAAGGTGTGCATGTAAACGTAGCCATTGTGTGAGGCTTGCACGCAGCAGTTTGGCCATGGAAACCTATTCCATGAAGCTCCCGCCACACAGTATTTGTGCTGATATTAATGCCAGTGTAAGTTTGAAACTCTTCAGCTATGAAATCAGCAGAGCATTGCCAACTTTTACACACCATACGGCTCAGCACTCAGTGACTGGTTCGCTCTGTGACTTTACATGATCTTCCACTTTGAGACTGAATTGCACTTACAGTTGACAGTGGAATATCTAGCAGGGATGAAATTTCAAGAAGTGACATTGCAAAGGTTGCATCCTATCACAGTACCTCGCTTGAATTCAGTGAGTTTTTCAGAACCGCCCATTTTTTTCCACAAATGTTTATAAATGCAGACTGCTGTCACGGATTCACAGCCAACACCCACCAACACCAACGCATCTTCACCAGATCTCCACGCTCCACCCACTCGTTCACAGTCTCCTGAGTACTAATCACCCGCACCTGCACTTCATCATCTAGGACACTATAAGAACACTCACTCCCTTCACATCATTGTCTGGTCTTGTCTATATGTACCTGGACTCCTTACGTGCTACTTACCTGAGTTTCCAGAGTCCTCATCCAGCCCTCTTTTGTCTCCAGTTCTTTGTTCCCTGTTGATCCCTTCACCTGCAACAGAAATACCTGTTATCCTTCAGCTAAGTGACTGGTTGCAAAGTGCTTGTTCTTTACTCACCTGCATCCATCATCTGGCCTGTGTTTGTGTCTCTGTTTCAATAAACTTCTGTGTTCACTTACCCCTCTGCCTCTGTCTGTGTCTTGACAGAAGACCAGACCTCATGCAGAGCGCCTCTGACACGGGTGGGGATCGTGCTCTGGATCCGTTTGCCACCTTGGTTGACGTAGTACGATCCTCACTACAACCACCATCCACGAGCACTTCACCTACAGTCCCAGCAGATCTCGTGCATGCTGTTCGCCAAGCACTCCTGCACCCAGCACCCGCTGCTTCTCCAGCTGCCTCTATCAGTCCCATGGCCCGACCAGCGACATCCACTGCGGACATCATCCTGGGTCACACAACACCAGCGGGACATTCAGTGGAACACGGGTGAGATCCTCAAGTGGAGTGACGAATGTTTCATGAACTGTCTATCTCCAATCAGAAAATCTTCTTCCGACTCCAACGTCCTTCCTCTCCTCTCAACCTCCATTGAAAGTCCTGAAACTAGCCTCAACGTGGAAACTCCTCCTTAATACTGGGCGTTCCAGGATGTGTTCAGCAAGCGGTTGGCAACGCAACTACCACCTCACCGGCCATGGGACTGCGCTATTGACCTGCTGCCTGGGGCTACTCTACCCAAGGGTAGGGTTTACCCATTGTCCATCCCGGAACAGAAGGCCATGGAGGAGTACGTTCAGGAGGCATTAAAGCAACGTTTTATCCGACCATTGACATCCCCTACCGCTTCAAGCTTCTTCGTGGCCAAGAAGGACGGAGGCTTGAGGCCGTGCATCGACTACCGTCACCTGAACTCCCAGACGGTGAAATTCAGCTATCCCCTTCCTCTGGTCCCAGCAGCTCTGGAGCAGCTACAGGGAGCTCGTATCTTCTCCAAGCTGGACCTGCGGAGTGCGTATAACCTCATTCGTATACGCCGGGGGGACGAGTGGAAAACACTACGAATACCGGGTCATGCCGTATGGCCTGTCTAACTCTCCCTCCGTGTTTCAGAATTATATGAATGAGCTGTTCCGGGAGTTCCTCCACTGGTTTGTCGTGGTCTACATAGATGACATCCTCATTTTTTTTCCCGGTACATGGCCGAACATCGCCAACACGTCTCCCAGGTCCTCGAGAAGCTACGTCAACACCATCTATACCTCAAGCTGGAGAGGTGCGAGTTCCATACCACCTCCGTGCAGTTCCTGGGCTACGTCACTGACCAACACGGCATCCAAATGGACCAGAGGAAGGTGGAAACCATCCGCAACTGGCCATTACCCACTACTGTGAAAGAGTTACAACGTTTCCTGGGGTTTGCAAATTTCTATCATCGCTTCATCCACAACTACAGTCTTATAAGTTCACCCCTCACCTCGCTCCTCAAAGGCTGGCCCAAGTCTCTGTCCTGGACCCCATCTGCCCGAGATGCCTTCCACCAGCTCCAAGAAGCTTTCCTCACCTCTCCAATCCTGGTTCATCTGAACCCTGACCTCCCGTTCGTCGTCGAAGTCGACACCTCATCCACCGGGGTCGGGGTGGTGTTGTCACAGCGGCAGGGTGATCCACCACGACTCATCCATGTGCCTTCTCCAAAAAGCTATCCCCGGCAGAGCTTAATTATGACATCGGGAACAGCGAGCTTTTGGCCATCAAGTTAGCCTTGGAGGAGTGGAGACACTGGCTGGAGGGAGCAAACCATAAGTTCAAAGTGATTACCGATCACCGTAACCTGGAGTACCTCCGAGATGCAAAGAGACTGAACCCTCGCCAGGCCCGTTGGGCCCTCTTCTTCACTAGATTCAACTTCACTGTCTCCTACCGTCCTGGAACCAAGAATCCCGTCTGTATCAACCCGATCCAGAGAGCTCCGATCCGGAACCTGTCCTCCTTCCAGCCATGATCGTCAGCCCCATCCAGTGGTCCATCAACCAACGCAAGCTAACCGCTCCGAACCCACTCTGCTGGGAGGTCCTGAGGGGCTTCTCTATGTTCCACTGGATCTCCGTCAGCCCCTCATGGACTTAGCTCACACCTCTCCGGGCTCTGGACACCCAGGCAGTTCACGTACCCTCTCGCTCCTGCGGCAACGCTACTGGTGGCCCTCCATGACTCAGGATGTCTCCCGCTACATCAGAGGGTGCTCAGTTTGTGCCGTTGCCAACACTCCTAGGAGGCTTCCTGAGGGTAAACTGGTTCCCTTACCGATACCTCGCCGACCGTGGACACACCTGGGAATTGATTTCATGACAGATTTGCCACCATCAAAGAACTTCACCTGCGTGTTGGTAATCGTGAATCGATTCTCCAAGGCTTGTAAACTCCTACCCCTCAAGGGTCTTCCCACTGCGTTTGAAGCCGCCGAAACCTTGTTCCACAATGTATTTCGTCATTTTGGTATTCCTGAAGACATCGTGTCCGATCGTGAACCCCAGTTCATTTCCAGAGTGTGGCACGCCTTCAAGCTCCTAGGAGTGTCAGTCAGCCTGTCCTCGGGATACCACCCACAAACCAACGGCCAAACTGAGCGCAAGATCCAGGAAATGGGGAGATACCTGAGGTCATATTGCCACCGGAACCAGGACAGCTGGAGCCAGTTCCTACCCTGGGCATATGCTCAAGTATGCCCAAAATTCCCTCCAGCAGACCACCACCGGGCTCACCCCATTCCAGTGTGTCCTGGGCTACCAACCACCTCTCTTCCCCTGGTCGGGTGAGCCCTCAGAGGTTCCAGCTGTCAACCACTGGTTCCAGCAGAGCAAGAGAGTGTGGGACTCAGCTCATGTCCATCTCTAGCAGGCAGTCCGGAGACACAAGAGGCATGCTTACGCCAGAAGGGGTCCCACTCCTCGTTACCAACCTGGCCAGAAGGTGTGGCTTTCAACACGGGACATCCGTCTCCGACTGCCCTGCCGTAAGATGAGTCCCCGGTACATAGGTCCATTCACCATACAAAGGCAGTTCAACGAGGTCACCTACCATCTCAACCTCCCTGCACAGTATCGTATCTCACCTTTATTCCATGTTTCCTTGTTGAAGCCCCACACTGAACCCATGCCTTCTCCTTCCACAGATCCTGGTGACGATGTGGTACCTCCTCCTGACGTCGCTGAAGAAGTGGCCATCTACCGGGCGCGGGCGATCCTCGACTGCTGACGATAGGGTCCCCAGATTGAATACCTCGTCGACTGGGAGGGCTATGGGCCAGAAGAATGTTCCTGGGTCAACCATCACGACATCCTCGACCCCTCGCTCATCACTCAATTCCACGGCAAACATCCGGACCACCCCTGCTCCTCGGGGTAGAGGTAGACCCCGTCGTCGTCGCCCCATCCGGTCGTCAGGAGCCGCCCGTGGAGGAGGGGGTACTGTCACAGCCAACATCAACGCATCGTCACCAGATCTTACGTAGTCTATACGTACCTGGACTCCTTACCCGCTACTTACCTGAGTTTCCCGAGTCCTTATCCAGCCGTCTTCTGTCTCCAGTTCTTCGTTCCTCGTTGATCCCTTCACCTGCAACAGAAATACCTGTTATCCTTCAGCTAAGTGACTGGTCGCAAAGTGCTTGTTCTTTACTCACCTGCATCCATCTGCCTTTGTTTGTGTCTTTGTTTCAATAAACTTCTGTGTTCACTTACCCTCTGCCTCCGTCTGTGTCCTGACAACTGCATGGCTAGGAGCTTGATTTTATACTGTGGCAATGGGTCTGATTAGTGTTTTAAAAGATTTTTAATGTTTTAAAAATAAGTCTCCTCTGCTCACAAAGGCTGCATTTAATAACTTTTTTTTTTTTTTTTTTAATATTGTGAAATATTACAATTTAAAATAACTGCTTTCTGTTTGAATAAAGTAAAATGTATGTAAATCATTGGTGGTGGTTGAGATTGAGGAGAAACATTTATAATCAATGTTGAAAACAGTACTTTTTTTTTTTTTTTTTTTTTTTCAGGATACTTTGATAAATAGAAAGTTCTAAAGAACAGCATTTATCTGAAATAGAAAGCTTTTGCAACAAAAGTTTGGGGTCAGTAAGACTTTTTTTTTTTTTTTTTTAAATGATGCTAAAAAGTCTTTGATCACAGGAATAAATTACATTTTAAAATATATTCAAATAAAAAACAGTTATTTTAAATAACGTTTCACAATATTACTGATTTGTATTTTTAATCAAATAAATGCAGCCTTGGTAAGCATAAGAGACTTCATATGATATTTGAATATACAGGACAGTGACGCAAAATGAGATCTGAGAACTAATGGAGGCCAAGGTTATCAGAGAATATTAACTAAAATGTTGGCCTGTTCCTCACATAAAGCCGCTGTGCAACACGAGTCATATGGCTTTCCTTTGTGGGGCTTTTATGTCCTTTTTGGAGCTCGACTGCCACTGATCACTGTACATTTCACTGTCTGGAAAAAACAGTGTGAATAGCTTTATTTGTGTTCCACAGGGAAAAAAGAAAATGTGTTTGGAAAAGCATGAAGGTGAGTAAATGAGTGACAGGTTTTTACTCAATTAAGTTTATCTGTCATGTGTACTTTAAAATGTTTGAGACAATAATTAAGACAATAGTTGAGAGAACTTAAAAGTCTAAATGCATCATGTTGCCTTTATTTTCTATTAAATTCTCAACAATTCCTTCTTTTGCAATCCGATCAGTGGGTTTCCAAGTGGTTGAAGGTCCATGCATCTTTTGTTGTGTCAACCTGAATTTGTTTATTTACTACATGAACAATGCTTCATTTAGCCAATAAATTCATCAAGGCAACTTCAGATTATTTGTTCAACAAAATATTTGGAAAACAGTTGCATTTTTAATGATCTTACTGAACATTCTAGGGTCAATCTCAGACCATAAGAAACACAGCAGAAAAAGGTTGCAGGGAAAGTTGTCACTCACCGTTAAGCATTGCATATTCTCAGGGTTTGCGGAGTTGGAGACAGCAGCATGGTTTGCTGTAGCAGCTTCTGAGGAGAGAAAGACAAATGAGCTGTGGGCTGTCTCTCTCACACACTTGCTACAGAAAACTAACAAATCTGTCTAGGGGGGAGTGTTTCCACGTTCCTCAGAGTTCTCCTTGAAAGTTTTTAATCTTGTGTTCTTGTTTATTCTCTCCCAACAAAAAAAAAAAAAACCTTTTTCTCCCTTTCTAACGCTATCATCTGTCATCAGGCTCCAACTCATTGCTGTGGATGCAGCTTCTTGCCCGACCAATAATGTCAAAAATTACTCTGTTTAAATTATTTAAAGACTTGTTTCAGTTGCTTTCCAAAAGCTTCACCCTGTCTATTCCTCTATGAATGAGCTGCCGACCTCAATCACAACTTATAAAAAAAAAAGCTGAAGATGTAACTTTTTCACGAATACAACTAATCCATAACTATAAACCGTTCTCTAGTTTTCTTCTTGATCTAGTCTAGTAAACCTGGCATTGTATATTATGAATATTGTTGGCTCTTTGACAAATTGCTTTGTTGCTCTCTTGTAATTCACTTTGGATAAAAGCATCTGCTAAATATATAAATGTAAATGTAAATAAACAACTTAATACATCAAAAAACAAAGTCTTCCTTTCTGCATTTCTTCATTTCTAACTTGTGTACTTTTTTTGTACTGTAAATATTGTACTGTTTCTGATGTCCCGCATTTGTAAAACGCTTTAGATAAAAGCTTAATGTATAAATGTAAATGTAACCTCATCCAAAAAATACAACCTGTCAGTCATGCCTGGTTTACACTATCGATTGCAGGACCTTCCACAGACTGCTCATGCAGCTCATTATGCTCGAGGCATTTGTACTTGACATATTTGAGATTCAATGGAACTGAAGCAACACGTTAGCTTTTCATTTAAAGATACAAAATTTGGGACATTCAAAGACGTTGCAGGAGTTCAATTCCTTTACATTGCATTACAGTAGGATATAAACTGGAGAGTAATGTTGTGGCACCAGTATTTTAAAGGAGTGGTTGATTATGATTTAACTTTTTTTAAAGGGATAGTTCACCCAAAAATCATATTGACCCCATGATTTACTCACTCTCAAGTCATCCTAGGTGTTTATGACATTCTTCTTTCAGACAAATACAATCGGAGTTATATTAAAAAATATCCTGTCTCTTCCAAGCTTTATAATGGCAGTGAATGGCTGTTTCTGTTTTGAAGTCCATAAAAAGTGCATCTATCCATTATAAAAGTACTCCACATGGCTCTGGGGGGTTAATAAAGGCCTTCTGTAGCGAAGCGATGCGTTTGTGTAAGAAAAAAACTTGAATCTCTAACCTCCGCTAACTGTCGTCCACGCATTCACGAGAGACTGGCGTTCCAGCGTATGACGTAGGACGCTCCTGTGAGAATATGCTAGTTCTCGCGAGAACCAAGTTTTGTTTTGCTCTATCCTCTGCGCTTCCGCGTTTATCACCAGAACTTACGCTACGCCTGCGTCCTACGTCATACGCTGGAACGCCAGTCTCTCGTGAACGCACGGACGACAGTTAGCGGAAGTTAGAGATTATACAGTTTGTAAAGTTTTAAATAATATATTTTTCTTACACAAGCGCATCGCTTCGCTTCAGAAGGCCTTTATTAACCTCTGGAGCCGTATGGATTACTTTTATAATGGATAGATGCACTTTTATGGACTTCAAAACAGAAACAGCCATTCACTGCCATTATAAAGCTTGGAAGAGCCAGGACATTTTTAATATAACTCTGATTGTATTTGTCTGAAAGAAGAATGTCATA
The DNA here is from genome assembly GCA_039654105.1 of Coreius guichenoti. Classification (NCBI taxonomy): domain Eukaryota; kingdom Metazoa; phylum Chordata; class Actinopteri; order Cypriniformes; family Gobionidae; genus Coreius; species Coreius guichenoti. The sequence goes on along the minus strand of CM077169.1, from coordinate 51,122,247 downwards.
CACACCTACTATCCCTAAAGGGTGAACTATCCCTTTAACTTTAGTTAGTGTGTAATGTTGCTGTTTGAGCATAAACATCATCTGCAAAGTTACGACGCTCTAAGTTCAAAGCAAAGGGAGATATTTTCTTTTAAAGAAATCACTTTTTAAAGACTATAACAAACGGCTGGTAGGGACTACAACAAGCTTATTCACGACATCGCAAACCCTAAAATTTACACGCAACAAAGGTGGTGAGGCCATGTTGAGAAGAGGAAGAGTTGTTGTAGCACATTTGGGAGTCGCTCAAGCTGTTACATCCGTCTTTTCACATTTATTGCAATACAGTACGTAACACAAATGCAATAGCATGTCATAAAAGCAAGATGACAACATAAGTTATAACCGTAATTAAACTAAACTATACATGTTCTATCTTCATGCAGCAGATATTCTCTGGCTCTGTGCATTTTACAACAGTTCCCACACGAGCGATTTATAGATTATCATGACAGAATATGCTAATCAATGACTTGAAGATTACATAAATTCATCAACTAACCATTCAGAAACGTCCTGTCTCATTCTACATGTTCTTAATTCTTCTTGAGTCTCTCCATCATTGTCCAACTCCGGTTTGAACATAAAAGGCTGAACAGTTTCAGATATGCGTGTCTGCATGAGGTAATCGAAGCTGCTAACAAGAGCTCTTGAAGCTCCGCCCTCCTCTTGAAAGGGGGCCAGCAGCTCATTTGCATTTAAAGGGACACACACCAAAACGGCACGTTTTTGCTCACCCTCAAAAAGTGATAATTTAAACATGCTACAAGAAATGATCTGTGGGGTATTTTGAAACTAAAACTTCACATACACACTCTGGGGACATCAGAGACCTATTTTACATCTTGTAAAAAGGGGCATTATAGGACCCCTTTAAGGCTTGGGAACTGAGATACTGCCATGCAACACCTATCCCTTCAGTCCAATGTCATTTGTTTGGTCAGATCAATGTGAAAAAATGGATAAATGAAAATGCACAATTCACTTATAGAAAAGCAGAAATACTTGGTTACTTTGGTACATAAAATTCAGCACTGTGCAAAAAATGTGGTTTTTGCCACCTGCTTGTCATGGAGAGAAATAAAAGAAGCCAAGCATTATTTGTGTTTCCAAACAGCCATTCAACCCATTTAGTTAGTCCTATTCAGATTTTCGTATTGCTTGGAGATCATCAAACTACAAAAAATCTCCACTGCCGGTTACAGATTCGTCTTTGTTTTAGAGCTGCTTTACAGCAGAATTGAATTCTGTTTGCATCATTGATCATTATTTTCCTGTTTATTACTGTAATTGCAGCTAAAAGGGAACATTCTCAGAGCTTTGGCTAACGTTCTGGCAAGGTTGTCTCAAAGTTATGAACAAACATTCATTTACCATTGTTCCTACTTGTTTCAGAATGTTCAGAGAACATTCAAAAGTAACATTCCCATAATGTTTGCAAAATGGAATGTTCTCTTAACACTCATATAACCAAGAAAAAACGTTTTTAAAACATTTTGGATGTTTTGAATGTTCAGAGAACATTCAGAAATAGCATTTACATAACCTAATGGAAACATTAGCAAAACGTTCTTAGAACATGTTTTTGTTTGCTTTGAAACAATCTGTATTATATAAAGCACTTGATTTTCTTCAGCTATTTCTTCAGCAAAATAGTCTGTTTGTGAGCGCCACCAAGTCATAATTGTTATGTAACTGCATCGGCTCCAGGCACTGTTGGACCAAAAGCACAAATCTTATTGGATGGCCAGTTTTCTTCGCAGAAACCCTCTTCGTCACATTGACGCCTGCATGTGAATGTTCATGTTGGTCTAAATAGACTCAAAATGGTTATCGTCACACTAAATTATCCTGATGAACATTCGTCTTGATATGAACAGGCCTTTCTCTCTCACACAAACCGTTTTTGAATTTTTAATAAGATATTTAAGATATCTCAAGAATTTTGGCTGGTTCTCAAAATGTAGATAACTTCAGGGTTTTAATAACCTGAAGGCTACACATGCAAAACCCACACATACATTCCTTGTGTGCAACCATTATGCAATCTACCCACACTAAAAAATGCATTAAAGAGTAGCATGGCCCACTTTTGCTTAGAAGGGTATAAACAATTTAAAAATGCTTGGTAACTTGAAAATCTGACAGAGTGACAAATCACAGCGAAAGAGAACACACAGAGGAAGAGAGTGACAGACCAACCGAGTGAAAGACAGATGGCTATTAATGATTCAATTCCTCATGTTAATCTACTCAGACAGCTGGAAGTCACTGACATCAGGAGTTGTTGAGTCATGTTATCTCAAACCCAACCACTGAGAAAATTAAACAGCCTAAATAAAATTTGTATTTCAATTAAACCATCCAAGGGAAAAATAATACAATGACAAAGACAAGCTTCCACCTCACCAAAATAAATGTGGGCTCCTAGAAAGACTCATTAAACACACATCAGAGAGACACAGACAGGTCACTCACCTGATCAGTGATGTTCAGACAGATGTTGAGAGTGTGCAAGTTATTCCCTCAAACTCGGTTTCAGCATAAGCATAAGCAGAAATGAGCGAACGCTACAGCATGTGTGTGATTCTTGATGTTTGGCTTGTCTGACTCCCTCCCTCCATCCATTCTCTCTCTCTCTCTCTCTCTCTCCCTCTCTCCCCCCATGACCTTATGTAGATGGCTGTGCGCTTGTTTCTCTGGCTCATGTTAATCCTCCACTCTTTCTGTCTCTCTCTCGGGTGTTTAGTCCTGCCTACATTCTCTCCATGCCTACACTGTAAAGATTAAATAATCAGTAAGTCATGGCAACTTGTGTTTTAAGGTATTTCAACATTCAAGTTGAGATACAATTTTAAGTCAGTTTAATGTAATTTAAGTTTAAATGACTTACAACCAAGTTGATTATAATTAAACATTTAAGGCAGCAACTGAACTTGAGTTTTTAAGTTAAAATTGTAAGATTTATGTGCTTTAAATACATCAAATTTCTTTGTCCTATTAGCTTTATTTCATTTTCAATTGGTCATTTCCGTTTAGCCACACTATGATTTTTTTTTTTGTCCTAATTTATATTTTTAATTTTTGTTTAAGTTTTAATTTTCTACAGGGCTGCCAAGTTAACACGTTAAATTTGACTATTTAAATATCTTCAATACTGTTATTTTGTATTGCAGTTCATTTTCCTAATTTGAAATGTACACTTTTACAAATGTTTCTTTTGGTTCTGTGTGGTCTTTTACGTTTTATTTTAGTTTTATTATAGTTTTACTTAATATCTTGATTTTTTAATTTTCATGTGCATTTTAGTTTAATTATTAGTCATTTTGTTATGTACTTGTCACATGACTGTCTGATTTGTTGATCGTTCAGTTATGTTTTAGTGTGTTGTGCTGTTGCCAGTCTGCCTGTCTTGCCTTTATTTGATATTAAATCACATTTGGAATTGTATCTGCCTGTCCTCGTCTTCCTGCCTGCACACACCCGTGACAGATGACTGGACCTACATAATGGATTATGCAGCAAGATTTACTGTTGTGGCTCAGGAGAGCCATAATTTATTGAACTTTTCTTCACGTTTTTTCCATCTTGCCATCACTAGCCCCTATGACGACGAGACCCTGAAGTCACTGTTCTGGATCGGGGCAAATTACCATCACCCCATTGACCTCCCAGACACCACCAGTCTGAACTGGAAAGAAGCCCTCATCCGGAGTCTGGAGAGCGTCTGGCCCCGATCCAGGACACTGCCAGACCCAGGGCCTGTTTCACCACCAGCGACCGCAGAGAAGTCACGTGAGCCCCCCGCAGACCGAACGGCACCACCCGCAGCGACGAGTGAGCCAGAGCCCGAGGACCAGAGGACAGAGCTTACCATCGCCCCGGTAGGGGAACCCCAGCGTGGATCTGACCAGGGGTGTGAGCCCGTGACACCAGCTGCCAAGGGAAGGGAAGCGGAGGACTGGCTAATAGATTTCTATGGGGACTTGTCAACTCCCACCCTATCCCACCCAGTCTCTGAATCATCTTTATTGTCCAAAGAGAACTCTAACTCATCAGTCTGTTCAGTATTACCACTGTGTTTGATTGCTTCACCACCACCACAGAGCTCAGCCAGTCCTCCAGCCCCAGCACTACTGGAAGACTGCAGTCCTGCACCGTCTCTGGGGATGCACTGCCAGGATGTCGAGCTGCAGGTCATGCAACCACCAGCAGTGCCTGTCCAGGAGGATCCTGCGGCTCCGCCTCCAGCCTCGGATCTCTTCGGTCCATCTCGGCCCGTCGACCTGTCGGCTCCGTCTTGGCTCCTCCCACCTTCACCTTCGCCAGAGACTCTCAGCCTAGTTGCTCTTCTGGTTTCCCTCGTCCCACCGGCTCCCCCTTGGTCAGTCATCACACCACTTCTGCCATGGACTTACGGGCCATCCGCTGCGCTACATCCCTCCACCCCTTCGGCTGCAGCAGGTTCCTCCTTCCCGTCAGCATCGTCTCTGTCCTTGGTCGCTCCGTCATCGCCCCAGTCCTCGGATACTCTGGCTCCACCTACGGCACTCGTCGCCGCGACATCACCTGGGTCTCCTGCACCAGCGATGTCGCTCAGCTCCCTCAACCCTCGGTCTGCGCCCACGGATCCACCAGCTCTGTCTCCATCGGTCGTCCCCCAGATGTCGTCAGCCAAGCCAGGAACATCTCGGCTCCTCCCTCCTTCATCTCTGCCGTGGGCTGTAGGCACTGGGAAGCTCTGGGTCTATGCCATCGGCCAACCATCATCGCTGCCAGGGGATCGTCGTCCCATCATCACCAGCCCTGTTTCACATCATCCTGTCTCCAGCACAGCTGTATCCAGTCGTCCTGCCATCACCATCCCTTCGCCACATCCTGTCACCATCCCTTCTCTTCTGCCTCCCTGCATCGTTTCGCCATCTCCTCGTCCCCCTCCAGAACCCCCTCCGTCCCTCCCTATGTGTCACCATGTTACGGCGCAAGGCCATCCCTGAACTCCCTGAGCCGCCATGGCTCCCTGAACTCCCTGAGCTTCCGGCGCCTCCGTGGTCCCCTGAGCTTCTGGCACCTCCATGGTCCCCTGAGCTTCCGGCGCCTCCGTGGTCTCTTGAGCACTGGCACCACCCTGGAGGCTTCCCAGCCAGTCAGTACCCGGATCACCTGCCTCGGTCCAAGGACTCCAGGGTGCCCGCCCCCCCTCCCCGGTTGTCTTTCATGTCACATGTCTGTTTTGTTGATCGTTCAGTTATGTTTTAGTGTGTTGTGCTGTTGCCCGTCTGCCTGTCTTGCCTTTATTTGATATTAAATCACGTTTGGAATTGTATCTGCCTGTCCTCGTCTTCCTGCCTGCACACACCCGTGACAGTACTTTTGTCATTTTATTAGGTTTTTTTAATATTGCTATTTAGATTAAATGTATTTTTAATTTAATTTATTTATTTTTTTTAGTTTTAATTTATTACCAGTTAATAATTTTAGTGCTTTAACTTATTTCAGTTTATTGCCAATGTCCTGGCTCTTCCAAGCTTTATAATGGCAGTGAATGGCATCCCAAAATTTGAAGCCCATAAAAGTGCATCCATCCATCATAAAAGTAATCCATACGGCTCCAGGGGTTAATAAAGGCCTTCTGAAGCGAAGCAATGCGTTTGTGTAAGAAAAATATACATATTTAAAACTTTATAAAGTAAAATATCTAGCTTCCGCCAGACCGCCTTCCATATTCAACTTACGAAGAAAGTGATAATCATTTTTGGGTGAACTATCCCTTTAATAACCCTGGTGTTATCAAAACAGTGGGACCTTTGCACAAGATCCATGGTGACCAAGCAGAGTTTTCCTGTTTCTTTTCTTTTTTTCGTGTGTTATAATGAGTGGCGATCCGGCACTGGATTTTGTTATTTTTAATATTTAGCTTTGTGTCCGAAGGCAAGATGTTCTCTTGTGTACAGTCACACAGATGCATGCTTCAATCTACTTTATTCTGCAGCTGCAGTAATTCAAATAACAGAATGCTAACAAATGTATATCTATTGATACCTACATCCACATAATTACATCTGCAATTTTGTTTTATTAAAATAAATATATATAGGCGGATTAGAACTGGGAAATATAAAATGATATAAAAAATATATATTAAAAAAAAAAAATGATCTATGTGACGTGGCCAACAGAATCCTGAGACTGATAGTGGAAGATATAATGATGTTTTTATTTTAAGCACTTCAGTGGGTCAGGAAGAATGAATCATGAATCATCAGCGTGTAACGATTTAATGACAACTCATGTTGTGTCAAAAAAACAGGCTTTCAACATCTTTTGGGACATTTCTAATTCTTATTCAGTAACCCCAACTTTATAGCTCTGAAATATGCTACAGCAATAAACCTCTTTTGTGCCAAACAGATTTGATCGCATGGCAGGGACAATAATCGTCTGTAAAAGCATCTTAGCAGAGCGGCCGGATATCTGCAGGCGGTGGGGGAGGGACTGAGAGAGAGAGAGGGGATGTGGACTGACAGATATCAGGCTGAGACTGAGAGAAAACGGAAGATAATAGAAGAGAGGAAGATGCAGGAGGTCGAATGGGTAACTGCTGGAGTCTCTCTGTGATCCCTCATATAATCTGCTAATTAGTAAATTAAGGCAATTAAATATTCATTCAGCCAGATGCAAGATCCAACATAATCGCTCAGCTCAACCCACTCATTCACAAAAGAATATAACACTGAACATTTATCAAACAGACCTGCCAATTAGCACGACGCAACGCCAATTATTCATTCAACTTATAATTACTTAGTTACCAGCCCTGATTATGTAACTTTAACCATTATATGTCTATCACACCAGTCTTAGTATATTTCATTCATGGTATTTATTCTTGTCTACACTGTAAATAAATGCGTTAAAAAGTTGTACATTTAAAAATATTTCAGTCTTTACACTTCAAAATTTCACATTTAATTCAATGTCTATAGACCTAATGTGCCAGAGAAACAAAGCACGCAGTCATTTTTAAATAATTGTATTTGAACTTTGGTTTTGCGGGTAGCTCTGTATATTTATTTGGCATTGCTGTCGAAGAGTAATTAGCTGGTGAAGTGGATTTACTTGTAGAGTTAACTACAGTTATCATGAGCATTGTAATGTTTGAAGCGGATGTCATAACAAATGCCAGTAGTCCGGGAAGATTTTAAAATAAGCGGTTCATTCATAAATCCTTAAGATCTTATCTTCATGCCATGGAAATACAAACCGGAAGACAGAACACAAGTACAGTGCTGAAAAGGGGCGGAGCTACAGAAGGGGTATACTTGCCATTTATTTGCAATTTAAAAAAAAAAAAAAATGTATTTCTCTTTTGAGTTCTGAAAAAAAGTCATATGTTTTTATAACAACACCAGGGTGAGTAAATACAATGAACAGAATTATAAACTCAACACTTTTGTTTTTGCCCCCATTTTTCATGAGCTGAACTCAAAGATCTAAGACTTTTTCTATGTACACAAAAGGCCTATTTATTGTTCACAAAGCTGTCTAAATCTGTGTTAGTGAGCACTTCTCCTTTGCCGAGATAATCCATCCACCTCACAGGTGTGGCATACCAAGATGCTGATTAGACAGCATGATTATTGCCTTAGGTCGGGCCACAATAAAAGGCCACTCTAAAATGTGCAGTTTTACTGTATTGGGGGGGGTCCGGGGGGGGGGACTCTCGTCCACACAAGCACGGTTTAAAAAAAATCTCTGTCCATATGAAAATGCAAAAACACGCTATGAAGCGCTGTCAAGAGCATGCCAAACCAACAGGTGGCGATATAACCCTAACCGTAAAGCCGTGTTGGCCAATCAGAAGCCTGAAAAAACAGTTATTACTATTGTTTTTATTATTAAGCAGTGACCTGTGTAGTATTGCATTCTGATGCCTCTGTTCCGCAATATAATGGGAGAACTGTGCATGTATCTGTATAGCCCACATGTGATAAGCCCTGTTAGCACAGTTATTAGCAGCAATATTTTGGCTACATCCGCCATTGCACAGACTCGCTTCATGTGAACAAAGGAGATAGCGGCGCACAATCTGATGTCAAACAAAGGAGATAACAGCGAGCACTCCAACGTCACAAGCCAAAATCACCGGTTTTACCGTCTACACGACAACACTGCAACCGGAGTTTCTAAAAATCTTCACCCTGGCAGGAGTTTTCAAAAAAGTTCAGTTTCAGTAAACCGGATACTGCGTTTGCGTGTGGACAAATGGCCAAAACGCATATAAAAGGCTGCAGTTTTGAAAATAACCATGTTCGTGTGGACAGGGCCTTAGGCAGAACAGGAAGCCTCCAGAGCAGTACCAGCAGTACAGGAGACCAGGGAGGCGCCGGCAGTTCTGGGAGCCAGGGAGGATCGGCCTCCATGGCCTTGATAAGGGAAATATAGCCCCCACCCCCCAAAAAGATTTCTTGGGAGGAGCTTGAGTGGCCTCCTGGCCTAACTCTGGGGCAAGAGCAGCCTCCGGTGCAGACTCATGGGCTGGAGTGGGCTCATGAGAGAGCTCTGGGGCTGGAGCGGACTCTAGGGCTCATGGGCTGGAGCCGACACTGGACTGTGCTCAGGGGTGCAACAGGGCAGACCTGAAGAGCAGGCTCTGAAACAGTTTCCTCTGTAACAGACTCAGAAATTTCTCTCACTGGAACAGACTCAAGAACTTCTCTCACTGGAATGGACTCAGGAACTTCTTTTACTGGAATGGACTCAAGAATTCTCACTGGAATGGACTCAAGAACTTCTCTCACTGGAACAGACCCTAGAATTTGTCTCACTAGAACGGTGGCTGGCACGCTGGTTTTCTCATTGCTCTCGCTGATGGTAAATGTGGAACCATTGCAGAGGAGTACCCAGTCCACGTACTCCCTAAATGTCCCTTGAGGTCCGTCTCCACACGCAGGCTGGTGTCATCGTAGTGGACGAGATGTTGCAAATCCAGGAACGCCTGTGTGTGTCTCTTGAGGGACTGGTTCCCCTGCCAGAGGAGGAGAATTCTTACTGCTGCTAGATCCATATTTGAAGGTCTGTTATTCTGTCACAGGCGGTTGCAAAGTAAGTAGAAACAGGATCCAATTGCAGCAGTTTTCAGGCTTTATTCTAACAAAGAACTCAGGATATCAAGAACATGGAACAGAACAACCATACAAACGCAACAATAACAGACTACTGAGCTGACTGAAACACAGGGCTTAAATACACAGGGACTAACAAGTTAATCAATTGAACAGGTGACAGGGCTACAACAATCAGACACACTGGAAACTGGGTCATATGAACAGGGACAAAAGCCCTATTCGCACGGGATTAGTATTATCTGGGGACCTCGTGTGATTTCGAAATTACCCCCCCACATCTGAATTTCACGTGCCGCATTCACACGGGATAAGCAAAGCCTGTGATTTTACTCGAATTTACTGACTTGGAAATGTTTTGTCTTTATAGATATAGCTGTATGATATATCATAAACAGAAGAATGTTCCTTACCGCATTCTGCTATGTTACCTAGGCTTGCTGCGATAGTCGGTGTTACACCGGTTACATCACTTTCCCACCGTCGTTTTGTTTTTTTACAGTAATAAAAATCATTTAGTTCAGTTAGAGAACAGATACTATAATTAAAAACTGAACTGAACACAGACCAGCAGCAGGAGTCAGATTTCATTTATCACGAGAGTGAGGAGCTGACAATATGATGGCAGAAGATTTGGTTTCAAAGCTAAATGTAAAAGCACCCATTTAAGCGAGTTTGTCATTGTACTGTTCTGTTGTTGTGTTTTTCATTAAGAATAATATTGAACACCATTCAAGCAATTTGCTCCCAAATTGGCGTTAATTCTAAAGTGAAAGTATAATTCGCACAGCCGCACAGGTATTTATAACAGTGAGCGTTAGGTTTGTGAAAGTCATTTAACAAGATAACAAGATCTTGTACAAGGAGTTGAGTATCATGCTTCGATAGGAAGGGCCTGTTCTTCCTAATGTTGTATAAGGCAAATCTGCAGGAACGGGGCAGTTCTGGCAATGTGGTCTGTGGAGTTTAACTGATCATCAATCACAACTCCAAGGTTCTTGGCAGTCCTGGATGAAATTATAGTTGACGAATCTAGCTGAATGGAGAAGTTGTGAAGTGTTGGGTTGGCTGAGACCACAAGCAGTTCTGTATTTTTAAAGTTGAGTTGAAGGTGGTTGTCCTTCATCCAGCAAGAAGTGTCTGTTGAGCAGGCCGAGATGCAAGCTACCGTTGTTTCATCTGGCTGGAATGACAGGTAGAGTTGTGTGTCATCAACATAGCAGTGATAGGTAAAACCATGTTTCTAAATGACAGATGCTAGTGATGACATGTAGATGGAGAAGAGAAGTGGTCCAAGCACTGAGACCTGAGGCACCCCAGTAGCTAGATGTTGCGACTTAGACACCTCACCCCTCCACGACACCCTGAAGGACCTACCTGAGAGGTAAGACTTGAACTATTGGAGTGCGGTTCCTGAGATGCACTTCATCATGAAGGTTGACAGGAGGATCTGGTGGTTAACTGTGTCAAAATAACCGAGAGCAGAGCAGTCTCAGTTGAGTGGCCGCTTTTGAAACCAGACCATGTTGTGGTCCACGAGGTCGTTCTGATTTGTAAGTAGCTAACCCTTTTGCTTCATGAAGCTTTGAAACATTTACAAATCTTTTGTTTCAAATGAGTGGTTCAGAGCTTGTATCAAACTCACCAAGTCACATTATCTCATATGGACATTCCTAGTAGATATTTCACTGGCCATCATCTAAGCTAACATGTCCAATCATGTTTATGTGGCTTTTATTTAAAACATCCAATGATTTTTAGTTTCAGGATATAGTTTCAGTGTAATATTTGGTCACAGCGCCTTAGTAAGGACATTGAATAAAAGCTATTAGTATGGGCTATTATATAGTTTGTGCAACAGTTTCTTTCAAAATATACACTCACTCTTAATTTTATCAGTCAAGTTACTTTTAAATATTTACGAGTACAATTAAACGTTTTATATTTAATATTAACATTTTCACACATTACCCATATTTCAACTCAAGTACAAATTCTCTGTACTTTTTATACTCCTATTTATGTTATCTGTGTGAGACTAGCTTCTGAGAGTTTCTCATTGTTATCCAGATACATATATATATCCATCCACAGAGATTCACATCAGAACATCACATCCCATCATCATTCAGAATCTCTCTTCTCTGGCTTTGGGCAAGAGCACAGAAGTGTTTTCCATCTTGCATAATTCCACAAATTTATTCCACATTCTGATGGAATGGAGCCTTGTTCACATTGTACAAAACCAAGAAAGTTCAAGAATTATTCACTTAGAGATGAGAAGTTTCCAGCCCTTCCACCTCAGTCATAAATCTGATACGCAAAAATAACTGTAGGAAGTTTATTCATCTTTATATAAAAACATTTTGATGCCTCTAAAGATCAAGTTGGCCGGGCCCTTAAAGGGGAAAATTTCAAAACAAAACAATGCCAAGGAGGATGATAAGACTTTTCCCCATGACAGACCAAGATGGGTTTTTTTCTGCTCCTTTTTGTTTTGGTATTCTGTTCTTTTTTTCTGTTCAATTTTATTATTCTCAGTGGATTATTTTAGCCCATTAAATTTACATCTCAATGTAGTATTATTTACCGTTTATTTCATTAAAAGCACCAAACTGTAACAATACGGTAACCGTGCTGTCATGGAAAATCAATCAAATTCAGTTTGTACAAACTTGACATGGGCATTCTTTACCTTTATATACAGTACCAAGTGCATGTCATATTATGGGTTAAATATGCCTCTTTACGAATGTTAATGATTTGGTGCACCCAAGGTTATGACTTGCCTTAAAATAAATATATATGTTGTATTTCTCCACTTAGTAGGGGATGGATCTGTTTTACAGTGTGTGTGTGTGTGTGTGTGTGTGTGTGTGAGAGAGAGCGAGAGAGAGAGAGAGAGAGAGAGAGAGAGTGTGTGTGTGTGTGTGTGTGTGTGTGTGTGTGTGTGTGTGTGTGTGTGTGTGTGTGTGTGTGTGTGTGTGTGTGAGTTCTTGTTTACAAATGTGTATAATGACATGGGTAAACCAAATGGCTTAAAAAACATACTAAACTGTGGGGTTTTTTTTTTTTAAAAATACCAAAAGTTTTGTGTGATGGGTAGGATTAGGGGTAGGGTTAGTGTAAGGGGAGAGAATATACAGTTTGTACAGTATAAAAATCATTACACCTATGGAGAGTCCCCGTAAACCACATATACAAGTGTGTGTGTGTGTGTGTGTGTGTGTGTGTGTGTGTGTGTGTGTGTGTGTGTGTGTGTGTGAATATATACTGAATATACTGCAATTTCTTGATATACTTATCAGGGAGACCAGAATAAAGTGCATTACAATAATCTAGCCTTGACGTAATAAAGGCATGGATAAGCCTTTCCGCATCAGGCAGAGATAGAGACAGTCGTAGTCTGGCAATATTTCTGAGATGGAAAAACAGATTTCAAGACCATTTTAATATGGGCATCGAATGACAATTGCAAATCAAAAATAACACCAAGGTTGTGCACTTGTGATGATGGAGACACAAGGTCAGAATCAGTAAACAAATTGATAATTTATTTATGCAAAGCTGTCTGCATCCCAACAAGCAGAAGTTCGCTTTTAGATTCCTTAAGTTTGAGATAATTGTCATGCATCCACACCATAATTTCTTCCAGACAGGTAGTAAGAGATATAAGTGCAAGATTAGGATCAGGGTATGTGCTGACATGGATATGTGTATCATCAGCATAAAAATGAAACCCCAGACCATACCCACTAATAATGTCACTGTGAGGCAATATATATATGCAAAACTAAATGGGTCCAAGTACTGACCCCTGTTGAACTAATGTTGGCTCGGATTTGTTTTTTCCTAGACAAACAAATTGGAAACGATCAGTGAGATCAGTGAGGATTTAAACTATTCAAACACAACACCAGAGATGCCTAACCAAACATGCAACCAATCCAGAAGGATGGTATGACATATAGTGTCAAAAGCAGCACTAAATGTCTAGCAGGACTAGAATGCTGTCAAGTCAAGTCACCTTTATTTATATAGCGCTTTTTACAATACAGATTGTTTCAAAGCAGCTTTACAGTGATAAAGCTAAAATAATGCAACAAAGTTTGTTTCGGTTGTACAGCCGCTCTGGCGAAAACAGTGATGACATCGTCCAGCTCAGTTCAGTTCTCATATAGTGTCAATGCAGGCAGATCAGTAATATAGTTGAATATTTAGTGTCCCCAACTAAGCAAGCCAAAGGCAAAAGAGGCGATGGTGGCAAGGAACCAAAACTTCATCAGGTGACAGGATGGAGAAAAAAACCTCGGGAGAAACCAGGCTCAATCTGGGGGCCAGTTCTCCTCTGGTCAACGAACAAACAGTGTATGTTTATGATTCAGGCAGCATTACAGGTCAGAAGTCAGATTGGTTTGGAACATTCAGAATATTTATCCAGTTCCATCTGGTTGAAGATCGGAGTCATCACGCCGGAGACGGGTTTGTTGAGGATCAGCGCCACTGGATGTCGATTTGGAGTATTCTAAATGAGCGGCCGCGTGCACAAAGTTAGTCATTTGCATAAAACACACCCAAACCATCTCCATATACGGGCTTTCCGCACACGCTTTCCTTACAGCCTTTCGCCACTCTCGTCAAACTTGCCGCTGTTCGCAGACACGCTCTCGCCCGGATCCTCGAGCAATGCCAAGTGTGCCATTCTCACAATAAACACCTTGTATACAGACCCAGATTACAGAGCTCTCATTAGCCAGCTGTACATACACGTATATCTGTGTTATTCAGAGAAACCTCGCAGCTGAAGCTATAACGCAGCTTTTCTTACTCCTTAACTGTATATGATCAAATGTATTTAAGATTAAATTAAATTGTATTATTTAATAATTTCATTATATAATTTTACACCGATCAGGCATAACATTATGACAGGTTAAGTGAATAACACTGATTATCTCTTCATCACGGCACCTGTTAGTGGGTGGGATATATTAGGGAGCAAGTGAAAATTTTGTCCTCAAAGTTGATGTGTTAGAAGCAGGAAAAATGGGCAAACGTAAGGATTTGAGCGAGTTTGACAAGGGCTAAATTGTGATGGCTAGATGACTCGGTCAGAGCATCTCCAAAACTGCAGCTCTTGTGGGGTGTTATCTATCCTGGTCTGCAGTGGTCAGTATCTATCAAAAGTGGTCCAAGGAAGAAACAGTGGTGAACCGGCGACAGGGTCATGGGCGGCCAAGGCTCATTGATGCACGTGGGGAGTGAAGGCTGGCCCGTGTGGTCTGATCAAACAGACGAGCTACTGTAGCTAAAATTGCTCAAGAAGTTAATGCTGGTTCTGATAGAAAGGTGTCAGAATACACAGTGCATCACAGTTTGTTGTGTATGGGGCTGCATAGCCGCAGACCAGTCAGGGTGCCCATGCTGACCCTTGTCCACCGCCAAAAGTGCCAACAGTGGGCACGTGAGCATCAGAACTGGACCAAGGAGCAATGGAAGAAGGTGGCCTGGTCTGATGAATCACGTTTTCTTTTACATCACGTGGATGGCTGGGTGCGTGTGCGTCGCTTACCTGGGGAACACATGGCACCAGGATGCACTATGGAAAGAAGGCAAGCCGGCGGAGGCAGTGTGATGCTTTGGGCAATGTTCTGCTGGGAAACCTTGGGTCCTTACTTTGACGCGTACCACCTACCTAAGTATTGTTGCAGACCATGTACACCATTTCATGGAAACGGTATTCCCTGGTGGCTGTGGCCTCTTTCAGCAGGATAATGTGCCCTGCCACAAAGCAAAAATGGTTCAGGAATGGTTTGAGGAGCACAACAACAAGTTTGAGGTGTTGACTTGGCCTCCAAATTCCCCAGATCTCAATCCAATCAAGCATCTGTGGGATGTGCTGAACAAACAAGTTCGATCCATGGAGGCCCCACTTTGCAACTTACAGGATTTAAAGGATCTGCTGCTAATATCTTGGTGCCAGATACCACAGCACACCTTCAGGGGTCTAGTGGAGTCCATGCCTCGACGAGTCAGGGCTGTTTTGGCAGCAAAAGGGGGACCAACACAATATTAGGTCGTAATGTTATGCCTGATCGGTGTATATATGGATTATATAATACAATTAATGCAATATCCTTCAATGTAATTATAGTCATGTTAGCATGAAATATAACTTCTTAACACAATTATAAAGCCATACAGAGTAAGTTCTTTTTGCGTACATGTGGTTTCAGTTGTTCCTATATTTTTTCATAAATTTAGAAAAAAAATTATTACGAAATCTTTGGTAAATTGTGATTTGTTCTTAAAATCGTTTATACGCACATTTCACGCACAAATTTGTGCGTACGCATGCTTAGTGAATGAAACCCAATCTCTGCAGACACTTCAGGGATGAGTTGTGGTCGTGTCTAGGCGCAGGTCCACCATCTGATCTGGATACGGCCCGGATACGGCCCGGATCTGGCTGACTACAGTAGACCTCAGGATATACAGAGAAACTAATATTAGCTCAGATGCCATTCTTCTTATGATGTAACGAGGACATCAGGTGTTATAGGAACAGTTCCCGGTTCCAACTGACCTAGTTAATGCAGCCTAAAACAATCATTTAACTGATTTGAATAATAGACATTGTTAATGTTCTATGTGTATGCCATAGTAAAGAGATGTGTTTTTAGTCTAGATTTAGACTGACAGACTGTCAGTCATTGTTTGTTTCCCAAACAATGCTAGGAAGACTGTTCCAAAGTTTAGGTGCTAAATAGGAAAAAGATCTACTACCAGCAGTTGATTTTGATATTCTAGGTTTTATCAACTGGCAAGAATTTTGAGACTGCAATAGATATTATGAAGGACTATAATGCGTTAAGAGCTCTCTCAAGTACTGGGGAGCTAAACCATTTAGTGCTCTGTAAGTAATTAGCAAGATTTTAAAATTGATACAATGTTTAATAGGGAGCCAATGCAGTGTTGACAGAACCATGCAAATATTGTCATACTTCCTGGTTCTAGTAAGAACTTGAGCTGCTGTGTTTTGGACCAGCTGGAGTTTGTTTATTAAGTGTGCTGGGCAACCACCCAGTAGAGCATTACAATAATCTAGCCTTTAGGTCATGAACACATGAACTAACTGTTTAGCATTTGTCACTGAGAGCATATGTTGTAATTTAGATATATTTTAAGATGGAAGAATACGGTTTTACAGATGCTAGAAAAGTTTTCAAATGAAAGATTTGTATCAAAGAGCACACCCAGGTTCCTAACTGACAACGAAGACTTGAAGAGACATCCATCAAGTGTTAGACAGTATTCTAGGTCTAACACTTGATTGCATCTGCTGCAATCACCCCTGTCGGCAGAAGTAAGAAGGTCATTTGTGACCCGGACTACAGCAGTCTCTGTGCTGTGTCCAGATCTAAATCCAAACTGGAACGGTTCTAATAGATTGTTTTTGGACAGATATTGCTGTAGTTGGCCAACAATGACTCGTTCAAGGGCCTTAGCCAGAAAGGGCAGAATCACAATAGGCCTATAGTTGGATAAATCTTCAGCATCACAACCAGATTTTTTAAGAACTGGTGTGATAACAGCCGTCTTAATTGTGTATATAATGCAACGCAATCTTATTCATGCAAAAAAAATGCATGGTATTTTTCCAAATAAATATGTATTAAAGTACATGAAATGCTCACAGCCTCAGGTTTAAGAATTCACACAAACTCACATCTGTGCCAGCTGTGGAATTAGAGCGCAGTAAATGTGGCACATTTAGGGAGGTGAAGAGGAAAACCCTGTAGTATTTTCTTGTGTAACCCCCTTACACACACACACACACACACACACACACACACACACACCCCAGAGGAATCTGATTTTAATCTGTGTGTCCCATGCACAAAAACAGGTCAAAAGAGGCGACTGCTCTCTGAGGCATTATGATGCCAGGCTCCTTTGCCTTGGCTGAGGGGGAGTTAATGGTATTCCCAGATTTCCATGGCAAACAAGAGCAATGAACCCAGCAGAGAGGAAGTATCAGACATGTACTGTTGGCTTATGTCTCCTCAGAACATAAAATTATGACCATTCTTCATTAAACATACAACAAAAGCATAAATTAATTAGAAAGCCAAATGAATATCTTCCTGAAAGAGGAGCCAGGCTTCTGGTTGGAAAGGGAAAGTCAATATGTAATTTATGGTTTTTTAAAACATACCACGGTTGAAGTGTTATGTGTCACATATTGACAGGTTTCATGCAGACTTGGTTATTTTAATCACATGGATATGGGATGTTAAAGCATCATTTCCCAACCCTGTTCCTGGAGGCTCGCCAACAGTATACATTTAGATGTCTCGCTTTTCTGACCGAAACATTTCTGGTCTTGAAGTCTCTACTAATGGGCTGATGAGCTGAATCAGGTGTGTTTGATTAAAAAGTGTTCAAAAATGTGTATTGTTGGTGTCAGTACCCTCGCAAGGGCTGTGCCAAGTGTGCGACCGCACAGGGCCTCGCGCCTCCCCAGAGTCTCGCGCAAAGTAAAGTGACAGCTGACTTGATGTAAAGCCAATAGTTCATGTTTTTGTCCTTCGAAATACTATAGTTAAAAGACATAACTAAAAATGAGACTATGTGTAATGCTTGTGATGCTGTATTATTCTGCTTGTTAAAAATTTATTATGCAGTAACTTACAATATTTCTCTGTGTGTGAGACTGTGTGTGTGACGTCATCAGCGCTGCATTGCACTTCAAGTTTGTAGAGAGCTTTTTTTCAGCCCATTCAAATTCTGATTTTGGCCATAGATAACCATAGATATTACCTAAGAAACTGAAGAAACCATAGATATAACCTAAGAAGTTCAAGTAAATACGCTAGAAATGCGTGCTCATTCAAGGATGTGCATTTATTGCATGGACGGAGAAAGCACGGATGCCGCCAGGATCTGACGGTACGCACAAAGGGTTTTTTTTTTTACACTAAAAAAGTTAAATAAGCATATATAGCCTAACTATTACGCACCTTTCGGAGCATCAGTGAGAGCAATGGTACCACAGAACAAATGTAGTCTACTCTATCTCTACACGTTTTAAATGTTTTTAAGTCTGAAAACTGCAAAAAGCAACGAAATAGTCAGACATCCATTTAGCGCATGTTCAGGAAAACTACTGAAAAACAGCACTGGTTGTTCTCTCAATACGGTCTGTTTGTTTTACTGACTGAGAAATCGCTTCAGATGATTCAGTGAGACAGCAGTCCAAAAGAATTCAAGTGGATTCAGGCCGTTGTGCAAACGCGTTTGACCCATTCATAATTTAGAACATAATTTAAGCGTCAAAATGTGCACACAGCGCAATTCACTTGCACAGTTTACAACAAATTGTTCGTCACTATAGCAACAGTAGACCCCCGGGCCTCGCACATCACGTTCGCACAGGGCCTCGCACCCCCCTTGCGACGGGCCTGGTTGGTGTGCCTCCATGATGAACATGGTTGGGAAACACTGTGTTTAGGTATAAGGTGCGCAGACCGATCGGTTTCTAATTGAAGCAGAGCATGTTGGTTCGAAATTTTGATGTTTTTGGCTTGTAATGTATGTAATGCCCCAAAGTATTGTGTGGGATAATTTCAGCAGTGCTTCAGCCTGATTTGAATGAGATAATGCATCCATCTACATCTTCATACTGTCATACTAAACAGGCACACCAAATCTATATTTCATTATTTATGAGAAGGTCCTTTGAAGCCTGTGAACTCTAACTAATACCAGCATTAATGATTGATTGTTTTTAAAGATAGAGGTTCCTAATTGCTTCCCTAATAACTGTGGGCACCTTAGTTGGGCTACTTAATTTTTGAACAGACTTTAAAAAGAGGTGGGACAGTGGGCGTTGCTGGAAAGTGGTCTTACAAATTTAGTTACTTGGCATTTGCATTGAAAGAAACAACATGTCCTATGATAAAATACCTGAAGATAGGTTAGCTCAGCTGTGAAAATCTCTCTAAATTCCCAGATTGGGCATCAAACATAATGATTTAAAGGTGACATGAAAGACTGCACTAAAGGGTTAAAAAGGAAAGATGGAGCAAGATATCCAATTTTGATGAAGAAATAGGAAATAAGTTTTGATTTAATCTCTAAGATGAAATTTTTGAACCAGAGATAATGAACTCGAGAAACTAAATTAATAACATGACATTGCTGGAAGAGCTGAAGTTAAGTGAATATATTTGTGAACTATTTTTATTCATTAATGCATTAATCCACGGAGCATGTAGTAAAATCAAGCATGACCCATTAAAAAATGTCTGCTTTAGCTAAAAATGTTCATTCAAGTGGCTTCATCACTCAGATGATTCCCAAGCATTTAACCCTTCACATGATGACTTATTAACAGTCATCTAGCAATAATCACATAATGGCATCTCATTAATGGTCAATCAAGTCGTTGCTGGGATCACAGATGAGAATAGGGGAGAAATTGCTGGGGTTTCTTGCAACACGGAACCCTCTTGGAGCCACAAACCATGACTCACCACTTCATCACAGCAAGCACCACATTCACTGTCACTGCATCTAAAAATAAAGTGGCTCACTTCAGGGGTAAACACTGAACTCACCTGTTCTGAGTCATGCATCATTCTGCCCATCACAGCCTTGTCACGTTTTCTGTTCTTTGAATTTCAAATGCTGTCAAATCAAATACTGTAAATATGTATTTTTTAAATGCGAATAGTGGGGAAAATATACCCTGAACCAATGCTGCTAAAAAATGTACTGTCTTTCTCTGCTTTTGTCTACCACACAAATGTTTACATATGTGGTAATATGGTAAAATAAAGGACTTTATTTTACTTTTTTCTTTTTTTGATTGCTTGGATCGTGAGCACAGTGATATGGACAACACACCACTCACATCATGTCAAATTTCTATAGATTCTCTGATTTTAACTCATCAAGATAATTTATTGTGTCAGCTGGAACTATGATGATGATATTCGTCTGATACATACCGAATGCAGTCAAGTCAGTTTTCTTATTTGCTTTGTTTAGTGGTGGCATACTTTCCGACTATATCAATAAACCTCGCCCTCAATATTGATTGACAGTTGACTGTGTTAGGCATCGGAAATGCAAGTGCAAAGGGGATTGCGATTCCAATTGAATTTTGTGAGGGTTGTGGCAGGACGCGGAGGAAGTGAAATAGCAAATGGGTGATTTTCTATTGCTATTCCAAAATGGCAGGGTCATAACTCATAAGACATTGTAAATGCAATTGCAAACGGACTTTGCGTTTCCATTTGAAATTTGGCTGACATGTTACATACACGGAAAAGAAAATCCAAACGCAACTGCAAATAACGCATTTGTGTTTCCATTATGTCACAACGTATGCATGCACAAATTGAAAATGCAATTGCATATACAATTTGCAATTCCTTTTGAATATTGTCCGGAATATCATTCCATACTATAGGGCTATTATTGCACAATGGGGCTTTTCACACTGTGCTTAACCCTGGATTATCATAATTCTAAACCCCATTCTTAACCCAGGGTTATATGAAACCCTGCTCTGGAGCAGGATTAGAGCTGCTTTTGTGCTGTAATTTTTTCTGCTTGCTGCTGCTATTGCTGCTGCTGCTGTTATTGTTGCTGCTGCTGATATTACTGCTGCTGCTGCTGATATTGCTTCTGATGCTGTTATTGCTGTTATTGCTGTTATTGCTGCTGCTGCTGTTATTATTGCTGCTGCTGTAATTGTTTCTGCTGCTGTTATTGCTGCTACTGCTGCTGTTATTGCTACTGCTGCTGTTATTGCTACTGCTGCTGTTATTGCTGCTACTGCTGCTGTTATTGCTACTGCTGCTGTTATTGCTACTGCTGCTGTTATTGCTGCTACTGCTGCTGTTATTGCTACTGCTGCTGTTATTGTTGCTGCTGATATTGTTGATGCTGCTGTAATTGCTGCTACTGCTGTTATTGCTGCTACTGCTGCTGTTATTGCTACTGCTGCTGTTATTGCTGCTACTGCTGCTGTTATTGCTGCTGTTGCTGCTGCCGCTGCTACTGCTGCTGTTATTGCTACTGTTATTGTTGCTGCTGCTGGTATTGCTGCTACTGCTGCTGTTATTGTTGCTACTGCTGCTGTAATTGCTGCTACTACTGCTGTTATTGTTGCTGCTGCTGTTATTGTTGCTGCTGTTATTGTTGATGCTGCTGTAATTGCTGCTACTACTGCTGCTGTTATTGCTACTGCTGCCGTTATTGCTACTGCTGCTGTTATTGCTGCTACTGCTGCTGTTATTGCTACTGCTGCTGTTATTGTTGCTGCTGATATTGTTGATGCTGCTGTAATTGCTGCTACTGCTGTTATTGCTGCTACTGCTGCTGTTATTGCTGCTGTTGCTGCTGCCGCTGCTACTGCTGTTATTGCTGCTACTGCTGCTGTTATTGCTACTGCTGCTGTTATTGTTGCTGCTGCTGGTATTGCTGCTACTGCTGCTGTTATTGTTGCTGCTGCTGTAATTGCTGCTACTGCTGCTGTTATTGTTGCTGCTGCTGTTATTGTTGCTGCTGTTATTGTTGATGCTGCTGTAATTGCTGCTACTACTGCTGCTGTTATTGCTACTGCTGCCGTTATTGCTACTGCTGCTGTTATTGCTGCTACTGCTGCTGTTATTGCTACTGCTGCTGTTATTGTTGCTGCTGATATTGTTGATGCTGCTGTAATTGCTGCTACTGCTGTTATTGCTGCTACTGCTGCTGTTATTGCTGCTGTTGCTGCTGCCGCTGCTACTGCTGTTATTGCTGCTACTGCTGCTGTTATTGCTACTGCTGCTGTTATTGTTGCTGCTGCTGGTATTGCTGCTACTGCTGCTGTTATTGTTGCTGCTGCTGTAATTGCTGCTACTGCTGCTGTTATTGTTGCTGCTGCTGTTATTGTTGCTGCTGATATTGTTGATGCTGCTGTAATTGCTGCTACTGCTGTTATTGCTGCTACTGCTGCTGTTATTGTTGATGCTGCTGTAATTGCTGCTACTACTGCTGCTGTTATTGTTGCTGCTGCTGTAATTGTTGCTGCTGTTGTAATTGCTGCTACTGCTGCTGTTATTGTTGTTGCTGCTGTTATTATTACTGCTGCTGTTATTGCTGCTGCTGTTGCTGCTGTAATAGCTGCTGCTGTAATTGCTGCTGCTGTTATTGTTGCTGCTGCTGTAATTGCTGCTGCTGTTATTGTTGCTGCTGGTTATTATTACTGCTGCTGTTATTATTACTGCTGCTGTTATTGTTGTTGCTGCTGCTGCTGTAATTGCTGCTGCTGTTATTGCTGCTGCTGCTGTTATTGAGAATAGACTTGTGACCCACCATATAGTTTATTTGTTATACAAAACTATTTTAAATGCCATAACATACCAAACACTTGCATGTTATTTTTGTTCATATGCTAAAGTACATGTGTCATGCTCAACCATGTTCAGTGCTTATTAAAACAAACAGAGATTTTGTATGTTGTTTTCAGCAGATTGATATGTTTGTGCTGGTACACTGACCTGCCAGTGACCGGAATTACAGTAGAAGAGAGAGAGACTTTAATCCTGCTGCTGCTGCTGCCACTGCAAGTATTAACAGTAGGCTATATATCAGCATTTGAGGGAAAAAAATGTTGAATGGTGACAGAAAACATGACAACTGGAGTGAAGAAGAGACCATTTTATTCATTCTTACCTTTATAGTCTGAAAAGTCCATTCAGAATAAACTCGATTGTACAATTGGCAATATATAATATGAGGATGGCAATGCTAGAGCCTTTATGTAAACAGGTCACATGCTGCGTTTGTCCAATCAATGACACTGACAATGCAAATATGCAAATAAGAATGTTAACCCAGGGTTTAGGAATGTACCCAGGATTAATCGTTTACCCCGGGTAAATTATGAGCAATGTGAAACGTAAAGCAAGATAACCCAGGATTCTGTTTTCCCAGATATTGAACTACAGGACAAATCATAAAGGATTCATTATTTTAACTTATGTACAATAATGTACAATAAGAAACAATTCTGTAGTATCAGTGATGGATGGCAACATTATCCTGAACATGTCTATGCAATTATCCACATTGAAAGACTTTACCTCATTTCTTTTAAGTACACTTAAGGCTTAAGCTGTTTTAATGAAGCAAGCGTATGTATTTGGACATATGGTCAAATCTCAGCTGTCCACTGACAGGACGAAAAGAAGAGGAATCTGGAGATTTTGTTCAGTTCAACCCCTAATCTATCCACCAAACATGCATTTTCCTGGACATATAAGCAGTAGATGATGATTTCACAGTTAACATGTTTTTACAACCAGTTGCATGTTTAATTTGCATTTAGCATCGTTTTTTCCCTTTTGCACTCTATGAGAACAGACTTGTGACTCACCATATTTTTATTTGTTATACAAAACTATTTTAAATGTCGTAACATACCAGAAGCTTGCCTGTTATTTTTATTTTTTTTTTTGTTTATATGCTAAATTACATTTGTCATGCTCAACCATGTTCAGTGCTTATTAAAACAAACAGATTTTGTATGTAGTTTTGAGCAGATTGATGTGTTTTTGTGTGGTACACTGACCGGCCAGTGACCGGAATTACAGTAGGAGGGAGAGACTTTAATCCTGATCTGACCGTCACTTTAATAACAGCATGCACAAAAAATACAGGTGAGTTTCATTATCCTGAGCTTAAAAATTAAATAGGATTTTGAGACAGAAATATGTTTGTCACTACACATAGAAATGAACCTAAATATAGCACAGAATACTGTATCCTTTCTGCTCCATTATAATATCAGCGTCACATGCAAACAGTGTCATGTAAATGGCCCCAAAGTGCACAAATCTGCATTTGTGAAAACGGTGACATAGCGCATAGTGTTTCTTTACAAAGTGACATCGCCAACTACTGGCCTGACAGCAGAATACAGTATTTTAGTCGTTTTCGTGGATCCATGTGAATGGAGATCATTTTGACAATGTTGTCATCTGTTTGCAAAAAACACAAAGGAAAAACTTTTCCAGTTTTAGTACATTGTTGTTGTGTAACTGTACCCTTAGAAATGAACATCTGAATTCTTCTAAATTCTGGGATTCATGAGATTGATTTATAGATTAACAAACACATGCATAGTGAAAAACAAGACTTTTGAGGATTATAATGAATTCTGCAAACCTCTACCATCTGAGGTTGAGACGAATGTGGAACAGAAATGTTGCCATGTGATCTGAAAGTTCCTAAATCTGTTTCACAAGCATTAGTCATTAAATATTTCTGTGTGAATTCTGCAATATGTGCTTTTTAAATTCAGTGTGCTAAGGCACAGAGCACACACACACATACATATACTCACTCACACACACACCCACACTCACTCACTCACACTCACTCACTTACTCACACACACTCACTCACTCACACTCACATGCACACTCACTCACACACTTGCACGCACACTCTCACACACACACACACACACTCACTCACTTTGTGGAATAGAAATGCTGCCATGTGATCAGAATTCTATGGTCTCCCCTTCATTTAATTTGATTTTCTGATAATTGCAATAGTGACCTCAAGTGGTGATCTGCGTGCACAGCATCTCCCAACCCTCTGAACTGTGCACTCATATTCTGGGTACAAGTTAGTCTATTACTACAACTTATAAGTAACAGGTACAAACTCGTTGCTCAAACAAAATCCTGCTTACCTTATGTTGGTAAGGCAGTTTGACTCTGGGAGGATTTAAAGGGATAGTTCACCCAAAAATGAAAATTATCCCATAATTTACTCACCCTCAAGCCATCCTAGGTGTATATGACATTCTTCTTTCAGACGAATACAATCAGAGTTATATTAAAACATATCCTGGCTCTTCCAAGCTTTATAATGGGAGCCCAAAATTTGAAGCCCAAAAAAGTGCATTCATCCATTATAAAAGTAATCTACACGGCTCCGGGGGTTAATAAAGGCCTTGAAGTGAATCGATGCGTTTGTATAAGAGAAATATCCATATTTAACACGTTATAAAGTAAAATATAGCTTCCGTAAATATAGTAAATCATGGGGTAATTTTCATTTTTGGGTGAACTATCCCTTTAAAGCAGAAAGTCTTATAACTTTTAATTTTGCTCATTCTTTTATCCAAAGTGGCATACAAATTACATTTATGTATTTCAGACTTTGACCCATTAATCACACCTGCGCTAATCAAGGTTTTACTAGGCATACTACAGACTTCCAGGCAGGTGTGTTGAGACAAGTTGGAGCCAAACTCTGTTAGTGGCCCTCCAGGACCGAGTTTGGACACCCCTGTGTTACGGCTATACTTTTGAAACTTTAAAGTGCTCCTATTATGCTATTTTAAAGGCTCCCAATTTGTCTCCTACAATAGGTTTACATGCATGCAAGGTTTCCCACCTCCGTCTTGTATTTATTCCAAACTGCATGAAATACTCAAATTGCATGGAAAAAGACCAAATTTCTATTTTTGTGCTCCTTTCTAAAACATATTTTTAATAGTATTTTTGTCTCGTCTAGAGTTCTAACAGGAAATACATTAAAAGGAACTGAATTTGAATTGTAGAATTTACAAGCATTCATAGAAGGCATGTGTGTATGACAAGTTTAGGTGAGAGATCGCTTTATGTGCATCTGTGGCTATGCACAGAGTACAATACAATAAATTACTGATAACATTAATATACGACATGACAACATTTTTTTATGGTGACATCAACAAAGTCTTCCTAACCAAACCTTAAACTATAAAACTTTATTGAAGTACCATGTAATGGAACAATTAGATATGACATATACATATATATATATATATATATATATATATATATGCAAAATAACAGGGAAAAAACTGAATTGGATGACATAACATTTACAGCAGACATGTAGAAAGAAAAGGAGAGACGGAACCTTTCAGTGATTGAAATGAGGCATTTTGCAAACTGTAACACTGCCTGTGATCAAATTCCTCCTGGTAAAACAACACACTGAGAGTTATTTTTCTTTATGATTCTAAAACAGTCTGAACTGATCCTGAAAAATCACATGATCCTCCATAGGTACAATCGAAACGCCTTTACAGTCTTATATCATATGAGAAAAGGCAGCCTTATAAATCAGGTTGTCAGTCCATTGTAAACGAGTGCGCACAGAGCCGAGTGTAATCACACACGAACGAGCTCAGGCTGTGTGGACGTGGGATCTGGGACGGCACTGTGTGCATGTGAGGTCAATCGTCAGCGAAAGTGATGCGTCCAGGACCCTCGCTCCTCATCCAGCGCCTGTAGCGCTTCCATCGCGGGTCTGTGGCCATCTTCATCTTCATCTCCTCCTCCTGCTCCTCTCGGTAGGCCTTTCATAAACACACAGTATGATCAGTCTGTCTGTAGTCCTAAACACACACATACTAACACCACCACACACTCGGTTAATCACTGATCGACTTAATAATGAATTTTTCTATGCTGAATGTATCATAGGACTGGGAGGATCTGACTCAATCATATTTTAAATACTTTACAGAAAAACATGTGAACTTAAAGCTTTTCAAGTTGATACATTTATAAATTGATTATATAAATTGACAACAGAATTATAGTTATAATGTAAAACTGAAGAAATGCATTAACTGCTATGTTTTGTTTAAAGGTGCAGTGTGTAATATTTATGAGGATCTATTGACAGAAATGCAATATAATATACATAACCATGTTTTCAGTGGTGTATAAAGACCTTACTTAATGAACAGTTGTTTTTATTACCTTAGAATGAGCCATTTTTATCTACACACACCGCGGGTCCCTTTACAGTGAAGTCGCCATTTTGCGCCGTCATGCTTCTACAGTAGCCCTAAACGGACAAACTTCTCTACAGAGCGCTAGTCACTCTCTGCTGTCTCCGACTACGACATTTTTGTCCTGTGTCGGCCACCGTAGCTTTTCTACGTGCTTCGAAAGGGAGGGGTGCAATTTGCAACCTCACCGCTAGATGCCGCTAAAATGTACACTGAACCTTTAAATAAGGGTTTTCAACATATTTAAATTGCATGTGTTAAATTTCAGAGCGCTAGAAAATGAAAGCTGTATGAAAGTTTGAAAATTTGATAAGCTTTAAATTTAGTGAAGTGAAAAGAGAGAGCAAGACATTGTTAGCATGAATTAACATGTTTTAACACATTGCTGTCATGAATTAACATGTTTTGCTAACATGTTTTAACAGGTTGCTAGCATGAATTAGCATATTGCTAGCATGTTTTAACATTTTAACGAATTACCATGTTGCTAACATGTTTTAACACATTGTTAACATGAATTAACATGTTGTTAGTATGATTTAGCATGTTTCTAACATGAATTAACATGTTGCTAACATGATTTAACACCTTTGCTAACATGTTAACACATTGCTAGCATTGATTAACATGTTAGCATTGAACCAACAGATATGTAATCATAATCATAATCATATTACACATGAATTAAACATGTTGCTAGTATGATTTAGCATATTGTCCTAAGATAGTCATTTAGCTTTGCTAGTGATAGACAGCTTAAATACTCTACAAGTCTCTATAAAAGTGTTGACCCCCTCAATGAAAGCGTATGGGACTTTTTGTAGTTTTGACCGGCCGTTTAATGAAAATCTAATGTCGGATTAGTTTGAAAAGATACAGCAACCCGAGTCAGAACAGTCTGAAGGTCTGAGCCGAGTTGTAGTTTGAATGCCTTAGGAGGCGATACCATTTAAAATCTAGTCTCAGAAGAAGAAGAAGCAGCTTCAATAGTAGATCAGTATGTAGTAAGTGCTACGAAATGAAAGAAATCTTCTCCAAACCTCATAATTCTCTTTGATCCAGAGCTGCTTCTTCAGGAAAGTGTCTATCATGCTGCTCTCCAGACTGTCAAACTGAGCCTGCGACATCTTCATGTACTTGCGGATAATGTAAAGTCTCTCCTCATCGCCGTACTCCTCCCCACGAACGGTGAAACGGTAAAACCACGAGCAGTGCCACGCCACGTAGGTGCACAGATGGTACGGGAACAGAATGATTTTACACAGCAGAATGTCAGATATATTGGGCTTCTGATATCCGCCTTTGATGTCTATCTTGTTCTTGATGATGTCTCTGATAATCTGCTCCTCCTCCTCGCGGATCTCCTCTTTGGATCGCCGGTTCTTTCCCTTCTCTTTGGTTCTGTTCAGCAGGCCTTGCTGCTTGGCCAGTTCAGTAGCCTGGATGCGATATTTGGGAACGGTCATCAGGTAGTTGATGGCTTCCGTGTAGCTACTCCACCAGCTGTAATACTGCAAACGAATAAAAACATCTGTTTGTTAAATGGATAGTTCTTGCTCTAACAGCTGTCTGTGTGAGCCATATTCTATATATTAAAGGGCACCTATTACGCCCCTTTTTACAAGTGTAATATAATGTGTCCCCAGAATGTGTCTGTGAAGTTTCAGCTCAAAATACCACACAGATCATTTATTATACCATGTTGTAAATGCCCATTTTTGAGTGGAAAGCATGTATCTAAATGCAAATGAGCTGCAGAAGAGGGCGAAGCCTGCACAGCTCATGCCTCAGATACTCTGCCAAAAACTAAAACATCTGTTTGGTTTTGATCATCATCTCTATCACGTGACATTGCAGTTCTTCATCATCATCATGAAAGTTTATTTATCTGCATGTGTTTTAAAGCCATATCAGTCTAAACTTCTGATATATGGTTTTCTGAGCACACACACCCGAAGCACGCGCACAGAAAGCTGTGTGTCAGACGGAGCGTCCCGTGAGTATTAAACTAAGTTCTCTTTCACGTCTTATTGCGCTTAAACTGTCAAACACACACAACGTTATGTCAAAAACACACACAGTTCACAAACACAGTCGGTTATGTCTGTGAACGTAAAGAAATCACATGTGTATATTATATCTGTGTATTAAAGTGACAGCAGCGTAATATACAGTATCTACTGCTATATCTGCTGTTAATATGAATCAAACTGCTCTTGACTGAATAACTTTAGTAGCTTTAATAATAACACATTTCTTACTTGAATGCTGCTGTTAAATGCTCTGGAGGAGATAAACATGGCGGACTGTGTACTACGCTAATAGGGCGGAGTCTGTCAGCAGTCGTGGGCGGGGCCTAAACATATGTGA
This sequence comes from Coreius guichenoti, assembly GCA_039654105.1. Classification (NCBI taxonomy): domain Eukaryota; kingdom Metazoa; phylum Chordata; class Actinopteri; order Cypriniformes; family Gobionidae; genus Coreius; species Coreius guichenoti. The sequence continues at coordinate 51,092,850 of CM077169.1, read as the reverse complement.
CGTCACACTGCTAGAATCTGTAAATGGCTCATTCTGAGACACTGCTTATGATTTATGGAGATAAAAAAACAGGAGTGGGCAGATTTTTACCATTATAGGGTGGTTGTGTACACACACTGCCGACACACATTTATGTTCACCATGTAAAAGTGAATTTTGCATAATAGGTCCCCTTTAATGTGCCAACTGTCATCAAGCTACAGCAGGGCTCTTCAACACCAGTCCTGGAGGTGCTGCTGTCCTACAGTGTTTAGTTCTAACCTCAGTCAAACACAGGGTTCAGGTTTGTGTGATTAGAGTTGGAGATAAACCCTGGAAGACAGATGTCCTTCAGGACTGGAGCTGAAGAGCCATGACCTGTGGTTGATGAAATAGATTTCTTGGTGAATTATTAAACCTCTTCATTGACTCCACTAACACACAAATAACAATATGAGGGTTAGGGTAAGTAAATGACAAAATTAAAATTTTGGGGTGAACTATCCCTTTACAAAACTTTGAAAAAACAAAAATAATACATTGCTGCCACACTCAATCCAAAGTGTTAAATGTTCCTGGTAATTGCTGTTAATGGGACGGCAGAGAATCCCTCTGTGGTGGTTTTGCTCCATCAGACAAGGTATTTGACTTAGACACCTACACAGAAAAAGTATGTCTATGTCCACAAACAGTCTTGTCAACCACACAGTATCATTATTTCTGTGCTACAATAATTACAAATTATCACAGAAGTACTGGGATAAAAGTTTATAGTTCGGATATAAACACTGATGTCTACGGTAACGACCAAATTAGAGTAAAACACGTTTTGAAATGAATTTGAAAAATAAAGAGTGTTTCAATTACATCGTTACACCAGTAGGTGGCGACAAGTGACTGTTAAAAATTGTATTTGTCATTGAATCATTCATTTAAGTCTTTATGAGTGTCACTGAATCATTCATTCAGGAGATTTGTTCAAAAACACTGATTCATTCACTAATAAAACAAGTGAAGTCTTTATGAGTGAGTCATTGAATCATTCATTCAACCCGATTTCTTAAATATTTCAAATTAATTTTAATTTTTTTAAATTGACTGCAGAAATTAACATTTTGTCAGAACGTTTAGGAAATTACATGTTATTTTGTTTAATTGTCAATTTAGAATTGTGGGAGAATCATGATTTCTATTTTGAAAAAAAAAATAAATAAAAAAAATAGTGATTCTCAGTTTATCCAGACTTGAACCAAGGATACAATGATACTGGATCTTTAAGTCTGTGACATTCGGTTCAGAAGTTATAGCCCACAATGCATTTGTACTGGCTCCTATTTGCAAACCATTCTAATGAACCAAAATTCTTTCGGCTATTCATCATGAGGGTCTGTAAATGATACACAGAAAATTAAAGTCTCTGAGATTTACAGAATCTAAACTTATTCAGAGCAGAAAAATAAGGAAGATGATGAAGAAACTCATCAGTATGTTGGTTTTTTTCAAGCCACTGGCAATGAATGAAGTGAGTGAGCCGTAAGTAAACATTTTGTGATGAGCGGTGTACTTACCTGAAACAGTGAGATTGCACAAATAGTTACGAGAATCACTATCCTAACGTCTACTTTGGGAGCAAGTCTTCTCCTGTAGTAGGTGTAGTAGTGGCTGTAATATTCCTCTGGGTGGTCCAGCATGTAGTCGTAGTCCTTACGTAACTCTTCATCCTGAAAATCACAATATTACAATCTGTTTGACTACTGACCATGACATTTTACCATGTCTTAAACATGCAAGGGAAAGCTATATGTGAATGTAGGTGAGGACATGTCTGACATCTGAGCTACATTTGAATGCTATATTGGTGATTCAGTATGAGGGAGGGGAGAGGAGGAGAAGAGAAAAAAAAAAAATTAATTCGATACATTGTCACGCAAGTGCAAGCCAGCTGCGCACTGCAATGCAACAGAACTTCACTTGCAATTACAATCAAAGAAGCTGTCTATTATGCCATATCTACACTGTCAGTGCACTCGTTCATTATACAACACAATAGGTTTGCTGTGATAGTCGGTGTTGCCGGTGTTACCGGTGTTGAGCAGCAACACCCGGTAACATCACTTGCCTACCGCGGCACCGCACCCACCGTCATTTTGATTGTTTTTAGTAGTAAAAATAATTTAGTTCAGTTAGAGAACAGACACTACAATTAAAAACTGAACGTGCAGCATGAGCCGAACGAGAGTCGCAGCACAGATCAGCAGCAGGAGTCATCACGAGAGTGTGGAGCTGACTGACAAGACGACGGTGGAAGATTTGGTTTCAACCACTGATCTGTATAATGACTGGATTGCTCATGACGTTCTAAACTGCCATCAGGCGGAGAAGCCACCGGAAGTGTTCGAGCGGCCATCTTACTACCGACAGAGGGCATCATTGATTTACAGCCAAAACATAGACCTAAAAATCACACGATTAGTCTCGGTCTCACAGGATTAGTTTTACAATATATGTATGTAAATTAATAGTTATTTCAGATGTTTATGGTCTTTTCAGAGAGGATGAGTCATATATTGAAATTGTTAATGTGGGTGTGTCTACTGCACACTGCCGACACAGGTAACGTAACTGAACTAACACAACATATATTTCTTTATGTATGTAATTATGAAAAAAATATTAAACATTAACACATATCTGTGTTTAGCTGCAGAAATTGATTTGAATAGCTTATACAATAAATATTAACACAAGCCTCTATTACTATATTGCACACTATTGTATTACAATTCAAAGTTTGCCATGCATCATCTCGGAAATAAAGCAGTCAGCGTTATTTGTCTGAATAAGTTATGATGCATGTATTTTATTTCCTGATTGAGCAACATCTTAATCAGTCTCTTTCAATCTCCTATAGATAGCGCAAATTCATGGCGTTTACAGTTTCCATGAGTAAAGTGTTACGTATGCCATGTTGTTGAATTAATTATTAATTTAACCATCGTTTAAATCATCAACTGCTTCTAAATGCATAACGAAATCACTGTTGAAACATTTGCAGTTAGCCTACTGTATGAATAAAAACAATACTACGGCACAACATAAATACATAAACACAACAGTACAAGGCAATTTCAGGTTACAAGGCATAAATCTTTATTCCGATTTCAAAATGCGTGCTTTGACATTTGTAATACATACGCTGAAGTGTCTCGTCCGCCCGCCGAGCTGATGTTCACTACTGTAATGAATATGAACGTAACTTTTTAATAAGCAGGGGAAATACCCGACTTTAAACGAATAACCATTTCCCTGCTCAGGACGTTTGTGCTGTAAGAATGTACAGGGAGACTTCAAATGTTAAAAACAGTGTCTCCTTAGCAATGTTTTCTGAGTAAAATCATCATTTCCTATTGATTCAATAGAACGCGTCAGCTTACTAGGGAATACCAATATGGCGGCGTGGCGGTTTCACTTTTTATGACGTCATGAGCAATCCAGTTCTCTATATAGATCAGTGGTTTCAACGTGAAATATAAAAGCACCTATTTAAGTGAGTTTGTCATTGTACTGTTTTGTTGTTGTGTTTTTCATTAAGAATAACAACGAACCCACCATTCAAGCAATTGCCACCCCCGAATTGGCGCTAATTATAAAGTGAAAGTAAAATGCGCACGGCCACTCATAATGGCCGAATTAAGGGAGTTTATATTAAATAAACCGGCACCAGGTCACACACTTCAGCTGGATACTATTGCTGAAAATAGCGTAGAATAGCATAACAAAGACCTTGAATTATATGCACACACCACTGATTCTGAGGGACAAAATACAGAAATCAGCTGTGTGGATGAAGATTGCTGATGTTTTCGGATTTTCAGGTAATGTAAGTTACGCCCTGAGGTAAAATGTTCAGGCTGCAGACTTATCAACGATTGTATTTAATTGTACATTACAATCATAACATAGTATAGACATTATCTTAATTTCATAATGTCTTTAAACATAACAAAATTGCTGACCATAAACTGATAATCATAGAATGTGCGCGTCCAGTGTGCGATACCTGTGAGTTGTCCGAGACGCGGCGCGGTGCTTCGCTTCTCAACGTGCTCAAACGTGCTGCGTAACACGAGAATAAAACCTCATTGGTTCTTGCTGAAGCTCAAACGTGCTGCGTAACACGAGAATGAACCTCATTGGTTCTTGCTGAAGCTCAAATGTGCTGCGTAACACGAGAATGAACCTCACTGGTTCTTGCTGAAGCTCAAATGTGCTGCGTAACACGAGAATGAACCTCATTGGTTCTTGCTGAAGCTCAAACGTGATGCGTAACACGAGAATGAACCTCATTGGTTCTTGTTGAAGCTCAAACGTGCTGTGTAACACGAGAATGAACCTCATTGGTTCTTGCTGAAGCTCATTGAGAATGAATCTCATTGGTTCTTGCTGAAGCTCAAACGTGCTGCGTAACACAAGAATGAACCTCATTGGTTCTTATAGAAGCTCAAACATGCTGCGTAACACAAGAATGAACCTCACTGGTTCTTATAGAAGCTCAAACGTGCTGCGTAACACGAGAATGAACCTCATTGGTTCTTGCAGAAGCTCAAACGTGCTGCGTAACACGAGAATGAACCTCATTGGTTCTTGCCGAAGCTCATTGAGAATGAATCTCATTGGTTCTTGCTGAAGCTCAAACGTGCTGCGTAACATGAGAATGAACCTCATTGGTTCTTGCAGAAGCTCAAACGTGCTGCGTAACACGAGAATGAACCTCATTGGTTCTTGCTGAAGCTCATTGAGAATGAATCTCATTGGTTCTTGCTGAAGCTCAAACGTGCTGCGTAACAAGAATGAACCTCATTGGTTCTTATAGAAGCTCAAACGTGCTGCGTAACACGAGAATGAACCTCATTGGTTCTTGAGGAAGCTCAAACGTGCTGCGTAACACGAGAATGAACCTCACTGGTTCTTATAGAAGCTCAAACGTGCTGCGTAACACGAACCTCATTGGTTCTCGCACATTAAGCGAACATGCTTGAGGTTCTGGTTATCACAACTGATGTGTGAGTTGATGAATGTATGTGAATAAAAGACTAATTCAATCTGTTCATCATATAAATTGATTGTCTCTTCAGAAAATTTGGAATAAACCGCTCAATTCATGGATTAGTTTTACAATCCCTTTATGAACTTTTTGAAGCATCAAAGTGGTAGTTGCGTAGCTGTCAATGGAGGGGCAGAAATCGCTCAGATTTAATCAAAAAGATCTTCATTTGTGTTCCGAAGATGAACGAAAGTCTTGTGGGTTTGGAACGACATGAGGGTGAGGAATTAATGACAGAATTTTCATTTTTTGTGTGAACTACGCCTTTAATGCACATTCTGACTAATATGAAACTCTAGAAAATCCACCTCACCACAATTTTTACGCAATCTGAATGAAGATCTTTGATTTCTTACGCGTAAATTCAAGAGCTTAGTGCAAACGGGCGCTTGTTTTCGGGGTTACCTTGAGTGTCTCGTAAGCAGTAGCGACGAGCATAAACTTTTGCTGCGCGGTCTCGCGGGTGTCCTCGGTCTCTCCGGGCTGGTATCTGTCCGGGTGGTATCTTCGGGCCAGCTGGCGGTACGCGCGTCCGATCTCCGCTTTACTGGCCTCACGCGAAACTCCAAGCACGTCATAGCAACTCTGAGTTCCGCAATACAGTCCCTCGATGAGCGCGGCGACCGAAGAAAAACCCAAAATAAAAACAAAACAGATCCATAAAGTGAGTCTCAGCTCCATGGACGCGGCCATGTCAGCATTCTGATGCTGCGGTCGCGCTCTGATGACGCAAACTACACGTGTTGAACTCGTATGTGCAAAAATGATCTTTTCCAATATTGTTTGTGTCAAATTATTAGTCTAGTCTGTCTTCAAGGGTCCTTTTAGTTCAATTCTTAATGAAACTCTGAAAGATATCTTAGAATAATAAATTTAGTGACCAATAATGGAAAGACTTCTGGCTTCTTCGACTAAAACAATCTTCTGCCCTACAAATTTGTTTAAGTTTCTTTTAAAATTATAACTGTTATCCAGTAAACTATACGTATTATAGTGAGTACAATAAACTATACGTGACAGTATTTCACCCAGTTGCTTGCTTCTGTCATCTATGAAGAAACAATTGCACACTTATTTTGGAATTGTTTTAATTTGGATTGATTTTTCCAATTTTGTAAAACGGAATTCATCCCTAAACTTCTTTATTAGCCTTTTTTGTGACCCCTTAAAAATAGACCCTTTTCATATTAAGTTTATAATTATTTTATTACTTATTCCTTGCAGAATTTTACATTCTTAAAGCTGTTTATTCACAGAAAATACCTACTTTTTAAATAACTCCATAGCTTGAAAGACTATAGTGTAAGTATTATAGTGTAATACTTATAAGATAGATATGATACCCTTATGAAGACAGTTACATGAAATTGAGAATTCATATGCACAAAAGCAAATTTAGTAACCAAATGCCTATGTATTGCTTTTAAAAATAAAACTTATTCTAATAGCCTGTGCCTCCGTTTTACTGCTCTGATAGTGATTCTGCTTTTCTTATATCATTGTGAAAGTGATGTTTTTAATGAGCATGATTTAATCTTTGTTATATTACCCTGCCAGTAAAATAAAAAATAGATAAAAAGTGAACAGAATGTGAGTGACTGTGTCTGTCTGTCTGTGTGCGTGAGAGAGAGAGAGAGAGAGAGAGAGAGAGATAGAGAGAGAGAGAGAGAGAGAGTGTGTGTGTCTGTGTGTGTATGAGTGTCAGTGTGTGTGTGTGTGTGTGTGTGTGTGTGAGAGAGTGAGTGTGTGTAAGTGAATGTGTGTGTGTGTGTGTGTGTGTGTGTATGTGTGGTGTGCGTGTGAGTATGTGTTGTGTGTGTCCTCATTTGTAAATTTGTAAAACTGGTATAAAAATAAAGTAATTAAAGTTTTTTTTTGAAAAATGCAGAAAGTTTTCTATGATGGGTAGGTTTAGGGTGTGGGTTATAAAATGTACAATTATCTGTATATAAAGAGAATAGAAGTCTATGCAATGTCCCCATTTAGATAGCTAAGTAAACATGAGTGTGTGTGTGTGTGTGTGTGTGTGTGTGTGTGTGTGTGTGTGTGTGTGTGTGTGTGTGTGTGTGTGTGTGTGTGTGCGTGTGTGTGTGCGAGAGAGAGAGAGAGTGAGTCTGTGTGTGGATACCCCTTTTCCGCCAGGATGAACCGGGTGCTAGTTCAGAAATGGCGCCACTGTTGCCAACTTTTTATTTTAATTTTTTTATTGTAACCACTTACAAACAGATCAACAAACAAGGTACATAATCAAATCACGAATATGATCAGCCATAGGTTTAGCATAGCCAGTAACAAACAGAGATCATGATAAAACAAACTGACACACAAAAAATAATAAAAAATAAATAAATAAATAAAATTAGATAAAACAAAAGGGGCTTTTAAATTAATTTATACGTGTCTAACAGCGAAATCAACTCGAGGGCTTTTTTGTTTTTAACCAATTTTAAAGATTTGCACAAGAGTTTAAACTCATTCATCCACTGGCTAAAGTTAGGTTTAGATTTAAACCATCTGCACTTATGAATGAAAAACTTTCCGAGACATAACAAAAAATTACAAACAAAATCAAACTCTTTGTTTTCCAGACAAATACCAAACCTAATTATCTTTACAGTAAGGGGAGGGAGTTCAACCTCCCTAGACCGTAACCAGTTCTGCATATCTCTCCAAAAAGATTGCACCATATCACAACAATGCTCTAAATTTTCAATATTTATTTCACAAAAAAACACAATTATTAAATTTCAATCTTAAAAATTCATTAGTAGGATAAATCTCATTTAAAATTTTTAAGTTCACCTCCTTAGCTTTAGGAGGGAGGGGAAAAGACAGATAATGTTTCCTTATTTTTTTAATTTCGGAGGTATCAAAATCCTTAAGCATGTAATCCCGTTTAATAGGATTTGGATTCTGGGGAGACTTTGGAGTACAAAATGTCTTCTCTAACCATTAATCTTACAACAATTGGAATAGCTCTAATCATTCTATTGTAAATATTAACAGAACACTGCAGTTGTGCAACCGCCCAAATCCCTTTGGATTCCCATTCCTCAAAATATACAGATTTTCTGCCAAACCTTATATATCTGTTATTCCAAACTGGAGTGTTGTGAGGTGTGAAGTTATGTTTAACAATGTTTAACAATAGTTTCCAATAAAGAAGCACTTGCTGATGAAAGGTTGAAAGTTTAACTGGTCACAACGTAAAAAAAAATGTATTCCCTCCAGTTTGCTAAAAATATCATTGGGGACACTATTTTGAATAAAGTATTTTAATCACTTCAATTTCAAAACCCCATTCATAATGTCAATATCGATCGCATTCACACCCCCGTCTTCATAATTTTTAATCATATCATCCTTTCTTATGTAGTGGCATTTATTCCTCCAAATAAATTTGAAATTCACCTTATTTATTAATTTAATCATTCGTGGCAGTCACAAGTTTGTGTTCGTCTTGTTTGTCACGGTAACCCCGCCCCCAGCCCCTGTTATCTATGATAGTTATATAGTGTAATTAAAATTAAACATACATTGTGTAGGAATCTACAAACCCGATTCCAAAAAAGTTGGGACACTGTACAAATTGTGAATAAAAAAGGAATGCAATAATTTACAAATCTCATAAACTTATATTTTATTCACAATAGAATATAGATAACATATCAAATGTTGAAAGTGAGACATTTTGAAATGTCATGCCAAATATTGGCTCATTTTGGATTTCATGAGAGCTACACATTCCAAAAAAGTTGGGACAGGTAGCAATAAGAGGCCGGAAAAGTTAAATGTACATATAAGGAACAGCTGGAGGACCAATTTGCAACTTATTAGGTCAATTGGCAACATGATTGGGTATAAAAAGAGCCTCTCAGAGTGGCAGTGTCTCTCAGAAGTCAAGATGGGCAGAGGATCACCAATTCCCCCAATGCTGCGGCGAAAAATAGTGGAGCAATATCAGAAAGGAGTTTCTCAGAGAAAAATTGCAAAGAGTTTGAAGTTATCATCATCTACAGTGCATAAGCGCAGGCGTTTTCTCTGGGGCAAGGCTCATTTAAAATGGACTGTGGCAAAGTGGAAAACTGTTCTGTGTCAGACGAATCAAAATTTGAAGTTCTTTTTGGAAAACTGGGACGCCATGTCATCCGGACTAAAGAGGACAAGGACAACCCAAGTTGTTATCAGCGCTCAGTTCAGAAGCCTGCATCTCTGATGGTATGGGGTTGCATGAGTGTGTGTGGCATGGGCAGCTTACACATCTGGAAAGGCACCATCAATGCTGAAAAGTATATCCAAGTTCTAGAACAACATATGCTCCCATCCAGACGTCGTCTCTTTCAGGGAAGACCTTGCATTTTCCAACATGACAATGCCAGACCACATACTGCATCAATTACAACATCATGGCTGTGTAGAAGAAGGATCCGGGTACTGAAATGGCCAGCCTGCAGTCCAGATCTTTCACCCATAGAAAACATTTGGTGCATCATAAAGAGGAAGATGCGACAAAGAAGACCTAAGACAGTTGAGCAACTAGAAGCCTGTATTAGACAAGAATGGGACAACATTCCTATTCCTAAACTTGAGCAACTTGTCTCCTCAGTCCCCAGACGTTTGCAGACTGTTATAAAAAGAAGAGGGGATGCCACACAGTGGTAAACATGGCCTTGTCCCAACTTTTTTGAGATGTGTTGATGCCATGAAATTTAAAATCAACTTATTTTTCCCTTAAAATGATACATTTTCTCAGTTTAAACATTTGATATGTCATCTATGTTGTATTCTGAATAAAATATTGAAATCTGGAACTTCCACATCATTGCATTCTGTTTTTATTCACAATTTGTACAGTGTCCCAACTTTTTTGGAATCTGGTTTGTACATATGTAGTGCATGCACAGTTTAAGAGGTCACAAAAACCTTCTAAATAAATTGTCCTCATGTTAAAGAAAACTGTAGAATGTTTTGGATGGTTACTGTACATCTCAGTTTAGTGCTTTGAAAATGAACAATTATTAAATTGTTCATAATACATATTATTAATGTAAAGGTCAATCTAGTTGTAAGGCAGAGGGAATAAGGAGACAAGAAGTTCTTCTCAAAGTGTATTGACACTTATCAGTAACATCAGTACATTGCAAGCAACACTAGATATTGCAAACTACAGAAGATGAATATGATGCAACCATGCATTTCCATTAAAACTATGTGACGGTAATGGAACAAAAGCTTAAAATGTCCACAAAAGATAAACATTTGAGGAATCTATCCAATATGAACATTCATATATATGTATTAGTTAGGTTTAGTTGTAAATGGGTTAGAAATATTTGTTTTTGTTTTATTCTTTTCTTTTTTATTTGGCATGATCCAGTTCCCTTTGTTCTCCCCAGTTCCTAAATATTGTATATTTGCCGGTGTGTTTTGTTATTGCTTTGTGGAAATTGTTTTTCTTTCTTTCTCCCTTGTAAATAATTATTTTCTTTATATTTTTCTTTTAAATAAGTTATCATTGCCTGTCTATAAATAAACTCAAGTTCACTTATCTCCTACTTATCTTAACTTGTCTCCTACTTCTCTTAATCATTTTCAGTATTCAATGGTCAATGGTCACGACTGGCCTAATGTTCCCCTTACGGTTAATAGCTAAAGAAGGGTCGTAACATGCAATAAATAATAGTCGCAATAAAAAACTCATGCTGGGGGTCATTTGGAACATTTCAAACTTGGTTACACAAATGAGGCTTTGTTACAGTAATATTATTTTGAAAATATTTTATTTTTTTGTACATTATTTTCTGAATTTTACAGTTTGTCTTGGGTTAGTTTAATAACATAGCCTAAGCATCATTGATAACCCCTTGTTATAAATAAAAAGGGGGAAATTATTAGTAATTCTCTCTGATTGGCCTGATTAGCTAAGCCCTCTAAAAACACAAAACAAGCAGGGCCGTAACCACCACACACATTGAGGGGGACAAGTACCGCCCAATATGTAAAACATGCTTTATTAATGTTTTTACTGTAAAGTTGTGCAGTTCAAGGGGCATTTTTTAAATTATTTATTTGCCTCAATTTGTAATAATTTAAATATATGCATTTATATAAAATGGCAACATTTTATGTAAAATCCACTTTTAAAAAAGATCTACATTTCTCATTTTCACTCATGGTGATAACATGAAGATGTGCTTTGGTTTAGTGAATGATTGCTGCCATCTACTGGAAAACAAACACTTTTAAAATTAAAATAGCACTAATTTTTACCTACAGCCACTATATGACTACTTAAAGTTTTTTTAGATTTATGTTTAGACATTTCTAAAATCATTATTATAACAATAAAAACGACTCTCTTATCAGTTTTGGGGTGCGTGGTGAGATACACGTGTAATATTTGACAACTGTTGTATTCAACGACCCACATTAATAATACAGTGATGTAAACTGTTCATATTTTTTTATGGAATTTCGCCATATTTTATTAAAATATGTTAAAAGACACGTTTTGCCTTTTTTGACATATTAGCGAATAGTGAATGTGTACATATTTTAAATAAAATACTATTTGCAAAGAGTTTACCTACAAAAAAAGTCCCTGGGAGCAAAATCTGAAAACCCAACAGGAAGTGAGATATTTTGAATTTTCTTTGCAAATTTTGCCATTTCCAGACATTGTACTTAACGAACTCCTCCTAGAGATTTAACCAGATCAACATCATATTTGGTCAGTCTAATCTTAAGGCCTTGGTGACGTTACATTGCAAAGATCTTGAGTTTTCGCTGAAGGGCGTGTCAATGGCGGCCTGACAAATTCTAATGTTTTGCCTCCGAAATGAATCGCATTTTTGAGGGCCTAAACATGCTCGAAATCTCCTGAAACTTTGCACACGCGTCAGAAGTGGTGAAGATTTACGTCTGATATGGGTTTCAGAATTAGGTGTGGCAAAATGGCTCGATAGCACCACCTACATCATTTTAATTAAGCGCCGTTCGAGCGCCGTTTCACGTACAAGTATGAAATTCGGTAGACACATGTAACAGCCCAATACCTACAACAAAGTCTGCCCCAAACTTCACATGTTTGACAAGAGTCCTGGCCTGAACACATCTACATGCCAATATTCAGTTAGTCATAGCGCCACCTGCTGGCAACAGGAAATGGCATACTTTACACTGTAATTCACTCCCAGAAACATATTTAAATATGCCATGAAGTCCCAAACATGCTAGACACATTAAATCATGCAACACTTGGCTAAGTGCTAATGTAATGTGAGTGTCATTTTGTTGAGCAAAAAAATTATTCTTCAGTTATCTTTCTCTAGTTGCATTCACTCATTTCCCAAAGTCATCTTGAATCGTCAATACAACTGAAAAATTGGAGAATACATTACATAATTGATGTTGATTTTCCTAAAACTCACCATTATGGTGATCAGTGTTCCCTTTGGCTGTGCACTTGGAGCTTCATTTCTATTATTGTAATTCTCTATTGATGCAGCGATGCATCAAGAAATCACAGTTATTTGGTTTCAAAGGAAGTAATAAATAGGTTGCTTTTAAAAGGTGACCCCTCAACATACGATTCACATTTTACTTAGTTTTTTTAAGGCAATCAGTTTGCATGCTTTTTTTTTTTTTTTTTTTTTTTTTTTACTAATTAGATTTTACAGTGTAGTAATACCTTATAGAAAGTCAGTACTATTTCAAACATCTTGACATTTTCAGCAATATTTATTTTTTCCTGTATATTTTGGGTGACATCACAGGAAAGAAAATCCCAGATTATCCAGATTAACCCTTTGTCGTGTAGGGACATTTAATTAATAAAATGCTTGATAAATTTTCCTGGCTTTATGGCCCAAGGAATCCAAAACCAGACCAGATTCATGGCTTTTTTTTCGGCCAAAGTATTCAAAAGTTGTAGGCAAAAATAGCTTTCTTTTTTTTCATGACCTGTAGGTGGTGCTATCCTCAAACTGCTCAGGTACCACCAGGTCATATACTTTTATTATTTGTTTATTTTGTTTATTAATTTAATAATCTTTATGAAAACGAAGTACATGCAAGCATACTTTTAAAAATATTAATTATAATGGAAATATACTTTAAAATAATATACTTAAGTGCAAACTGACTGTAATGATTTCTGACACTTAAATAATATTACTTGCAATTAAATGTAAATAGTTTAAAATTATATTAAATGCAATTAGCATTAAGTAGGACTTGAGTACATCTTTATATGTAATTTCATAATTACTTCTGTTGTCTTTGAAATATGGTAAATATACTGACAAGCAATTATGGTAAACTGAAACTAAAGTAATTTCTATTGAAACTTGTATGTCATGTATTCAAATGTATTTGTATTTACACATTTGATGAAGTTGCAATTCAGTACATTTTAAATATATTAACTTTAAATTTAATACTGAATAACACACAACAGTTAAAATTAAAATCAAGTACTTTACATGTGCTTTACTATGTTAGTCGACACATCAAAATAAGTGCACTTCTTTAAAGCATGACAAAAGATTAAAACATAATGATTTAAAATATACTTTAAAGTAAAGCTTTTTGACATTATTACAAAGTGCACTTAAAAAAAAAAACTTGCTGCCTTAAATTTTTAAGTACAATCAACTTGGCTGGGTAAATCATTTCAACTTAAATTACATTAAACTGACCTAAAAAATTAGTTGAATCTCATATAACTTATTAAAAAAAAAAAAAAAAAAAAAAAATGTGTAACTTATTTTGATGAGTTGAAGTAATGTAAAAACATATGCTGTCATGACTTACTGATCATGTCATTTTTTACAGTGTAGCTAGTCGTGAAAGTATATACATAAAAGGCCAAGTACAGTTATATTAATACGTTTAAAATGTATGCCTAGTGCACATTAAATACTATTAAGCGCACTTCTTTTACACAAGAGAATGTAGAGTGTTGGTTTATGTAAATCTGCGCGTGTTTCTGGAGTCACGTGACGTGACGCGAGGCTCCTCCAAAGTCCTGCGGTCTCGCCTTTTACACCAAAACTTCTTTCCTGGATACGCCTATCTTCTTTATCCAAGTGCAAAGAGGAAAAAGTGGTTGCCTGCTGCGTCTCTACACGAGTACTTCTGCCATGCACTGCTTGGGAAAGTCATGCACACTTTTCATAATCTTCCTATTGACTAACGTGAGCTTTACGCACGGTGGCAATGTGCTCGTGCTGCCGGGAGAATACAGCCACTGGCTCAACATGCGCAACATCGTGGAAGAGCTGCTGAACCGCAATCACAGCGTGACAGTTCTGGTGAGCTCCGCCTCGCCGTCCGTCAACTTCACAGCGCAGGAGAGGTTTCCGTTTCTGGTGTTTGATGTGCCTCTGAAGGCACACGAGGTGCACGGTGTGAGCGAACAGCTGCTCAACATCTGGATGCAGTACCCTAGACCAAACAGGCTCACAATTGGTCTCCAGATCATTGAGCTGGCGAGGAGAGGGAACAAATTGCACCGCGTCATGTGCGACTCCATGCTGCGTAATGAAGCGCTGATCGCGCGCTTGAGGGATTTAAAGTTTGATGTGCTCTTATATGATCCCATGATCGCATGCAGTGACTTGCTGGCGGAGATTCTGGAGTTACCATTAGTCCTTTCTCTACGGTTTTCACTGGGGTTTTCCATGGAGAGGATGTGTGGACAGATGCCCACTCCGCCCTCTTATGTACCGGTTCCTCCGACGGAGATGACAGATCACATGAGCTTCATGGAAAGAGTGAAAAATATGATTCTATATGTTGTTTATTCCTTCGCGTTTCGGATGGCCTCGAGGAATTTGGATAATTTATACAGTGAAGTATTAGGTAAGGTCCTCACGAATGTAAAGGGTTGACGGATGTTTCTATATAGGCTATATATTATCTATAGGCTAATGGAAAAATCTAGTTGAGCTAGAATAAGCTTAATATGCAAGCTTACGCCACTGAATAAAAGAATAAAAATAACTGCAACTTTTTATCTCACAATTGTGACTTTTTTGTGAAAAGTAGTAAACGCGCAATTGCGAGAAAAAAAATTTTCCGCCACCACAGAATAATAAATAAAAAGGCAATTGTTACTTTGTATATCACAGTTGTTGTTTTTTTCTCGTGCTTCTGTGAGATATAAACGCGAAATTGCGCGAAAAAAAAGTTAAAATTGTGATTTTTTTAATTTTGTTAATCAGTGGTGAAAAAACTGAATTGTGAGATGTAACCTCAAAGAATCCTGAAAAATAATTCAGAATTGTCCCTCACAATTCTGAGGAACAAAACGTGCAGAATTCTCTTAATGACGGTTTTCACAGACTGTGATGACGTGTTTTTTATTAACATTGTAAATCTAGCAAAGTTATATTTTAATTAAAAAATATAATGTACATTTATAACACTATACTCGGCATTACAGAAAACTGGTTAATGCTGCTGTGTGAGTGTTTCTAACAGCAAATTTGACATCTTTATCTCTTCTGACACCGTAATATTTTGGAAAGCAATAGAAACGAGGACAAATCAATCTCAGGGCACGTCAACGATGTACTAAAAACGGAAAAGTTTTTCCTTTGTGTGTTTCGCGTACTGGCGACAACGTTGTCAAAACGATCCCGTTCACATGGATCCGCGAAAACGACCAAAATAGCTGTATTCTGCTGTCAGGCCAGTAGATGGCGATGTCACTTTTTAAAGAAACACTACTCGCCTATAGACTGAACCCTTAATACACATGGGCATGACGTCGCCGTTTTCACAAATTCACGTTTTTGTAGTTTACACAGAGATGATAAGGGTATCTTTTTACTTTTAAACCCGTTTTCAAAAGTTAGCATTTTCAGCCTGTATACTGTATATACACCGATCAGGCATAACAATATTGTGTTGGTCCCTTTTGCTGCCAAAACAGCCTTGACCCGTCGAGGCATTGACTCTACTAGACCCCTGAAGGTGTGCTGTGGTATCTGACACCAAGATTTTAGCAGCAGATCCTTTAAGTCCTGTAAGTTGCGAGCTGGGGCCTGCATGGATCGGACTTGTTTGTTCAGCACATCCCGCAGATGCTCGATTACATTGAGATCTGGCGAATTTGGAGGCCAAGTCAACATCTCAAACTCGTTGTTGTGCTCCTCAAACCATTGCTGAACCATTTTTGCTTTGTGGCAGGGCGCATTATCCTGCTGAAAGAGACCACAGCCACCAGGGAATACCGTTTCCATGAAAGGGTGTACATGGTCTGCAACAATGCTTAGGTAGGTGGTACGTGTCAAAGTAACATCCACATGGATGGCAGGACCCAAGGTTTCCCAGCAGAACATTGCCCAAAGCATCACACTGCCTCCACTGGCTTGCCTTCTTCCCATAGTGCATCCTGGTGCCATGTGTTCCCCAGGTAAGTGAAGCACCCGCCCATCAACGTGATGTAAAAGAAAACGTGATTTATCAGACCAGGCCACCTCCTTCCATTGCTCCGTGGTCCAGTTCTGATGCTCACGTGCCCACTGTTGGCGCTTTCGGCGGTGGACAGGGGTCAGCATGGGAACCCTGACTGGTCTGCGGCTATGCAGTGTGTATTCTGACACCTTTCTATCAGAACCAGCATAAACTTTGAGCAATTTGAGCTACAGTAGCTCGTCTGTTTGATCGGACCACACGGCATCAGTGAGCCTTGGCCGCCCATGACCCTGTCGCCGGTTTACCACTGTTCCTTCCTTGGACCACTTTTGATAGATACTGACCACTGCAGACCGGGAACACCCCACAAGAGCTGCAGTTTTGGAGATGCTCTGACCCAGTCGTATAGCCATCACAACTTGGCCCTGTCAAACTCGCTCAAATCCTTATGCTTGCTGCATATGCCCATTTTTCCTGCTTCTAACACATCAACTTTGAGGACAAAATGTTCACTTGCTGCATAATATATCCCACCCACTAACAGGTGCCGTGAGGAAGAGATAATCAGTGTTGTTCACTTCACCTGTCAGTGGTCATAATGTTAAGAATGATAGGTGTATGTGTGAGTAACATTATTGAAATTGTATTTTAAATTCCTTTTTTTTACTATGTCTGCTTGATGAAAAAAATTAAATATCCCCATGGACATCCTCATTATCCACTCTCAGAAGGCCCTATTGTCACACTTCAGTCTGTCCTACTATCTGGCTATTTTAACCTTTTACAGACATATCAACCGTACGGTCATGCATACTTTTGGAAAATTATGGCAAACAGGTGTTTCTGTATTTCTCTTATATTTTGCCATGTTTTTTATTGTTTAGACTCCACCCTACTAACTACAACATTATGGTTTGATTCCCTACTTAACTGATATCATGTTTGACCCTATTATTTGATGACCGATCAGCAACTTAATTCTTTTGTGTGACCGACTGAAGTGTGCAAACTGATGCTGTCACCTGAAAACTGAAAAGTCCCATCCCTCCAGGGCCGTGCACAGACCTTTTGAGGGGCATGTGCTGAAACTGAAAAAGGGCACCCCAAGGGCAACTGCATGTCTGTTCACCTACCCCAAACACTTTATTATTAAACACACGAAAGCATTATTAGATGCTTTATTTTCACTTTTTGAATATTTTTTTCATTTTTATTGAAAAAAAAAAAAAAAAGCCTTTTCGAATTTCTATGTGATGGGAAAAGGGAGTAGAGCGAGTTCAGCAAAAGGCGGATTCGAACCTAGGGTCGATTTACGTCAAAACTTTATACCATGTACTTTACACCTACACTATTGCTGCTGTAAATAAATTGGTGTCTTCCGTAGTTTCAGTGAAAAAGGCAGCCTATTTGCAACTAATGTAAACGACAACATTACTGTTAAATCCATGTTTTACTACGTTTATACATGTGAAGACGAGCGGAGAGTATAGAATACTAGATTCAAAAATTAGCTAGCTAGCGAATACGTGTGTATCAACAGCGTAAACATGAATTAAACATGCCATAATATGATTAAATGTTAACAAATTAAGTGTATCAGCAATCATAAATCAAAGAACAAATTTCTTAGAAATATATTTTACCTAGGTGACGAGGATCACTCAGTCGCTTTGTGTAAGTTCCAGTACGAAACAGCGCGGGGCGCACCTGTGCTTATTTATGATTTTCTAATGGTACAAACAAATTACATTTTGTTGTATTACTTATCAATATATTATTAACATTTTACAAAAGTCAAACTCAAATGCAGTTACGGGGTTTTTGACCAGCGAACGTGTGCAAATGTGCATTTTGTCCGTCATTAAAATGGCGGCATCACATTACGTTTTCATCAACAGGTTACAAAGTTTGTTGCAGGCCTATGGCCGCTCAGTTTTTCCTGTTGTAAAATACATTTGGCTAGAATCTCATTTTATAAAAGATGAAATGCTACTGTATGCACAGGTTATTTAAGTGTAGGCTATTGGCTATGACTAGATGGCAAATGCTAGCCCTCTCTCCGGTCCCACATGTCTTAGATTTCAAATACATAAAATACAAGCCTTTATAGACAATGTTTCTTGCGTAAAGAAAACGCTGTACTTATTCAAACAACAAGATCTTTATTTACCCTTGCAAGACTTCCTTCAGCTGCTGTGAGGCTCAGCTCATTCAGTCACGATAGAGGGGGTGGAGTTATGAGGTTTACTGACAGTTTGAGGGTCCAACAAGATTTAGTCACAAGCTCTTTTTAATACCTTTCATTGGCTAAATATTTGTAAAACAGACAGACAGACGTAAGGGGTGACCAATAGCATTGATTTATTGAAGAAGAAAAAAACACCACCACCAAAAAAAGGGCACTTTGGAGTGTAAGGGCAAAAAGGGCAAGTGCTCTGCACAGGTTGAGCCCTACCTGTGCACGTGCCTGCATCCCTCCATGCCAAAGCTGTAGAAGATTTTTGTTTCATCTCCTTCTTTTGACTGAATTTTTTCACTCTCAAAGTAAGGTCTACCGTACGGTTGAGAAATCAGTTATAAACCTACTTTTTTCTCATCCTACTTTTTTTTAATTAATTTTATCTCATAGTGTTCTTGGGATTTTCACCAAATTTAGACAATGGTGACTGAAAGCTATTAAAAGCTTTTTATATCAAACTGTTCATATGTAACACATCAGTGAATTTAAAGGGTTAGTTCACTCAAAAATTAAAATTCTGTCATTATTTTCTCACACTCTAGTCATCCCAAAACTGTATGACTCATTCAACTACCCCTTTAAGGAAACAAGCAAAGATTTCCTGTGTAAATGTGACAAACATAAAAGAGTGGTAAATAAGGTTTAATTTATTAACTACATTAGTTAACATGAACTAACACAAGCTTTTATCAATCTTAGTTAACGTTAATTTCCAACATTTACTAATGCATTATTAAAATCCATATTTGTCTTTGTTAATATTGTTTAATGGACTTGAGCTAACATGAACAGTTGTATTTTTATTAACAAAGATTAATAAATACTGTAACAAATGTATTGCTCATTGCTAACTAATGACAACATTAACGAATGGAACCTTATTGTAAAGTGTTACCAAAAATGCATATTTGGTAAAATGAATTGAATTGTTTAGACTTATGTTCATATTAATCTTAATAAAAAAATTAACTTTTTTTAAAAATGGAAAACTAAAGGGGGCTAAAGAGGTTATGGGCCCTTATAATTGCAGTTTGCATTCATTTTTGTTATTCATAACTGAATTAATTAATTCTTGCTTAGAAGTGATTAAGTGATAGTGAGCTTGTTTTGTGATCTTTAACCACTTGCTGCAGAGTTAAGCTATTGTAAATGAACTAGAACTAGCATATATTAAACCCAAATCTATTAAGGTTGAAAGCCACTGCTATAAACTGACTCAGAATTGCACTTACATTTTGTAAAATCAAAATAATGTTCCTGGCGACATTTGCATATTCCTTGCAGTGTTGCAAAATAAAGCATTTAGAGTGGGAGTTAAGTGAAAGTGCAAGTTAATAGGCATATTATCCTTTGGCAAAATGACAAAGTGCACCTATACCCTCCATAATGCAACACGACCTTTGCCCAAATCCTGTTGTGCAGATAGCCTATCTTGTATTTGGGTCATTGTTCACCAGATCACACTGCGCTTATGTAAAGGCACAAACACTTCAGCATGATTTGTGGGACTATATTTGTGCTCGTACTGCTTTGTGGAGTAGAGGCTGGCAGGGTTTTGGTGTTGCCAGGCGAGTACAGCCACTGGCACAACATGCGTTCAATCGTAGACGAGTTAGTTGATAAGAACCACAGCGTGACGGTTCTGGTCAGTTCTTCATCGCCTACTGTACAGTACACACGGAAGGAGCGGTTCAACTATAATGTGTTTAAAGTCAACATGAAGAAAGAAGAGTCCAGTGCTATATGGAGTGACTTTATTCATCTCTGGATGAATGACACAGCCACCACATACGAGAGAGTCTCCATGATCAGGCGAGTGATGTCAAACTTCATGGCACTTGCTGCTGATACATGCAAGGGAATGTTTTACAGTGAGGGTCTTTTGCGCACGCTTCGGGAATCTCATTATGATGTGCTTTTGTCTGATCCGATGATGCCATGCGCTGACTTGATGGCAGAGACGCTGAAAATCCCACACGTCCTCTCACTGCGCTCAACATTCGCATATACTTTCGAGCAGTTTTGCGGTCAGCTCCCCACACCGCCATCCTATGTTCCTGCGGTCGCTGTGCAGGATCACCTCACTGACCATATGAGCTTTACAGAGAGAGTTAAAAACATGCTCCTCTACATCATGTATACAACCATATTTCGAGTGAACATGAGGTTTACTTATGACCAACTTTACACTGAACTATGGGGTAATTATTATTTTTTGTTTGATTTGGGTCAATTTTTATGCTTTAATTGTACAGTAGGCTAGTCTTCCAGATATTGTTTAACCTTGTGACTTGACCTACTATGCATCAGCTGAGTAGAATTCTCTGTATGTCACAGGCAAACCTACAACAATGTGTGAGACCATGGGAAAAGCTGACATCTGGTTGATTAGAACTTACTGGGATTTTGAGTATCCACGCCCACTCCTGCCTAATTTTAAATTTGTTGGAGGACTGCACTGCAAACCTGCCAAGCCTCTGTCAAAGGTAATGACTTTGCTTTGCCATATTATTTTGAAATATCTGTTCTTCTGAAATATTTTTGCCTTTACAATTTTTTTTTTTTTTTGCATTAAGACACGCATCATTTGTAAATTAAGGAATTCTATCTTAAATAGATCAAGTTACATTGTAACTTTATGTGAGTGGATGTGTTTATGGAGAGGGATTTGGCTCCATTGACCTCAAAAGAAACTATGGATTTGCAGTGTCATCCCATTTTGTAAACTGCACATGGCACGATTTGACATGACATTTCTGATATAAAATAAGTTCCGTTTAAGTCACTAATTAAAGGTTGGATAAAGGGAAAAAATTTGTGTTGTCAAATCGATTAATCACATCCAACATTAAAGTTTGTGTTTATATAATATATGTGTGCATATATTATTTTATTTATACATATGTGTATGTGTGTATTCATGTATATATATGTTTTTCACGGTTGGTGGCTGTAATGAAGCGCTCGAAGGAAATATTCTAACAGATTTTTAATCAAAGAATAAATACAATAACCAGGAGAATACCAAGGAGAAAACATAACCACGTACACCTAGATGTAAAACAATACAGGACAACGAACTGATTTAAGTACTTAAGGGCTTAAGTACAATGGGCAAACAAATGAGCTAACAAGTTAATTAACGAGGTAACAGGTGAATGGGATGAATCAATGAAAAACACAGGAAAACTAGGTCAAAGGAAAACAGCAACTGAACACAATGAAAACTAATACAAAACATAACCCTGATATTACTCCATCCCTCCCAGAAGGCGCGACCTCGGGCCAAAAGGAGTCCGGCAGGCTAGGGATCCTCCAGGGCGGCACCAGCAATACAGGGATACAGGGAGCCTTGAAGGTGGCGACAGCTCAGGGAGCCAGGGAGGTGGCATTAGCTCAGGGAGCCAGGGAGGTGCCGGCAGCGCAGGGAGCCAGGGAGGTGCCGGGAGCGCAGAGAGCCAGGGAGGTGCCGGCAGCTCAGAGAGCAAGGGAGGTGCCAGCAGCTCAGGGAGCAAGGGAGGTGCTGGCAGTGCAGGGAGCCAGGGAGACGTCGGCAGTGCAGGGAGCCAGGGAGGTGTCAGGAGTGAAAGGAGCCAGGGAGGTGCTGGCAGTACAGGAAGCCAGGAAGAATCTGCCGCCTTGGCCTTGACGAGGGAGCTTGGCTTGACCACTATGGATGGGGACGTATAGCCCCTCCCATCCCTCAAAATTTTCTTGGGAGGAGCTATGGGGTTATGTGCCACCCACACACACAAGATGGCTGTAGCCATCAAGGACAGCGCTGCCTTCTCTGGGCTTAGTTCTGGGGCTTGAGTGGCCTACTGGCCGAGCGCTGGGGCTGGAGCAGACTCCTGGTCTAGCTCTGGGGTAGGAGCGGACTCCAGTGCAGACTCATGGGCTGGAGCGGGTTCGTGACTGAGTTCTAGGGCTGGAGTGGGCTTGTGACTGAGCTCTGGGGCTGGAACGGGCTCGTGACTGAGGTCAGGGGCTGGAGCGGCTCGTGACTTAGCTCAGGGGCTGGAGCGGGCTCATGGGCTGGAGGGGACTCTGGAGCGGACTCAGGACTGTGCTCAGGGGCTAGAGTGAATGTGTGTATGGCCCAGACACACATAGCAGCAGCAACATATAGGGAAATTACCACCTCTTCGATCACATCACAACAGACAGGAAGAGGCGACTCTGGAACAGCTTCCTCTGAAGCCGGATCTGGAATATAGAATAACATGGAGAAAACATAACCACGTACACCTAAACGTTAAACAATACAGGACAACGAACTGACTGAAACTGAGGACTAAAGTACAATGGGCAAACAAATGAGCTAATGAGTTAATTAATGATGTAACAGGTGAATGGGATGAATGAATGGAACACACAGGAAAACTAGGTCAAAGGATAACAGCAACTGAACACAATGAAAACTAATACAAAACAGAACATAACCCTGACAATATATACACACATATATTATATAAACAAACTTATGTTAAAAATTATTAATCACGATTAATTGTTTTGACAGCACTAAACAAAATATGTATCAGGATATGGATATATATATATATATATATGATATTTACAGAATTTTTTTACATTACTTTTGTAACTCAGCACAAGAATATTTGAGCCTAACACCTGATTTGTTAATTGTCATGGGTGGTTGCAGAAAGAATAGACAGATGAAGAGCAGGTTCACAAAGGCTTTAATAATTCACACTAGTAGACACAAAACAAGGAAGGCAAACTAACACAACCTCTATGCGTTAACGTGACTGGACAACTGGGAACTGAAAAGACTGCAACTTAAATACAAAGCAAATGAGGGAGATAATGATGAACACCTGTGCTGAATGAATGAGTTACCATAACAACTAAAGAGCGGTGGGAAAACTGAACAAAGGAACACATGTGACTGAAAATAACAAACTAAAAGTCCATGAAAATGAAACTTACTAAACTGAACCATGATATTATGCCCCCTCCCGGAAAGCACAACCTTTTGTCGTAACTGAAGAGATGAGGGAGGGACGGTGGAGGCTTTGGAGGCGGACAAGGAGTTGGCAAAGTGCTGGTGAGAAGGGTAGGCGAAGGGCTGGTAAAGGCAGGCAGTAGACACTAGGAAGGAGCAGATAGACGATATAGAGGTGGCCGACGACATCCGGGGGACGACCAACAGAGGTAGCCATTGGTAGAGCCGAGGGAGCGATGGGACGCCGATGACCCGGGTGGCCGCAACGGAGCCGCAGTGACGACCCCCCCAAGATGGAAGTGTGGATGCGGAGGACTGAGGTTGAGCTGGAGAGACCGAGGGAGGAGGTGCAACCTGAGGGAGGGAGGAGCTGGCCAAAGACGAAGGGATGGAGGGCAGGAGATCAGCGGATGGCCTGCAAGTGGTCCACGCTGATGGTCCACACTGGAGTCGACGGAGGAAAGAACGCATGCGCAGGAGCCAGGGGGACGTGTCAAGGTGGAACAGAGCACTCCGAGGCAGGAGGCAGAGCCATGGGCTCATCATGCCCAGGAGGCAATGGCTCCCAGCAGATCCATGGTGTAGCCACACCACTGAGAGAAGGCTGAGGTGACACCAGGGTGCTGATGGGAGGCAGCGATGACTGGGTGACCAGAGTGTCTGAGGATTGAGGAGGAGAATGGAGCACAGCACAAAACCCAACAAAAAATAAAGCGTTCATAATGGCAGTCTGGAGAGGTGGTGGGAGAGGGAGACTGGGCAGTGTTAATAAGACTGAAGAAGATGATGCATATTCTGGTAAAATCACGATGTACAAGGAACTCAACTCTCCACACTCATACAAACTGTCCATCAAGTCCAGCCGGTACTCACTCTCAGAGTGGCGGGAGGGTGGGTGGGGCTCGCCTCCATTCCCTCGAACTCCACAAGGACTCCCACGGCGATGGACGGGGACGCCGGCTCACACCCCTGGTCAGACTCTCTGTGGTGCTTCAGCTCCGGGGCGATGGTGGGTGCTGTCCTCCTTTCCTCAGGCATAAGCTCACACATCTCGGCAGGCGGAAGTTTCCAGTCTGCGGGGGGCTCTGGCAAAGAATCCATCGATTGGGGTGGTGGTGGGCTGGGCTCTGGGTCAAGCTGTGGTCTGGATCGGGGTAGACACTCTCCAGACACCTGATGTCTCATCATAATGTCTCATCATCAAATGCAGTCCTTTCCGCCAGCTTTACAAAATAAAAATAAAAATCCAAAAATTGAGGCCACTACGGGCCAAAGCAGCAAACTGAGCTGCTAAGTCCATTTTAGGTCCGGTCATCTGTCCCGAGTGGTTGCAGGAAGAACAGGCAGATGAAGATCAGGTTCACAAAGGCTTTAATAATCCACACTAGTAGACACAAAACAAGGAATGCAAACTAACACAACCTCTACGTGTTAACATGACCGGACAACTGGGAACTGAAAAGACTGCAACTTAAATACATAAAATACATACATTTTCTTAAATACATAAATAAAGCAATGAGGGAGATAATGATGAACACCTGTGCTGTGAGTTACCATGACAACTAAAGTGTGATGGGAAAACTAAACAAAGGAACACATGTGACTGAAAATAACAAACTAAAAGTCCATGAAAATGAAACTTACTAAACAGAACCGTGACATTAATAATTGTGTGATTAATTATTTTGTGTAACAAAGGCCCGTGAAGGGGGACAGGACATGGACCCTGGCATGACAAAGGTGGGCCTGGGCCGTGGAGCATGGGCGGACCTGTGCCGTGGAGCATGGGCGGACCTGGGCCGTGGAGCATGGGCGGACCTGGGCCGTGGGACATGGGCGGACCTGGGCCGTGGGGCATGGGCGGACCTGGCAGGCTAAGACACCTCCCAGTGGCGCCAGCAGTTCAGGGGACCAGGGCTGCACCAGCAGTTCAGGAAGTCAGGGCGAAGACAGCAGTTCAGGAAGTCAGGGCAGCGACAGCAGTTCAGGAAGCCAGGGCAGCAACGGCAGTTCAGGAAGCCAGGGCGGCACCTGGAGTTCAGAAATGTCCTCTCTGGCGGCGCCAGCAGTACAGGAAGCCATGGAGGCGTGGCCCCCCAAAATGGGGTTATGGGCTGGAGTCCCCTCTGGACACTGGTCAGGGGATGGAGTCCCCTCTGGAAGCTGGTCAGGGGCAGGAGTCCCTTCTGGATGCTGGTCAGGGGCTGAAGTCCCCTCTGGATGCTCGTCAGGGGCTGAAGTCCCCTCTGGACGCTAGTCGGGAGACAAAGTCCTCTCTAGACTCTGGTTGGGAGACGGATGTCCTCTCTGGACGGGGGACGGATGTCCTCTCTGGACTCGGGACAGGGACGGATGTCCTCTCTGGACACGGAACAGGGATGGGCGATGATGTGCCCACAAACACAACATAGCCGTGGCCACAATGGTCAGCGCTGCACAGTTTGAAGAAGACTCTGGGATTGGAGACTCTGGCATGGTGACCATTTTAGCTGAGGGCTCAGGTGTGGTGGCCATTTTGGCTGGAGACTCTGGCATGGTAGGCACTGTGGGATTGTGGGGCTCCGTGTCCACAAAATCCACAGTGAATGATGAGCCGCTCAACAGAAGGGCATGGTCAATGTATTGACCAAGGGAGAAATGAATTTCCCCCCCAGGCAATCCAGAGCGCAAGGGTTTGTTTAATCCATTTCTAAAAATGTCTTTGAGGGCAACATCATTGAAGCCCACCTGGTAACAAAGTTCACAAAAATCTTATACATAAGTCTTCAGGGGATGATTCCCCTAGCGTAGATGCAGGAGGGCAACTCCTGGGTTCATTGTTGGTTGGTCCTAGTATTCTCTAATGAAGCAGTCCACTGCAGGCAAGCTTGCAGAGCCCAAGTGCAGTTTATTGAAACACAGTGATATAAAATATAATCCAAAACAGGCTTAACTTGACTATGACTTGACTATGACTTCACTATGGCTTGATATAAGCTTGACACAAGACTTGGCATGAACATGAATACACTCACCAAACATTGGGTTACACATAACAATACTAGATAAAGACACATGCAAACGTGAGGGCTTAAATACACAGACTGCTAATGATAAGACAAGGGACACCTGTAATAAACCAATCAGAACATGACAACATAGAACACATGACAAGGGAGCACATGGCAGGATATCATGATAGAACATGACACAAACAAGGAAAGCACATGGCAAACAGGAAACATGACTATGATTTAATTCAAAAATAAGACATGAAAACATGAAACCAAAACTGTACATTACAGACTGATGGCACTAAAAGAATGTGCATGGTTCCAAGCTTCTCAAATACTCTTTGCAGTGTATGAAATATAACAGATGAGGAAGAATATAATGTAATGACATATTTTACAATACAATCTTAATGTTGCTTGCAGTAATACACCGCAACTTTAGAATGACAGTCAGCGGGGGGGAATGCTTTTTCGACCCAGTTGGTGCAATTATGCCATCTACCATCAGGGACAAACTGGGTCACACAAACCATCTGAACTTTGACCGCTTGGTAGAAATATAGGGCAGTTAAAGTGCATCTTGTTTTCTGTGGGCTTGGAATGACGAACACTTTCAAGAGAGTGATACATTTCTTTTTCCCACGATTGCTATATCCTATGGAAATATGTTTACTATATGTAGCATTAAGTAGCTTACATAGTGTATATGCCATTACAAGCCCTGTTCACACTATTTGTGCTTAAGTATGTGGTCATTTGTGTGTCTTTTAGGAACTGGAGACGTTTGTTCAGAGCTCAGGAGATCATGGCGTTGTTGTTTTCTCATTGGGTTCCATGATCAACAACCTGACAATGGAAAGAGCAAACACTATTGCTTCTGCTCTTGGTCAGATCCCACAAAAGGTGTGTAACTTTTTTTTGTCTCTTTATAGTAACAGAAAAAACAAAAAAATATTTTTCCCATTCGTTTTGTCTAAAGGGATTTCAATCCCAAATACCAAACAATAGAAGAATGTCTACCTAATGTATTTTATGAGGCAATAAACTACTCATCATTGTGAATTACGAGCAGTTTACCCAAAAATGAAAATTCTGTCATCACTCACCCTCGTTCCAAGCCCATAAGACTTTAACTCATCTTCGAAACACAAATGAAGATATTTTTAATGAAACCTGAGAAATTCTGAAAAATCCAAAGTCCATTAATTCCACCAAAACATTCAAGCTTCAAAAAGTCATTAAGAGATTATAAAAGTAATCCATATGAATCAAATGGTTTCCAATCTTCTGAAGAGACACAATCACTTTACATGATGAACAGATTTAATTTAGGCTTTTATTCACATATAAACTTTGATCAGCGCACATGCATAGAGCACATAAAATATGGTAAACTGAAGTTCGGCCATAATTGTGTGACACGCAAGAGCAAACCTCAATGGTTCTTGCACATCAAGCAAGTACATTTAAGCTTCTCTGTTTACTATATTTGATGTGTTCCATGTATGTGTGTTGATCAATGTTTATATGTGAGTAAAAGCCCAAACTAAACGTGTTCATCACAGAATGCAATCGTGTACTCTCTAGACAACCTCAGAGATATGTAGTTGTGTCTTAAAAGGTTTACCAGTGTAATGCTGCCTTCACGTGCTATCGGAAATGTCCTACTTCCCACTTCAGAAGTTGTGATTATGAGCTTGTTGCATTCAAGTCCTTTGTTGTCGGAATGAACAGGAATGATGGAGGACACCATGTTTTTTCTTGCCTATTTATTGGGAAAATCTTATTAAAACCAAAATTATATGTAGTGTCACATGCACTGACAACCATAAACATTTACGATGCCAGATTCTGTAATTTCAGTCAAATGCAGGCAATTTTCGCTGTGTATAAAACATACAATAGCCTATGCTTCAAATGATTACTCGTGTATGTAAATATGCACTACATTAACGACAAGACTAGATGATCCAGCTGTTTTGGGGTAAAAACTAATAAATCATATACCTGTCACAGCAGTAGTTCTCCCTGCCACCATGTTTAAAGTTTATGGCACACCCATCTCGGGAATTTGGGTATCAAAATTATTTCCAAACTTCCCAGTGGTAAACACAACATCAGAGGGTGTTCAAGTGCAATTTTTACCTTGGAAACTCGTATTTACGATAGCACGTGAAGGCAGCATTAGGCCCACAACAATAAGCAAAATATCTCTAAACTCTTAAAACCCTTGTTACCTTTTAGTTTACTTCTGTGGGAATGAGACATTTGTACCAGTCGTTTCAGAGACATTTCAAATGATACCAAACATGTATAATACTGTATAGTACTTGTTCACAATAACCCATATAGATTTTTGGTGAATTTCAACATGTGGAGAGGAGAGATGAGGGTGATGGGGATGAAATGTAAATTAAGGTGATTGACTCCGTGTGGCTGAGCCTCGGGTGGGGATGCCACTTTCACAAGAGAGATTCAAATGTTAATTTCCCGAAACATCCTTTGTTTTCTCTGGAGTAGTCGTTCCTTAGCCCAGACATCCCGGCATCTTACAGTCTTACACCAGTATATGTTATTATTACAAATATAATTCTCTGTAGGAAAAATAAATACAGTTTTTACAGAACCCAACTTTTCTATCTGTTGCTTAGGTGTTCATATGCTCAGTACTGTCTCCATGTGTGTATTTGCACAGGTTGTTTGGCGTTACAGTGGAAAAACACCAGAAACTCTCGCCCCCAATACAAAACTCTACGACTGGATGCCACAGAATGATTTGCTTGGTAGGGAAAGTGTTGTCATGTGTGCTCATTATACACAATAATTGGTGTCAGATAGATACTGACTTCATTTTATCTGATAGGACATCCAAAAACAAAGGCCTTCATTACCCATGGCGGGACAAATGGACTGTACGAGGCTATTTATCATGGAGTCCCAATGGTGGGTTTGCCACTGTTTGCTGACCAGCCTGATAACATGATGCACATGAAAACCAAAGGAGCTGCTGTTGTTCTTGATATCAACACAATGGAGTCCAAAGACCTGGCGGATGCTCTCAAGACTGTCTTAAATAATCCCTCGTGAGTTAAATCTTTCATAAACTTGAAATAATCCATTACCAACGGCCTCTACCAGTTATTTTCAGTAGTTTACACTACACTATTCACTTTAATCCTGATGTCATAGAAAAACACTCTAGTTCAAAGCAAAGCATGTCAATATATTTAGAAACTTTTGTACTTTTGTAGAGCTTGTCTTGTGTTAAGCAGCTCTTCTTTTTCTTCTCTAATCAGGTTCAAAGAAAGCATCATGAGACTGTCCAGAATCCACCATGATCAGCCGATGAAGCCTCTGGACCAGGCAGTTTTCTGGATCGAATTTGTGATGCGGAATAAAGGAGCTAAACATCTACGAGTTCAGGCACATGACCTGAGCTGGTATCAGTACCACTGCCTGGACGTAATGGCCTTTTTACTCTCAATTGTTGCACTGATCACATTCCTCTTCATTAAAACATGCAGTTTCTTTTTCCGTAAATGTTTCAGAAAGACTCGTCCTGATGGCAAAGCACAAAAGAATAAAAAAGAGTGAATGCATACTCAATACTTCTCTATAGAGATGCGGTATGTGTGTCCTCACGTGTGTGTGACGGCCAGTGTGCATTTTGTGCATATTACAAATGTTCTTAATGAAGCAAATACATGTGAATGTTCATGGAAAGTAAAAGTATTTTAAAAATATTTTTATTTATGTCATCTGATTTCAAAAGTAAAGTACCTGTATGTTTTTAAATGCTTATAATCAGATTACAGTTAATAATGGATTACATATTATTAACACAATGGCAGCACATTTGTTGATTCTTCCCTAATTCTTTTTTTTCCTTCTTAAAAAATCATATTGTGTCATGCCATGTAGCTATGAATATATTTACAACATAGAATGGCCATTTCAAAATCCAATACCAAATGTCATAAACTTGCAATCCATGCGTCTGAATTTGTCAATCAACTACTAGACTATATATGAGACAAATAATTATATAAGTTACTAAACAATGATGTGATATGGTGTTACTAAACAAATGATGTTAAATATTATGTCTTCATCATATTCAGTAACCTTTACTAATTGATTCTGGAAGTCTGGACAAAAATATGTAAAACTTGGAAGACTCTGGCCATGCAAAATCATTGATGTTTTCATGTTTATTAATGTTAGCTCATGTAATGCAGGGATTCCTAAATATTTTTGTCAGCCGAACTGCTATAACCTAAAATATTTACTTGAAGAACTCTTGAGATTTTAAATCAGGGCTGCCTTGCATCACAAGAAGTGTATCGTCAAAACATTTGGTAACTGAACAAAATGTCATTTGTTTTACTACAGTGTTTACATGGTATACAATGACTGGCACTGTGTTATTAGTAGGACTGGATTCTTAGTATGGATAGATTCATTTGAATATATCAGGTAGTACATGTTAATTTTTCTCAAGGAAAAAAATATCTATCAACTAATGCTGCGAACAATGCAGGGAATCCTGTCAGTTGGTGCCCTGCTAAAATATTAAAGGTTAAAATGATCAACTGATGTGTGTACAATTATTTATTAGATATAATAATTATTTATTAGCTTTACATCAACTCACAAATCCCCTACAGTTCTTTCACGAACTCCAGTTTGGGAAACCTTGGCATAATGCATGTCATGATGTTGATAACAAAGAATGGAATACATTTTCTTTCTCTTTTTTTATAGCAACATGGTACACAATAATCCCATGCAAATCTATGTTAAACGAGTTGGGTCAAAACAGAGCCATTGAGTAAAGCGTTGCATCAACTCTATTCACTCCAATGTGTCAGGGTGCAGGTGAATGGAAGCGGCAAGGACTCAATGATGCAGAGTTGTGGGATTTTTATTTAATAATAAAATTAAACAAAAGCAAACAAAAACTACCCCAAGGGGGAAAACACGACGGGGAGGAACAAGCAAGACACACAGGCAACACATGACGGTAACATTAGACGACGAACTGTCACAGGACTAAAAACACAAGGAGAAAAAACAGGAAGCAACCAAGGCAGGTAATGAAGAGGGACAGGTGGAGGCAAATAAACCATTAATCAGATAAAAAGAAGGGCGGGGTTAAGACAATAGACAGGTGAGCACATAGAAACAAACATGACATCCATGTGCTCACACCAAACATGACCAAAAAAAAACGAGCAAACAAAACCATGTGCTCAAACAAAACATGACACGAACACACAGCCAATGAGAGCTCTGACTGACTGCGTGTCCACACTAAACATGACAACAGGAAAGCAGCCAAGGTAAAACACGAGCCGCATGCTACACAACACAAGACAAAACATAATAACATGAAAACATGCAGCCAATGAAAAACACAAGCTGTGTGCTACACAACACAAAACAAAATATACAGGACATTTTGTACTATGCTGGCACCCAGCATGCATTGTGACATTAAACGTTTGATTGTCACCATTGTTGAGATTCATATGCTGATTGATGATGTCTGTGTGTGTCTAAGTGATGCAGAAGTTCAAAATGTTTTATGCACTGTATGATTTCAAAATCCTTCAAAATAACTGATTGCTGAAACATTGCTGGATCTCATGATGTAGAATCACATAGATACTATAATCAATAAATATAAAATTAAAATACCCATAAAATCAAAGGTAAGACACAGAGTGAGATCAGCGAATCAGGCGAGTCCATGATGATTATGGCATCGTCACAACAGCCAAAAACACCTGATCAACTTTCTCTTGGCTTTTTCTTGCCATAACGAATGTGTCTTATAAACACACAGTTACAGCAGCCAAAGAAAAAACTAATGGCATAAAGTCAAGGGTCAAGAGCCCAACTAAAGAAAACACTGATCACCATAATGGTGACTACACACTTTATTATTTTCAATAAAACATTAACATCTAAATCTCTGCTAATTCTCAACAAGAACTTTTGTACATGTATGAAAGAATTAATGTCAAACTGGTTTGTAAACTGGTTTCACACTGGAAGTCAGTTGTAGTTCCTGTGTTTCTACTCGTCTCTTCTCTTTTTTTTCTGGTCTTGTTTCTTTTTCCTTCAGCGATTCTGCTTGTTAACAGCAGGTGTTCATCAGTGTCTGAATTCACTCACTTCTTTTCATTCACTCTGTCAAGTAGACTATATTAGTGAACTAATGTAGGGAATAATGAATGAGGGTATGGTGTGTGATTTGGAACACAGCCTCTGAGTGTCGACTTTGAGCGGTGTTAACTCACAGTATATTCTTGTAGGCTATTTTCTTGAAAACTACAAATATTACCCAGAATGCATTGTTTTCTACAGTATATTACTGTTTTAATGGAAATAGTATGTTACTGTCAGAATTTGGCCGTTTTTTTACAGCAAGGTTTAACAGTGTAATGACAACATTAACAAATGGAACCTTATTGTAAAGTGTTACCAAAAATGCATATATGGTAAAAAAAAAAAAAAAATCGTTTAGACTTATGTTCATATTAATCTTAATAAAAAAAAAAAAATTAAAAAAAACTTTTCTTTTTTTTTAAATGTAAAACTAAAGAGGTTATGGACCCTTATAATTGCAGTTTGCATTCATTTCATTCTTACCCTACTTAGAAGTGATTAAGTGATAGTGAGCTTGTTTTGTGATCTTTAACCACTTGCTGCAGAGTTAAGCTATTGTAAATGAACTAGAACTAGCATATATTAAACCCAAATCTATTAAGGTTGAAAGCCACTGCTATAAACTGACATCTGACTCAGAATTGCACTTATATTTTCTAAAAACAAAGGCAATTGGGAGTTTTTTTTTAAGGTATACTATATAATGAACAAAATTTAAATAATGAGTCAATACATGTCTTATGCTGATTCACTATGGTAAGCCTATTATAAGTGTTTATAATTAAGACCTAGCGGGATGGTTTTCATTGGAAATTGCATCACTGGCCCGTGCGTGTCTCATTATATGTGTAAAAAGAGCAAAGTTGCTTTGGCTACTTTAATGCATATATGGTGTGGAAGTGGCATAGGTTAGTTGTCACAACGAGCAAGAAAGGTGAGTTTGAGGTCTCTGTAGAACAAAAGTGGGCTTTTCTAAATCTGTGGGCATTTCTAAATCATGCAGTGAAAATTATGCCACTTAACACAACTGTCACTGTGATGTGAGCGTTCCTCTAGAAGTGCATTTGTGAGGTCAGGCACTGATGTTGGACGAGAAGGCCTGGCTCGCAGTCTCCGCTCTAATTCATCCCAAAGGTGTTCTATCAGGTTGAGGTCAGGACTCTGTGCAGGCCAGTCAAGTTCCTCCACACCAAACTCGCTCATCCATGTCTTTATGGACCTTGCTTTGTGCACTGGTGCGCAGTCATGTTGAAACAGGAAGGGGCCATCCCCAAACTGTTCCCACAAAGTTGGGAGCATGAAATTGTCCAAAATGTGTTGGTATGCTGAAGCATTAAGAGTTCCTTTCGCTGGAACTAAGGGGCCAAGCCCAACCCCTGAAAAACAACCCCACACCATAATCCCCCCTCCACCAAACTTTACACTTGGCACAATGCAGTCAGGCAAGTACCGTTCTCCTGGCAATCGCCAAACCGAGACTCGTCCATCAGATTGACAGACAGAGAAGCGTGATTGGTCAATCCAGAGAACACGTCTCCACTGCTCTAGAGTCCAGTGGTGGCGTGCTTTACACCACTGCATCCCACGCTTTGCATTTCACTTGGTGATGTAAGGCTTGGATGAGCTGTTCGGCCATGGAAACCCATTCCATGAAGCTCTCTACGCACTGTTCTTGAGCTAATATGAAGGCCACATGAAGTTTGGAGGTCTGTAGCTATTGACTCTGCAGAAAGTTGGCGACTTCTGCACACTGTGTGCCTCAGCATGCGCTGACCCCGCTCTGTGATTTTACGTGGCCTACCACTTCGTGGCTGAGTTGCTGTTGTTCCCAATTGCTTCCACTTTGTTATAATTCCACTAACAGTTGAGCGTGGAATATTTAGTAGAGGAAATTTCACGAATGGACTTATTGCACAGGTGCAACCTATCACGGTACCACGCTTGAATTCAGTAGTTTTGAGAAAATGACGTTTATGCGTGGTTTGTGAAAAAAAAATATTTTTGAAGTCACTGAAGTAAGGCCATAAAACCCATACTGAATATTTGTTAACAAGACTTTTGAAAACTGGATCACGTAGGCTAGAATTTTTGCTTCAAGACGATGTAAAAATCACTCTGGCCACTCATTCACATAAAACAATATATTGATTTAAAACTTGTAAGACATGGTTTGTGTCAGGAAGGCTTATGCGGGGAGGGCGTAAATCATCATGAATACTGATGTTTTTCACACCTGGAAAGACAAAGACCCTCCCCTGATGGCCCTATCAGCTGAATGACTGTGAGGGAACTAGAACAAAGAATATGAAGAGATTAAAATAATGGCTTTTTGAATTGTTTGCATTTATTTACAACACAACATAATCCAAATATACACAACGAAGGACAAAAAGTGGGACAAAAATAAGGGACAATCGTGGTTCTTTATAAGGGACACTCAAAATGTTTGTACTGTACCACACAGTGTATGTCATTTCAGTGTCTGTAGTTAAGTGTGTGTATAAAAGGCTCTAAGATATAAACACATTTGTTTTGCTTAACCTATTAATGCACAATTTAATCCTAAAAAATCCTAATCCTACACACAAACCATCTAGCATTATACACTACCGTTCAAAAGTTTGGGGTCAGTAAGAATTTGTTTTAAATTACTAGTTTTATTAATAATTTATCATTTTTAATAAATAAATAGTTTTATTCAGCAAGAATGCATTACATGTGTCAAATTTTACAAAAGCTTTCTATTTCAGATTAATGCTGTTTTTTTTTTTTTACTTTCTATTCATCAAAGAATCCTAAAAAAAATATACACAACATGGATTTCTCATTACAGTATCACCGTGAATGTCATAATCATTTGTTTGCAATATAATCTACAAATGCATACACAAACAGATGTTCCTGCCACGTCTGCCGTTGCTAAACTTTTTCATCTCGCTGCGCATAGACGCGCCTGGGAAAAACGAGCACGTCTACATTTAAAATAACGAACTTGAGCGCGCAAAAGACGCAATATAT
Organism: Coreius guichenoti; assembly: GCA_039654105.1. Lineage (NCBI taxonomy): Eukaryota > Metazoa > Chordata > Actinopteri > Cypriniformes > Gobionidae > Coreius > Coreius guichenoti. The sequence continues at coordinate 51,056,947 of CM077169.1, read as the reverse complement.
GTGTACAGCCCCTTAGTCAGTGGTTAGATCAGCGTAGCAGTCAATAAACGGGACAAGGGAGGTCACGTACGGGACATTTAGGCCCAATAAATGGGACGTCACAGCTAATACGGGACAGTTGGCAACCCTATTTTTATATCATGCTGAGTTTAATATTATAGAGCATATAAATATCCTCATGTCGTACATGTATCTTTATTTAGCATTGAAAGGTTGCCTACCTATTTCATATTTCAACGTTTCCGTTGATTTCACACATTTAGTCTGGCAATAGTTCAACTAGTAGCCTACAATGTGAAGTTTATGCATCAATAACACTAATATAAGTGAGAAGAAATGTTTTACCTTAAAAATTATCATGTTAAAATCACGTTCTGTTTCTTCTGAGGTAAATCCAAGGTAAACTCACAGCGTGTCTTCCAAACTCGATGAAAAGCAGAAGAATGATGAAGATGATGCTTTGTTTTGAGGTGATGGGGGGTGTTTACAGTTTCGCGTTCCTTCACGTGGACGATTTGCATGTGAATCTCTTTGCGCGCGTGGGTGTGGCCACATTAAAGATAATGAGGCTCTGCTTAAGAAACTGTACCTCTCGCTGTTTTCATACGGATTACATAAACAGAGAATATTTGTTTTTTATATGAATTACTTCATTTAAAAGTAGACATTCTAAGCTTTATAAAGAGATATCTGTCGTGTCTGTGTGGCAAGTATTCGCTGAGTTACAGTTCATTTTCAGACGCATTTCAGAGTGGACTTCATGGGGAGACAGATGGGAGAACGCGCATCCTGTTTGTTTTCTTTATTTAGCGAAAAGCACAACATTTAGTTTTTATTTTGAGTGTGCATAAATAAAAGTAGACACTTTAAGCTTTGTAAAGACATATCTTTCATGTCTGTGAGGCCAAAAATGACAGAGTATTTTAAGTTGTTCTACACTGTCATGAGGAAAAATCAAGCAAAACGCGCCGGCGCGTTTGTCGGGCTCAGAGGGTTAAAGTGGTGCTTGTCCCCCTCTTGTTTCATGTAGTTACAGGGTAAGTACAATAAAAACACCTACACAATCTGATATCACTCTGAAACCTTTATTTGAAAAACAAATTTCAAAACAGATTTACAACACTTCTTATTCGTTTCTCTTGCTTGGCTTCCTCCTCCTCTTGTTCCTCTTATTTTTTGTTTTTGCCATAGGTGAATCTTAAGAAGGAATCTCTAGCTATTTTGTATTATGTATTAAAGGAACACTCCACTTTTTTTGAAAATAGGCTCATTTTCCAAGTCCCCTAGAGTTAAACAGTTGAGTTTTACCGTTTTTGAATCCATTTAGCCGATCTTTGTATCTGGCGGTAGCACTTTTAGCATAGCTTAGCATACATCATTGAATCGGATTAGACCATTAGCATCGCGCTCAAAAATGACCAAAGACTTTCAATATTTTTCCTATTTAAAACTTGACTCTTCTGTAGTTACATCGTGTACTAAGACAGACGGAAAATGAAAAGTTGCGATTTTCTAGACCGATATGGCTAGGAACTATACTCTCATTCCTGTGTAATAATCAAGGAACTTTGCTGCCGTACCATGGGTGCAGCGGCACAATGATATTACGCAGCGCCTGAAAGTAGTCCCCAGCTAGGTAACTTCCAATGTGACCGGCACTAAGTTTGTGTAGTTGTTGCAGAGTTGCAGGCGGCAAATTATGTAGTGGATTTACCTGTGTGATTAGCCATGGTTCTGTGTGTTGTAAAGGGCTGTGATAGTAAGTCGAAGGTGTATTCTACCATCATGTTTCACAGAATACCAACGAAAAACAAGGAAAGAAAGAATCAATGGTTGGCTGCTCTGAACGTAGATATCAAAATACCGGTAGATTCAATCAAGAAATTGCGTGTTTGCTCAAAGTATTTTGGACCAGATGACTATTTGGAAAACATGGACAGTGTTACCCGTACCATTTCAGAGTGGACTTCATGGGGAGACAGACGGGAAAACGTGCATCCTGTTTGTTTTCTTTATTTAGCGAAAAGCACATTTAGTTTTTATTTTGAGTGTGCATAAATAAAAGTAGACACTTTAAGCTTTGTAAAGACATATCTTTCATGTCTGTGAGGCCAAAAATGACAGAGTATTTTAAGTTGTTCTACACTGTCATGAGGAAAAATCAAGCAAAACGCGCCGGCGCGTTTGTAGGGCTCAGAGGGTTAAAGTGTTGCTTGTCCCCCTCTTGTTTCATGTAGTTACAGGGTAAGTGTGAATCTGCAGGCTGTAAATTAAAGTGGTGCTTGTTCCCCTCTTGTTTCGTGTAGTTACAGGGTAAGTGTGAATCTGCAGGCTGTAAATTAAAGTGGTGCTTGTTCCCCTCTTGTTTCGTGTAGTTACAGGGTAAGTGTGAATCTGCAGGCTGTAAATTAAAGTGGTGTTTTTTACCCTCTTGTTTGATGTAGTTACAGGACAAGTGTGAATCTGTGGGCTGTAAATTAAAGTGGTGCTTGTTCCCCTCTTGTTTCATGTAGTTACAGGGTAAGTTTGAATCTGCGGGCTGTAAATTAAAGTGGTGCTTGTTCCCCTCTTGTTTCATGTAGTTACAGGGTAAGTGTGAATCTGCGGCTGTAAATTAAAGTGGTGCTTGTCCCCGTCTTGTTTCACGTAGTTACAGGGTAAGTGTGAATCTGCGGGCTGTAAATTAAAGTGGTGTTTGTCACCCTCTTGTTTCATGTAGTTACAGGGTAAGTGTGAATCTGCGGCTGTAAATTAAAGTGGTGCTTGTCCCCGTCTTGTTTCACGTAGTTACAGGGTAAGTGTGAATCTGCGGCTGTAAATTAAAGTGGTGCTTGTCCCCGTCTTGTTTCACGTAGTTACAGGGTAAGTGTGAATCTGCGGGCTGTAAATTAAAGTGGTGCTTGTCCCCGTCTTGTTTCACGTAGTTACAGGGTAAGTGTGAATCTGCGGGCTGTAAATTAAAGTGGTGTTTGTCGCCCTCTTGTTTCATGTAGTTACAGGGTAAGTGTGAATCTGTGGGCTGTAAATTAAAGTGGTGTTTGTTACCCTCTTGTTTCATGTAGTTACAGGGTAAGTACAATAAAAACACCTACACAATCTGATATCACTCTGAAACCTTTATTTGAAAAACAAATTTCAAAACAGATTTACAACACTTCTTATTCATTTCTCTTGCTTGGCTTCATCCTCCTCTTGTTCCTCTTATTTTTCGTTTTTGCCATAGGTGAATCTTAAGAAGGAATCTCTAGCTATTTTGTATTATGTATTAAAGGAACACTCCACTTTTTTTGAAAATAGGCTCATTTTCCAAGTCCCCTAGAGTTAAACAGTTGAGTTTTACCGTTTTTGAATCCATTTAGCCTATCTGTGTATCTGGCGGTAGCACCTTTAGCATAGCTTAGCATACATCATTGAATCGGATTAGACCATTAGCATCGCGCTCAAAAATGACCAAAGACTTTCAATATTTTTCCTATTTAAAACTTGACTCTTCTGTAGTTACATCGTGTACTAAGACCGACGGAAAATGAAAAGTTGCGATTTTCTAGACCGATATGGCTAGGAACTATACTCTCATTCCTGTGTAATAATCAAGGAACTTTGCTGCCGTACCATGGGTGCAGCGGCACAATGATATTACGCAGCGCCTGAAAGTAGTCCCCAGCTAGGTAACTTCCAATGTGACCGGCACTAAGTTTGTGTAGTTGTTGCAGAGTTGCAGGCGGCAAATTATGTAGTGGATTTGCCTGTGCGATTAGCCATGGTTCTGTGTGTTGTAAAGGGCTGTGATAGTAAGTCGAAGGTGTATTCTACCATGTTTCACAGAATACCAACGAAAAACAAGGAAAGAAAGAATCAATGGTTGGCTGCTCTGAACGTAGATATCAAAACACCGGTAGATTCAATCGAGAAATTGCGTGTTTGCTCAAAGTATTTTGGACCAGATGACTATTTGGAAAACATGGACAGTGTTACCCGTACCATGGTACGGCGTCTAAAGGATACGGCCATCCCAACAATCTTCAGAGTACAGACAGGACCAAGTGTATCATCACCCATGACTGTAAGTATAACATTATTATTTTTAGTTAGCTTGAACAACCAGATTGATAAAGCACTGCTGTTGTCTTTAGCTACCTGTGAAATGCAATCACTGAGTGTGGGGGTTTGCGCGACCATTTGGTTTATAAAGTATATAACGTTAGTAGTTTTGTTGTAGAGTTCTGGTGAGGTAGTGAATATTTTGATTAAAAGAAACTTGTGGAAATGTCGGTATTGTTTATCTACAGTTTCTATGGTACAAAATACTAGTGATGTTACGTTCTGTGTCGAGGCTTCGGAGCGTGTGTCGAGAAATCATCTCATTGATGACGCCCGAGCCTCCCAAGCCTCGCTTGGCCTGACTAGTTGAGGAAGCTGTTCGAATCTTGTAAATTCACAGTCCCCTGCCCTGTTTAACTCAGCCACTTTCCAGTTTTAGACTAATAATATTGCTCCTCCTGCCTATTATGAGCAAAGACTTGATTTACACACATTTGATAGCCCCATTAATTTCAAGCCAATACGTTTATTACACCGTTATGTTATATAATATGCTACATTGACTTAGAAGGGGGGAGGGTCACTTGAATCAGTGCTCTGTCCCTGGTTTCACAATCAGCCTTGCAAGCAGCCTTTTCCCAAAATGTAATTGTATGTAATATCATATTACCTATGCTGTTGAAAGAAAAGGGTGTTGGAACAGTTTTTTTTTAGCTTGCATCTCAAAGGTATTGCCTCCATGGAATTACCTTTTTTTCTGTCAATTATCAATCAGGGTGATATACCTGAACATGAGGATTCCTTCAGCCTTTTTGCCAGTGTACCACAGTCAACCCCTCAGAAATCCAGACCTGCAAAAGAACTTCCAGCGGAGGTTCCGTTACTGTTGCAGCTGGCTAGTCCTGCACAGACAGTGACGTGCACAAAGCCATTTGCTGCCCTGGCACCCACATGGATACAATTGGTAGGCCAATTAATCTTTCCCTTATGTTCTGGTTTTGTGTACTGTGTTATGAATGAAAGTCCTAAAATTATTTGAAATCTCTATAATTTATAGGACACCACATCTTCGACCAGTGTCATGGCTGTGTGCAGTCCAAGGAAAAGTTTAATCTTTGATGTGAGTGGCCAAGTTATATGTCTGCTATCTATAATCCATAATGAAAATATTAGTAGTTTTTTCATCATTCTGCTGACACGTATCTATAGCATTATGAAATGCAATCATAGAACAGTCAGATAATTGTTTATTCAAATCATTTTTATGTGAGATGACAACAACAAATTTGAGAAGAGAAACTAAATATTTAAATGTTGAATTGTCAATAACAGGAAACACACACATCATCTGTAATGGACATCAGTTCAACATCAGCCTTGGACATCAGCATGTGTTCAGAGCCTGCTGCCGATCCTGCTGATGCCAGTTTTGCTCCATTCACAAGCCCCTCCACCTCTACCACAGGAAGCACTTCAAGCTGCTCTGAAAATCCCAGAGGATGGAAGGAGAGAAAGTAGATTGTGAATGAGTCAAAACTCATGGAGCTCTTCCAGAAATGCTCCACTTGTGGAGCTCAGATCTCCAAGACCAGACCATAAAAACAATTGGTAGCAGAATCACTGTGAGCTGGAAATGCAACAACGGACATACTGGACATTGGGAATCATGTCCAAACACACATGGAATGCCGGAAAACAACCTACTAGCAGCAGCTGCCACACTCTTCACTGGTGCAACGTTTACAGACATTGCAGCTGCCCCAAAAAACAACATACTACAACATACAGGCAAGCTACCTCATTCCGGTGACTGAAGCAGCATACAAGAAGCAGGAATACATCATAAAAGCACGACTAACTCAGGATGGTGAGGGAGTGCAGCTCTGCCGAGATGGGAAACAAATGGACACAACACTAGAATCAATTTACTAACAATTTTTGTCTAAAATGTCATAATCTGTAAACTTGTTCCCTCTAGGTGTCCCAGGCCACGAGTTCCATAGCAATGGAACCAATGGGGTTCAGGAAAGGGCTGGAGAGGCTCTTGGATGAAGGCATCGACATCAAAGTGGTTACAACGGATAGACATCCATCCATCAGAAAATTGATGAGAGAGGAGTATCCTAACATCATACATCAGTTTGATCCATGGCAAAAGGTTAGTCTATTGGGCAAGAGCACAACCTGTTGATACTTATTGTGGGAATTTATAGGATTTTAACAATATTGATGCCATTGTCGATCCTGCTTTATCGTCTGATTCTCTATCATTTCTCTTATCAAATCCTTTCAGTAGAGAAGGTAGTCTACACAGGTTTTCAGTATCAACACATGAACCTATAATGTAGCCTATGTTACTACGATGGCCATAATGGCATATTACAATAAGGTAAACAATGTAGGACTGTGTTGTCTACTTCAGTTCTACTTTCAAAAAGACCAATTGCCCATATCAATGCCCATTTCAAAAACATGCCAGCACTGATGGGAGGAATCAAGGTCAGATGCATAATATTTCAGTAGATTGAAGGATTCGATGGACCCCTTTTCACATTTCTGGGTTTCTCAGAAGCGGAAGTCGTCATAGTTGGGTAAAATTCTATAGCGGTGAATGAGAGAATACATTAAATATATTTTTTGTGTTTCCATTTGCTCAAATAGCAAAAGAAATACTCCACAATCAGTGTTTTCACAACTTTCAAAAACAGGAAAAAAATAGAGAACGATTGATAACGGCAGTCAGAAGAGAGAAAGATGTAATTTTACCGTCACTCCCATAGCCGCTGTATTAGAAACACCCTTCCAGCAGCGTTAACTTTTTTTTTTTAATTTGATGCAAAGGTAATAGAATACTAAGTATAGTGTTATAAATGTACATACATTTTTTTTAATTAAAATATAAAAAACTTTGCAGGATTTAAAACGCGTCATAACAGTCTGTGAAAAGGGTCTATTCTCAGTTCTACTTGATACCTGGTTCTCGATTCCCACCCCTAACTGTTAGGAAACGAGCCTTTTGTGTGTGCATTATCTGAAGTTGCCTTACAGTATAATAATGTACCCTTGTAATTCAGGAATAAAGAAGAAGCTGGTTTCTGCATCCAATCGGAGGAATTGCAAAGAACTTGCTCCTTGGGTGAAGAGTGTGAGCTACCACATGTGGTGGAGCTGTTGCTCATCCAAGGGAGATGCAGTGGTACACAAGCATACACACACAACTCCTCACAAAATGAAAGGGTAATTGATTACTCATATGCATGCTGTATAGAGGTGTAATGCATAGTGACATTGCTGGTTATCACAAATCTTGCACAATAAGTTAATGGCATGCAAAAAAATATTATGTTTTACTTTGAATGAATGTTAGTACTAAACCAATTTTCTGCCTGGGCTCTTACGTTATTGTCAGGAATTGCACAGACGATGGAAATCAATACTCCATCATATCACAGGGGTTCATCGCTGGGAGGAAAATGGCATGGAGTTCAAATGCTACCATAAAGAGCTGACAAGAGACCAGCAAATGATGAAGAAATGGTTGTCCGTGGAGTCCTCTGCCTACAAAGCCCTGGTTGAAATAGTGGTGGATACACGTCTACTGACAGACCTGGAGCAAATGACGCTGTTCAAACACACAGGTATGTTTATGAAAAAGTTTGATGTGCAGGTAGTGTAATGCCCAACTAAATTATAATTTCAGTGGGAAGTGTCTGTGAAATTGATTTAAAATGTATAAGTATGGGAATGGTCCTTTGAATCTCTTCAAAAGACACAGATATTGGATTGACCCCAGTCCTAACACAATGTCAGTCCTGCGCAGATCATGCACACAAATTTTCATACAGGTTGTTTCTGTTCTCTCATTTTTTTCCTGTTTTACCAGGACAACTCGAGGTCTTTCATAATTCCCTGCTGAAATACTGTCCAAAGCGTCTACACTTTCAATATGCAGCCATGCAGGCACGCACAATGTTGGCCATTATGGACCACAACGAAAACCACACTACACAGCATGAACAGGCAACAACAGCAGCTGGTAAGGCCTAAAAATATTCCAAAACGCCAAGCTCAGTGGCGTTTAAGCAGTGGATTGCCAGACCCATCTATACGAAGACGACACAAACATTTATAAATGGTCTCATGGAAGGAGTGATTGAAAGACGATTGAATCCCACAGTCAAATTCAAAGATTCGTCATCCCATGTCAGAAGACCTCATCTGGTAGCTAACATTGCCTTACAGCCAAAACCCAGCAAAGAAGATGTCCTAAGAGCCTACACATCAAGGTTCAAAGGTCCATCAGAGAAGCTGTGATTGTCATCTGTAACTCAGAATGAACACAAACACGCTAGCTCCCCATAGACCTTGTATCTGTCAGAATACACCGGGACTTCCCATTATATACATATATACACTCACCTAAAGGATTATTAGGAACACCATACTAATACTGTGTTTGACCCCCTTTCGCCTTCAGAACTGCCTTAATTCTACGTGGCATTGATTCAACAAGGTGCTGAAAGCATTCTTTAGAAATGTTGGCCCATATTGATAGGATAGCATCTTGCAGTTGATGGAGATTTGTGGGATGCACATCCAGGGCACGAAGCTCCCGTTCCACCACATCCCAAAGATGCTCTATTGGGTTGAGATCTAGTGACTGTGGGGGCCATTTTAGTACAGTGAACTCATTGTCATGTTCAAGAAACCAATTTGAAATGATTCGAGCTTTGTGACATGGTGCATTATCCTGCTGGAAGTAGCCATCAGAGGATGGGTACATGGTGGTCATAAAGGGATGGACATGGTCAGAAACAATGCTCAGGTAGGCCGTGGCATTTAAACGATGCCCAATTGGCACTAAGGGGCCTAAAGTGTGCCAAGAAAACATCCCCCACACCATTACACCACCACCACCAGCCTGCACAGTGGTAACAAGGCATGATGGATCCATGTTCTCATTCTGTTTACGCCAAATTCTGACTCTACCATCTGAATGTCTCAACAGAAATCGAGACTCATCAGACCAGGCAACATTTTTCCAGTCTTCAACTGTCCAATTTTGGTGAGCTCGTGCAAATTGTAGCCTCTTTTTCCTATTTGTAGTGGAGATGAGTGGTACCCGGTGGGGTCTTCTGCTGTTGTAGGCCATCCGCCTCAAGGTTGTGCGTGTTGTGGCTTCACAAATGCTTTGCTGCATACCTCGGTTGTAACGAGTGGTTATTTCAGTCAAAGTTGCTCTTCTATCAGCTTGAATCAGTCGGCCCATTCTCCTCTGACCTCTAGCATCAACAAGGCATTTTCGCCCACAGGACTGCCGCATACTGGATGTTTTTCCCTTTTCACACCATTCTTTGTAAACTCTAGAAATGGTTGTGCGTGAAAATCCCAGTAACTGAGCAGATTGTAAAATACTCAGACCGGCCCGTCTGGCACCAACAACCATGCCACGCTCAAAATTGCTTAAATCACCTTTCTTTCCCATTCTGACATTCAGTTTGGAGTTCAGGAGATTGTCTTGACCAGGACCACACCCCTAAATGCATTGAAGCAACTGCCATGTGATTGGTTGATTAGATAATTGCATTAATGAGAAATTGAACAGGTGTTCCTAATAATCCTTTAGGTGAGTGTATATATATATACACTCACCTAAAGGATTATTAGGAACACCTGTTCAAAATGTCTTGTTGATGCTAGAGGTCAGAGGAGAATGGGCCGACTGATTCAAGCTGATAGAAGAGCAACTTTGACTGAAATAACCACTCGTTACAACCGAGGTATGCAGCAAAGCATTTGTGAAGCCACAACACGCACAACCTTGAGGCGGATGGGCTACAACAGCAGAAGACCCCACCGGGTACCACTCATCTCCACTACAAATAGGAAAAAGAGGCTACAATTTGCACGAGCTCACCAAAATTGGACAGTTGAAGACTGGAAAAATGTTGCCTGGTCTGATGAGTCTCGATTTCTGTTGAGACATTCAGATGGTAGAGTCAGAATTTGGCGTAAACAGAATGAGAACATGGATCCATCATGCCTTGTTACCACTGTGCAGGCTGGTGGTGGTGGTGTAATGGTGTGGGGGATGTTTTCTTGGCACACTTTAGGCCCCTTAGTGCCAATTGGGCATCGTTTAAATGCCACGGCCTACCTGAGCATTGTTTCTGACCATGTCCATCCCTTTATGACCACCATGTACCCATCCTCTGATGGCTACTTCCAGCAGGATAACGCACCATGTCACAAAGCTCGAATCATTTCAAATTGGTTTCTTGAACATGACAATGAGTTCACTGTACTAAAATGGCCCCCACAGTCACCAGATCTCAACCCAATAGAGCATCTTTGGGATGTGGTGGAACGGGAGCTTCGTGCCCTGGATGTGCATCCCACAAATCTCCATCAACTGCAAGATGCTATCCTATCAATATGGGCCAACATTTCTAAAGAATGCTTTCAGCACCTTGTTGAATCAATGCCACGTAGAATTAAGGCAGTTCTGAAGGCGAAAGGGGGTCAAACACAGTATTAGTATGGTGTTCCTAATAATCCTTTAGGTGAGTGTATATATATATATATATATATATAAAATATTTGTTGTTTTATTGTACAGTTAAATAAATGATTGCATTCTCAATTTGTGATTATCAGCAAAGCCCTGATTATATATATATTTGTTGTTTTATTGTACAGTTTAAATAAATGATTGCATTATCAATTTGTGATTATCCTTATGTTTGTAAACATCAGCTAGGCTTATGTATTTTACAAGTAAAAGCTGTTTGATCCCATGATGATCATGTTGTACATATGGTCACAACAAAACTAACCAAACCCAATATACATGTTGCCCTACTCTATTTCTATAAGTTGGTAGATCATGTAAAAAAAAAACAACAACAAAAAAAACAAGACTTCACAGATTTTCTAGGTACATGAAGGCAAAGCTTTATTTAGACAAATTAAATGACACCTCACATGTGAGGACATATTGCAAGAGGCCTTCCAAAACTAGTTCCTTCAACCTCCCACCACTGACTTGTGAGTATGGGGAGAGTGAAGTTACTAAATATGGGAAAGTCTGACAGTCAGATGAGAAAATGTCTAAACAGACTAATGTAATTACTGATAACATAACTTTCACAAGCACAAGAACCCAAATGTTTTACACTCACAGCTTGTGCAATATAGAACAGAATATAATCTTTATAGTCCACCAGATTGAAAAAAATGTCTTTGGACCGTAAGAAGCCATAAAACCTGAGCACTCGGAATGTAGGCCTACAGAACAGTCACAGGTCCTACAGTATATTTATTGCATCTTCTGCTTCTTGAAATCCTACATACACTCCTGACTCTGATGGATATCTTCGGCGAATGGCACCAACTACACACGATGGCAATGGTTTTCAGTTGCCTCTTCCCAAAGTCTCTCCCTTCATGGCCCACTCCATAATAATGCGGTACGACACCAACCTGTATTGACTGAGAAGACAGCACATCATAAATATAAGCTTGAAAATGCATGCTGACAGTATGCATTCTAAATCTTTGAGTCATGCATTGTAATGATAGCAGGAATCACTTGCTCTAGCGATAACTGGCCGTCAGGTCCACTCGGCATGGGACGTTTTTTCCAGTTTATTTTGTCAAACCGGAAAAAAAATTCGACCACTGCAGGATGCAGCATCACTAAGAAGTCCTCGGATGTTGCGAAACATGCCACTTCCTCATCAGGTAGATCGACCCTTGCCATCAATGGTAAGACCTGGTCCCACTCGCTACAACACAGGCACTCACTTTCGGTCGGCATAGGTTGGCAAGACCCACACTTGCACCACCAGTTCGAATCTGCTCTCCTCCTCCCTTCTGCCCCAGTCTGTTCAGCCACACTTTCTTGCCTTTCACGTTCCAAAAGCTCATCTTCAGTGTATTCCGGTTCAAACAGATATGGTTCAGGATCTGCACCAAAGTAAATATCTTCGGAATCGTCTCTCACAAATGTCTCCATGGTTACACGGCACGCTCTCTGTGCAAGCAGGTTGTCACGTTGGTTATGCTAACGGAAGTTAGCCTATTTTCAGGCGCTGCGTAATATCATTGCGCCGCTGCACCCATGGTACGGCAGCAAAGTTACTTGATTACTACGCAAGAATGAGAGTATAGTTCCTAGCCATATCGGTCTAGAAAATCGCAACTTTTCATTTTCCGTCGGTCTTAGTACACGATGTAACTACAGAAGAGTCAAGTTTTAAATAGGAAAAATATTGAAAGCCTTTGGTCATTTTTGAGCGCGATGCTAATGGTCTAATCCGATTCAATGATGTATGCTAAGCTATGCTAAAAGTGCTACCGCCAGATACAAAGATCGGCTGAATGGATTCGAAAACGGTAAAACTCAACTGTTTAACTCTAGGCGAGTTGGAAAATGAGCCTATTTTCAAAAAAAGTGGAGTGTTCCTTTAAAAGAAAATACAGTACACCCAGAAATGTCCTCACCATTTACTCGTCTTTTACCCTCATGCCATCCGAGATGTATACAACTTTATTTCTTCAGATGAACACAGAAAAATAAATAATCTCTGCTAATTAAAACTCATTTTAAGATCCATCAGTGGAAATAATGAAAAAGAAGAAGAGGAACAAGAGGAGGAGAAGCCAATCAAGAGAAACAAAAAAGGGACAAAACGTGCTTCTTTCTGTCAGGACGTTAGTATTTGAAATGAAAAGTTTATTTAAAAAAATTAATAAATGAATAAGACGTGTTGTAGATCTGTTTTGAATTAAGTTGTTTTTCAAATAAAGGTTTCCGAGTGATATCAGATTGTGTACGTGTTTTTTATTGTACTTACCCTGTAACTACATGGAACAAGCATCACTTTAATTTACAGCCTGCAGATTCATACTTACCCTGTAACTACACGGATAATTACCCCTTAATTAAAAAATACTTACAGTATAAATAATTTGTTAATTTTCATGGTAATTCGTTTTACTTACGCAGTACTTTCCGGGCTGTAATCTAAAGCGTTACCAAAAAAACAGAGGAGAGTCTGCTGGCAAAAAGATAACGCAACAGATCTCATAATAAAATGAGAACCAACATTGGCTTGGATTTTCAGAGATGGTGAAAACTGATGTCAATAACATTATTTAGTCAAACTATTCGACTGGTAGTCACATTAGCACCTATTAAAATGTAAAAAATCTAAACTGTATTTCGTTTGTTTTGTGTGTGCGGGGCGCCGGACAAATGGATGTCTATTAGGTTCGTCATTTTTTTAAACGCATGTGACTTGAAGCTGATCTCTAATTGGCTTGTTTCAGATTGTGCACTCTGCACCCCAGACCCTCCCACTTTTGATTTTAGCGAATCAATATTGTTTTTATACATTTTGGCCTTGTATGATTGGACCGTTCTCGACTTTCAAGTAGGCACAATATCTCTTCCGAAATTAATTTCAATTCGGTTTTATCTTTACAAAAAATCCTTTCACAAGGTGTTTAAATGAAGAAATAAATAAGGATCATGGACAGAGTTTGCTCCCTGGATGCGCCATAAGTCATGCCTTTTATTGTTTTCCCTGTTTGCTATTTCAAAGTCCTGTCAGCTTTATTAAACTCTACGTAATTATAATCAATTTATATGCTATTTTACTACATTTCAATGGGGGACGGCATTCTAGTTCAAATTGGTTTGATTTTTTAGGGAAATGGAAGGATTTCTATCTTTTATTCACTCAGTAGCCAACAAAAGCGATATGAATTCAGCACAAAAACATAGTGCAATAAAAAAAAAATATGTAATAACAAATGCATCGGAGTATTCTATGGTTGGTTGCGCAATCGACTTTCATGACTGGCCATAATATCTACAGGTTGCAGCAATAGAAATGCTTCTCTATTAGAACCGATCATCAGAGCAGACCACTTCAGGTAAATTAATTGGGATGAACTGAGGTTTTTGCCAAAAATTCTGAACAGAAACCGTTACTTTAATAGATGTGATAACAGAAAATTTGATCTGGACGTTTACGTATCTGAAATTATCCATGTTTAGTCAGATTTAATGTAAACTCTAATGATGTCTAGCCTGAAAAGTGACTGCATTTCTGTTAATGAGAAACATACATTGTAGAGCTGCACGATTAATCATTAAAAGAATGCATCTTACTCCTAAATCACAACGATTCAGCTATGTCTGTTAAACATTTGACAAGTAGTTACGATCACAGCAAACATTCAAATCTGCATTAAGCTATTGTAAATTAACTAGAATTAGGCTATAATAAACCAGAGTCTATCAAGGTTGAAAACCCCTGCTATAAACTGACATCTGACTCAGAATTGCACTTACATTTTGTAAAATCAAAATAATGTTCTTGGCGACATTTGCATATTCCTTGCAGCGTTGCAAAATAAAGCATTTAAAGTGCATTTTACACCTTTACCCTCCATAATGCAACACGACCTTTGCCCAAATCCTGTTGTGCACATAGTATCTTGTATTTGGGTCATTGTTCTCCGGATCACACTGCGCTTATGCAAAGGCACAAACACTTCAGCATGATTTGTGGGACTATATTTGTGCTCGTATTGCTGTGTGGAGGAGTAGAGGCTGGCAGGGTTTTGGTGTTGCCAGGCGAATTCAGCCACTGGCACAACATGCGTTCAATCGTAGACGAGTTAGTTGATAAGAACCACAGCGTGACGGTTCTGGTCAGTTCTTTATCGCCTACTGTACAGTACACACGGAAGGAGCGGTTCAACTATAATGTGTTTAAAGTCAACATGAAGAAAGAAGAGGCCAATGCTGTATGGTGGGGCTTTATTCATTTCTGGATGAATGACACAGCCACCACATATGAGAGAGTCTCCATTATCTGGCAAGTGATGTCAAACTTCATGGCGCTTGCTGCTGATACATGCAAGGGAATGCTTCACAATGAGAATCTTTTACGCACGCTTCGGGAATCTCATTATGATGTGCTTTTGTCTGATCCGATGATGCCATGCGCTGACTTGATGTCAGAGACACTGAAAATCCCGCACGTCATCTCACTGCGCTCAACGTTCGCATATAATATCGAGCAGTTTTGCGGTCAGCTCCCCACACCGCCATCCTATGTTCCTGCGGTCGCTGTGCAGGATCACCTCACTGACCATATGAGCTTTACAGAGAGAGTTGAAAACATGCTCTACTACATCATGTATTCAACCATATTTCAATTGCACTTGAGGCTTACTTTTGATCGGCTTTACTCTGAAATATGGGGTAATAATTATTTTTTGTTTGATTTGGGCCAACTTCTATGCTTTAATTGTGCAGTAGGCTAGTCTTCCAGATATTGTTTAACCTTGTGACTTGACCTACTGTGCATCAACTGAGTAGAATTCTCTGTATGTCACAGGCAAACCTACAACAATGTGTGAGACCATGGGAAAAGCTGACATCTGGTTGATTAGAACTTACTGGGATTTTGAGTATCCACGCCCACTCCTGCCTAATTTTAAATTTGTTGGAGGACTGCACTGCAAACCTGCCAAGCCTCTGTCAAAGGTAATGACTTTGCTTTTGACAAAGCTTACATAATGTATATGCCATTACAAGCTGTCACAGGTTGTTGCGGGCAAAGTATACGATGAAGAAGAATATCGTTCCAACAAGTTTAATAACATAATTAGTTTTCCAGAAGACAGTGGCAACACACACACTATACATTGACGATACCCAACAAACACAGAATGAAACAGAAGAACATATAACTAGTGCTGGGGTGATGAGGTGATGGAAGACAGCTGGTGGTGATTGACGAATGCGTACAGGTGGTGGACCAAGAAGGATTCTGGGTGATGTAGTGCTGAAGGTGACAGATGACCGTGACATTACGCCCCCTCCTGGAAAGGCGCGACCTCGCGCCGACAGATGAACGAAGGAGGAGGCTCTGGTGGAGGACGAGAGTTCAGGAAAGTGAAAAACAAAAAGGTCCAGGGAGGTTCAGGTGGAGGAGTAATCCAGTGGACGGCCACGAGTAGGAAGAGCCAGACGGCGACCCAGACCACAGCCAGGATGGGGTCCCATGGCGGCATTGATGGAGGGAGGAGCCAAGGTGGTGAAGGTCTCAACGGCACCTTGGTGACAAGTGGAGACGATGAAGCCGATGGGAGTGGGGCCCACAGCGCAGACAGAGAGCCGATGGAGCAGAACGACGCTGGAGGCTTAGGAGGCCGTGACGGAGCCACAACGACGACCCACCAAGGAGGAAGCAGGGCACCGGAGGGCTGAGGTGGAACTGGAGCAACTGAGGGCAGAGGCGAAGACTGAGGGAAGGCGGAGCCAAGCAGAGCCGTAGGGGTGAACGGTCGGAGCATAGTGGACGACCCGCAAGTCCGCAGCGATGTACTGGCGACGTCTGACCCAGGAGTAGCCGATGTACCGAGGGAGCCCTGTGGAGCTGAACGCTCGATGGTCCCTGCTGGAGGGAGGAAGGAGCGAAGGCGGAGGAATCAGGGCGACGGGCTGAAGTGGAGTGATGTGAACAGAGGCCGGAGTCGGAGTCATGGGATTCCCACCTCCAGGGGGAGCTGGCTCACTGAAGGCCCAAAGTGGATCCGTGCCACTGAGAGTAGGCGGAGGAGGAACTGATGGGCTGATGGGAGACAGCGGAGACTGGGTAGCCAGAGAGGCTGAGGGCTGGAAAATAGACTGAGGAGGGTCACTGTGACTGACGAGGGACAAGGAGTTCTGGCTAGGCGTTTGGAGAGGAGGTGGGAGAGGGAGGCTGGGCGGGACTAGCAGGTCTGAAGATGAAGATTCAGGCGGGATCAACTGGAACAGGGAATCCTCCACTCCAAATGCGGTGCAACTGTCCATTAAAGTCAACAGAAACTCACTCTCAGTGTTGGGTGTGTGGGCGGGGCTCTCCTCCATACCCTCGTACTCCACGAGCACTCCCACGATGACGGATGGTGTTTCTGGCTCACACTGCGGGTCGGAGGTGCAAGGCTCAGTTTCCGGGGTGATGGTCCGCTCAGTTGCTCTTACCGACACTGGCTCTCTAATCGCGGTGGAATTGGGCCCTCTGTCTGCGTTGGGCACTGGCAACCGTTCTGTGCTGCTGGGTGGGTGCTGGGATGGGAGTGGGGCTGGTGTCATCATCCGCTGGGCTGACGCAAAAGGCAGATCCACAGGAATCCAGCACCCACTCCACATATGCGGCGAAGCTCCATCGAGGTCCTTTCCCGGACAATTTGGCTTTTGTCCTGGTGTTAAGTTCCACGTAGAGGAAGGAACAAAGGCAATTGTCCGGGAAATGCATTTGATGGGCAAGTTCTAAAAACTCGTTTAAATGTTCCTCGACGGAGTGACCTTCCTGCTCGAGGCACATCAAACGGACTGCGGGAAAGTCCATGGTGATGGAGGGGAAAAAATCCAAACAACGGAAAGGAAACACCAAACAAAAATTTGCCGCCGTCTAACTCACTTTTAGGTCGGGTATTCTGTCACAGGTTGTTGCGGGCAAAGTAGACAATGAAGAAGAATATCGTTCCAACAAGTTTAATAACATAATTAGTTTTCCAGAAGGCAGTGGCAACACACACTATACATTGACGATACCCGACAAACACAGAATGAAACAGAAGAACATATAACTAGTGCTGGGGTGATGAGGTGATGGAAGACAGCTGGTGGTGATTGACGAATGCGTACAGGTGGTGGACCGAGAAGGATTCTGGGTGATGTAGTGCTGAAGGTGACAGATGACCGTGACACAAGCCCTGTTCACACTATTTGTGCTTAAGTATGTGGTCATTTGTGTGTCTTTTAGGAACTGGAGACGTTTGTTCAGAGCTCAGGAGATCATGGCGTTGTTGTTTTCTCATTGGGTTCCATGATCAACAACCTGACAATGGAAAGAGCAAACACTATTGCTTCTGCTCTCAGTCAGATCCCACAAAAGGTGTGTAATTTTTTTTTTTTTTTTTTTTGTCTCTTTATAGCAACAGAAAAAAATAAAAAATATTTTTCCCATTCATTTTGTCTAAAGGGATTTCAATCCCGAATAACAAACAATAGAAGAATGTCTACTTAATGTTTTTTCATGAGGCAATAAACTACTCATCATTGTGAATTACAAGCAGTTTACCCAAAAATGAAAATTCACTCACCCTCGTTCCAAGCCCATAAGACTTTAACTCATCTTCAAAGCACAAATGAAGATATTTTTATGAAACCTGAGAAATTCAGAAAAATCCAACGTCCATTAATTCCACCAAAACTTTTTAAAACATTTTGACATTTTAAAAGTAATCCATATGAATCAAATGGTTTCCAATCTTTTGAAGAGACACAATCACTTTACATGATGAACAGATTTAATTTAGGCTTTTATTCACATATAAACTTTGATCAGCGCACATGCATAGAGCACATAAAATATGGTAAACTGAAGTTCGGCCGTAATTGTGTGACACACAAGAACAAACCTCAATGGTTCTTGCACATCAAGCAAGTACATTTAAGCTTCTCTGTTTACTATATTTGATGTGTTCCATGTATGTGTGTTGATCAATGTTTATATGTGAATAAAAGCCCAAACTAAACGTGTTTAGAGATCTGTAGTTGTGTCTTAAAAGGTTTACCAGTATATGTTATTATTACAAATACAATTCTCTGTAGGAAAAATAAATACAGTTTTTACAGAACCCAACTTTTCTATCTGTTGCTTAGGTGTTCATATGCTCAGTACTGTCTCCATGTGTGTATTTGCACAGGTTGTTTGGCGTTACAGTGGAAAAACACCAGAAACTCTCGCCCCCAATACAAAACTCTACGACTGGATGCCACAGAATGATTTGCTTGGTAGGGAAAGTGTTGTCATGTGTGCTCATTATACACAATAATTGGTGTCAGATAGATACTGACTTCATTTTATCTGATAGGACATCCAAAAACAAAGGCCTTCATTACCCATGGCGGGACAAATGGACTGTACGAGGCTATTTATCATGGAGTCCCAATGGTGGGTTTGCCACTGTTTGCTGACCAGCCTGATAACATGATGCACATGAAAACCAAAGGAGCTGCTGTTGTTCTTGATATCAACACAATGGAGTCCAAAGACCTGGTGGATGCTCTCAAGACTGTCTTAAATAATCCCTTGTGAGTTAAGTCTTTCATAAACTTGAAATAATCCATTACCAACGGCCTCTACCAGTTATTTTCAGTAGTTTACACTACACAATTCACTTTAAACCTGATGTCACATAAAAATACTCTAGTTTAAAGCAAAGCATGGCAATATAGTGTATTTAAAAACTTTTGTAGAGCTTGTCTTGTGTTAAGCATCGCTTCTTTTTCTTCTCTAATCAGGTTCAAAGAAAGCATCATGAGACTGTCCAGAATCCACCATGATCAGCCGATGAAGCCTCTGGACCAGGCAGTTTTCTGGATCGAATTTGTGATGCGGAATAAAGGAGCTAAACATCTACGAGTTCAGGCACATGACCTGAGCTGGTATCAGTACCACTGCCTGGACGTAATGGCCTTTTTACTCTCAATTGTTGCACTGATCACATTCCTCTTCATTAAAACATGCAGTTTCTTTTTCAGTAAATGTTTCAGAAAGACTCGTCCTGATGGCAAAACACAAAAGAATAAAAAAGAGTGAATGCATACTCAATACTTCTCTATAGAGATGCGGTATGTGTGTCCTCACGTGTGTGTGATGGCCAGTGTGCATTTTGTGCATATTACAAATGTTCTTAATGAAGCAAATACATGTGAATGTTCATGGAAAGTAAAAAAAATCTTACATAGAATCTTACAAAAGCAGCATGGAAAATCAAGTAATATGTATTACAGTATTTTAAAAATATTTGTATTTATGTCATCTGATTTAAAAATGTAAAGCACCTGTATGTTTTAAAATGCTTATAATCAGATTACAGTTACTTTTTAATGGATTACATATTATTCACCCAATGGCAGTAAATTATTCACAATTTGTTGATTCTCCCTAATTCTTCTTTTTTTTTCTTATAAATGTTCCTTCTTAAAAAATCATATTGTGTCATGCCATGTAGCTATGAATATATTTACAACATAGAATGGCCATTTCAAAATCCAAAACCAAATGTCCTACATTTGCAATCCATGCGTCTGAATGTGTCGACCAAAGCACCTCTGAATCAACTAGAGTAGACTATATATATGAGACAAATAATTATATAAGTTACTTAACAATGATGTGATAATGTGTTACTAAACAAATTATGCTAAATATTATGTCTTCATCATATTCAGTAACCTTTACTAATTGATTCTGGAAGTCTGGACAAAAATATGTAAAACTTGGAAGACTCTGGCCATATAATATCATTGATGTTTTCATGTTTATTAATGTTAGCTCATGTAATGCAGGGATTCCTAAATATTTTTGTCAGCCGAACTGCTATAACCTAAAATATTTACTTGAAGAACTCTTGAGATTTTAAGTCAGGGCTGCCCTGCATCACAAGAAGTGTATCGTCAAAACATTTGGTAACTATGTTTATTGCTCTTTTCATATATGTTCTCTAAAGTCTGTATTTGGTATCTGAGGAGTGACTGAGGGTCTAGCAAATGCTAGGAGTGCAGTAACAGTGCTTACTCATTCAGCCCGGCTTCCAGAGATGAAATATGGATTTGTCTTACATTTATATTATTCTTCAACTTTAACACTAGAGACTCAAGATGAATATTGTCTGTCCCTTTTACTGAGAGGAAGAACATGCTATCAGTGTGTTTTGGGAAAGTTTCTGGTCAGAGCTAGGGCTCGACCAACTCCAACCTTGAAGAAGCTGTGTATCTGTGTATGTGCGCTAGTATTCTTTGTTATAGATCAGCATTGGTACAACTGGCATTCTACTTGAGACCTGCCGCCGCCTTTCCACCACCTGAAAGGTCACAGCGTGCTATGGAGATATGCTTCTGCCTATCAGTCGATGTGCGGAAATTTACTATGATTATCTATTTTCTCTTAACCAATCAGAATCATTCAACATGCAGTAATGACATAGCTGGACCTTGAAAAGAGTATAATTGTGTTGAGAAATTGAATTTACGCAGAGAGCGTGGCCTACAAACTCCTTGTGATACCTGAAGCTGGCTTCTGCTGATGAAACTGCAAACTATTCTTCAGTAAATTCTTTCTTTAATTAATCGCACTTCTGACTCCTGGTCTTCATTCCTCACATCTGGTCTTGGGTCCTAAACTGTTGTCCCCAACAACATGTTACAATGTTTACATGGTATATACAATGACTGGTACTGTGTATTTAGTAGGGCTGGGTATTGCATCAACTCTATTCACTCCAATGTGTCAGGGTGCAGGTGAACGGAAGAGGCGAGGACTCGATGATGCAGAGTTGTGGGATTTTTATTTAATAATACAATTAAACAAAAGCAAACAAAAACTACCCTGAGGGGGAAAACACGACCGGCAGCTGGACTGGGCAGGACAAGAACAAGCAAGACACACAGGAAACACACAATGATAACATTAGACGACTAACTGTCACAGGACTGAAAACACAAGGAGAATAAATAAGAAGCAATCAAGGCAGGAAACAAGGAGGGACAGGTGGGGGCAAATAAACCAGTAATCAGATAAAACGAAGGGTGAGGTTAAGACAATAGACAGGTGAGCACATAGCACACAGAAACAAACATGACAAAAAAACAAGATCACATGGCCAGTGAACACAATCACAAGCCATGTGCTCAAACAAAACATGACACGAACACGCAGCCAATGAGAGCTCTGAACGACAGCGTGTCCACACAAAACATGACAACAGGAAAGCAGCCGAGGTAGAACACAAGCCGTGTGCTAGACAGCACATGACAAAACATAATAACATGAAAACATGCAGCTGATAAAAAAACAAGCTGTGTGCTACACAACACAAGAAAGTATGCGGTTGATGTAAACAGGGCGGAGCCTGGGGAACAGACCAGACGGGCTCCAGCGGGAGCCACTAATTATCATATAGTGTCAATGCGGGCAGATCAGTAATATAGTTGAAATTTAAGTGTCCCCAACTGAGCAAGCCAAAAGCCAAGGCGACGGTGGCAAGGAACCAAAACTCCTTCAGGTCCAGAATTGAAAAAAAAACCTTGGGAGAAACCAGGCTCAGTCGGGGTGCCAGTTCTCCTCTGGCCGACGAACAAATAGTGTATGATTATGATTCTGGCAACATTACAGGTCAGAAGTCATATTAGATCAATAGATATTCGTAGGATTATTCGAAAGATTGGAGTCGTCACGCTGGGGACGGGTTTAATGAGGATGTCGTGTCGATGCGGCATTTACAGGGGGGAGTTTAATTGACACGGTCTCTACAGACACTTCAGGGATGCGTTTAGGTGCTAAATAGGAAAAGGATTGACCGCCTGCAGTTGATTTTGATATTCTAGGTATTATCAACTGGCCAGAATTTTGAGACCGCAACAGACGTGATGGAGTATAATGTGTTAAGAGCTCGCTCAAGTACTGGGGAGCTAAACCATTTAGTGCTTTGTAAGTAATCAGCAAGATTTTAAAATGTATACGATGTTTAATAGGGAGCCAATGCAGTGTTGCCAGAACCGGGCTAATATGGTCATACTTCCTGGTTCTAGTAAGAACTCGAGCTGCTGCGTTTTGGACAAGCTGCAGTTTATTTATTAAGCGAGCAGGGCAACCGCCCAGTAGAGCATTACAATAATCTAGCCTTGAGGTCATGAACGCATGAACTAACTGTTCAGCATTTTGCATTGAAAGCATGTGCCGTAATTTAGATATATTTTTAAGATGGTAGAATGCAGTTTTACAGATGCTAGAAACGTGGCTTTCAAATGAGAGATTGGTTTCAAAGAGCACACCCAGGTTCCTAACTGACGACGAGGACTTGACAGAGCAGCCATCGAGTGTTAGACAGTATTCTAGGTTACTACTTGTGGAGTTTTTTTGTCCAATGATTAAAAATTCAGTTTTTTCTGAATTAAGTTGCAGGAAATTACTAGTCATCCATTTTTTTATATCAGCTATGCATTCCGTTAATCTTGTGAATTGGTAAGTTCCGTCAGGGCGTGAAGAAATATAGAGCTGAGTGTCGTCAGCATAACAATGAAAATTAACGCCATGCTTCCTAATAATATCTCCCAGTGGTAGCATGTACAGGGTGAAAAGCAACGGTCCTAGCACTGAGCCCTGCAGTACTCCATACTGAACTTGTGTTCGGTGTGACATCTCTTCATTTACTGCTACAAACTGATAACGGTCAGATAAGTATGATTGAAACCATGCCAATGAAATTCCACTAATGCCAACGTAATTTTCGAGTCTATTCAAAAGAATATTGTGGTCGATAGTATCGAATGCAGCGCTAAGATCGAGTAACACTAACAGAGAGATACAACCACGATCGGATGATAAGAGTAAATCATTTGTAACTCTAATGAGAGCAGTCTCAGTACTATGATACGGTCTAAATCCTGACTGGAAATCCTCACAGATACCATTTCTTTCTAAAAAGGAGCATAATTGTGAGGACACTGCCTTTTCTAGTATTTTTGACAGAAAGGGTAGATTTGAGATTGGCCTGTAATTGACTAATTTTGTAGGATCAAGTTGCTTTTTTTTAATAAGTGGTTTAATAATAGCCAATTTAAAAGTTTTCGGTACATATCCTAATGTCAAGGATGAATTAATGATATAAAGAAGAGGATCTATGACCTCTGGAAGCATCTCTTTTAGTAGTTTAGTCGGTATGGGGTCGAGCATACATGTTGTTGATTTTGATGATTTAACGAGTTTAGCCAATTCTTCTTCTCCTATAGCAGTGAATGAATGTAATTTTTCCTCAGTGGCACTACAATGCACTGTCTGATGTGATACTGTAGTAGACGGCTGCATGGTTATAATTCTTTTCCTAATATTATCAATCTTACAAGTAAAGAAGTTCATAAAGTCATTACTGCTGTGCTGTTTACAAACATCAGAAGGTGAAGATTTATCTTTGGTTAATTTAGTTACTGTATCGAATAAATACCTAGGGTTGTGTTTGTTTTCTTCTAAGAGAGTCGAGAAATAAGCAGATCTAGCAGTTTTTAGGGCCTTTCTGTATGCAATCATGCTCTCTTTCCACGAACTGCGAAAAACTTCTAGTTTTGTTTTCTTCCAGCTGCGCTCTATTTTTCTGGCTGCTGTTTTAAGGGCCCGGGTGTGCTCGTTGTACCACGGCGTTGGACTATTTTCTTTAATCTTCTTTAAGCGCCGGGGAGCAACTGTGTCTAAAGTGCTGGAAAAGAGAAAGTCAATAGTTTCTGTTGCAACATCGAGTTCCTCTAGGCTGTCTGGGATGCTGAGATGAAACTGATGAGGGATGGACTAGGCAGGCATCGGCGTGTCAGGAGTACTAGCTGAGGGCCAGGGAATGGACCAGGTTGGCTCCGATGGGTCAGGAGTCCTTGCTGAAAGCCAGGGTGAAGCTATGGGGGATGGACCAGGCAGGCTCCGGCGGGTCAGGAGTCCAGACCGAGTGCCAGAGTGGAGCCAAGGGATGGGTCAGGCCGGCTCCGGCGGGTCTGAAGTCCTGGCTGAGAGCCAGGGTGGAGCCGGGGGGACAGACCAGGAGGGCTCCGGTGGGTCAGGAGTCCTGTCTGAGTGCCAGGGTGGAGCCGGGGGGATGGACCAGGTGGCCTCCGGCGCATCAGGAGTCTGGGCTGAGGGCCAGGGAACGGAACAGGTTGGCTCCGATGGTTCAGGTGTCCTGGCTGAAAGCCAGGGTGAAGCTGGGAGGACGGACCAGGTGGGCTCCGGTGGGTCAGGAGTCTTGGCTGAGGGCCAGGGTGGAGCTGTGAGGGACGGACCAGGCAGGCTCCGGTGGGTCAGGAGTCCAGACTGAGTGCCAGGGTGGAGCGGGAGTGGGCTCTGGCGGGTCAGGAGTCCTGGCTGAGGGCCAGGGTGGAGCTGAGGGGACAGACCAGGCAGGGTCCAGCGGGTCAGGAGTCCTGGCTGAGGGCCAGGGGATGGACCAGGTTGGCTCCGACAGGTCAGGAGTCCTGGCTGAAAGCTAGGGCGAAGCTGGGGAGACAGACCAGGCAGGCTCCGACGGGTCAGGAGTCTTGGCTGAGGGCCAGGGTGGAGCTGTGGGGGATGAACAAAGTAGGCTTCGGCAGGTCAGGAGTCCTGGCTGAATGCCAGGGTGGAGCCAGGGGATGGGTCAGACAGGCTCCGGCGGGCCTCAGTATGCACTATGATTTTCGAGGCCTACCACTTCATGGCTGAGTTGCTGTTGTTCCCAATTGCTTCCACTTTGTTATAATACCACTAACAATTGACCATGGAATATTTAGTAGTGAGGAAACTTCACAAATGGACTTATTGCACAGGAGGTAACCTATCACGGTACCATGCTTGAATTCACTGAGCTCCTGAGAGCGACCCATTCTTTCACAAATGTTTGTAGAAGCAGTCTGCATGCCTAGGCGCTTGATTTTATACACCTGTGGCCATGGAAGTGATTTGAACACCTGAATTCAATGATTTGGAGGGGTGTCCCAATACTTTTGGCAATATTAGCTGTGTCCCAATTCGGGAGCTGCATCCTTCGAAGGCCACATTTGAAGCCCGATTGCGTCACCGCAGTGCGACGAAGGCTGTCCCAATTCGAAGGGGCCTTCGAATGCGGCCTGCCGTCAGTGTTGCCAAGTCCGCGGGTTTCCCGCCGAATTGGGCTACTTTTAAGTTGTTGATAAATCCGTGGGTAAACATTTTTCCACTGGTTGATTTCCACCCCCGTAAGTACGATTTTGGCGCTCCAACACCCCCAGACGCACAAATCCAGTGGAGAATTCGGCCGCTCGATGGAGAAAATCGCATTGGGAGTTTTGGGCTACTTTTGTTGCAGAGACCTGGCAACCCTACCTACCGTCCTTCTCCCCGGGCCGCGAAGGATAGAACAAGTGGATCTTTCGCAATCTAGCCTATCCCATGACCAAGGAATACACTTATAAATGTACGTATTGTGTTTTAATTTACTCAAATAACCAACGAAACAAGTGTTAAAAGCCGGGGTCTTTACCACTGCGTTACCACTGCGCGGCTTCATTCGTTAGGTGATCTGATGTAATATTTCGTTTTGTTTTACGGAGCAAGTAGCAGACAGCTTTATTAAAATGAGGGCAGCAAATGAGTATTTATTTACCGGGCCGAAAAACTCGGCCAGTGTGAATTGGAGGTAACGACCCATTTGTAGTATTTCCACTAGGATCTCGTGTATTATAGCCCTCATCGTAAAAAAACCCACAACAAAAAGACAACCAGTAGATAAGGCAATAGTCTGTCATGCAAGCTGTGTCTACAAATGTTTTAACCAAATTTCTGGAGTATTTTGTATGTATGTACTGCTGCATCATATTTTTTAATTTTCTTAAGATTGCACCCCTGCCTTGCAGGTAAAAAAAATGGGACAACTTAAAAAAAAAAAAAAACAAAGTATGCAAGTTAATAGACACATCTTTGCTGAAATGTATTGTGCTGTTGTGTTTGTTGTTGTTAACAGGCATGTTTATTTTCTCTGCCTTAGGATTGCAAGTGTCCTAGGACAGGTGAGGGAGTGGGAAACTTGGCCATGGTTTGTCCTCATGGATGAGGTGTTGGGACAGGCATTCTAACAACCCCGCTGTCCTCATTGCCTCCATCCCTGAGGACACACCAGGGCCAAGTTCAGCAGTGGATGACCAAGATGAGGAGGAGCCAGCACCAGCCAAGAGGAAACGAGACAGAGAGGATGAGCTGATCGAGCTACTTAGGGAGGACATGAAGTTTCAGCGAGAGACAGAAGAAAGCAGGGAGAGAATGGACAGATTGTTTTCTCTTCTTGAGAGATTGGTAGAGAACTAAAATTTTGGTTTTGTAAATTAAAATTTGTAAATGAAACATTATCGTTCTACACATCATTTTTGTTGTGCAAGTTATAATTTGTAAATTAAACAAAAAAGTAATTTCTGTGCATTATTTATTTTTGTAATGCAAGTTAAAATTTGAAAATGAAACCAAGAAATAATTTTATACATATTTGTTATGCAAGTTATAATTTGTAAATGAAATAAATTATTCTGTACATTTATTTTTGTCATGTCAATTAATTTGTAAATGAAACAAATCAAAATCAAATCACCTTTATTTATATAGCGCTTTTTACAATGGCAATTGTTTCAAAGCAGCTTCACAGTGGTAACAGGAAAATAATGCAACGGAATTTGATTCGGCTGTACAGCCGCTCTGGTGAAAACAGTGATGTCATCCAGCTCATTTCAATTATCATATAGTGTCAATGCGGGCAGATCAGTAATATAGTTGAAATTTAGGTGTCCCCAACAATAAATTGTTCTATACATTTTTATTTACTGCTGCTGTTATTGTTGTTGCTGCTGCTGCTGTTAATGCTGCTGCTGCTGTTATTGCTGATGCTTGTTATTGCTGATGCTGCTGTTATTGTTGCTGTTGTTGCTGATGCTGCTGTTGCTGCTGCTGCTGATATTGTTGTTGCTGCTGCTGCTGTTAATGCTGCTGCTGCTGTTATTGCTGATGCTTATTATTGCTGATGCTGCTGTTAATGCTGCTCCTGCTGCTGTTATTGCTGATGCTTGTTATTGCTGATGCTGCTGTTATTGTTGCTGCTGCTGCTGTTGTTGCTGATACTGCGGTTGTTGCTGCTGCTGTTATTTCTGCTGTTGTTGCTGATGCTGCTGTTGTTATTTCTGCTGCTGCTGTTATTGTTGTTGTTGCTGCTGCTGTTGTTGTTGCTGCTTCTGCTGTTGTTGCTGCTGCTGCTGTTATTGCTGATGCTGCTGGTTTTGCTGCTGTTGCTGTTGTTGCTGATGTTTGTCATTGCTGTTGTTGCTGTTGTTGTTGTTGTTGCTGATGCTGCTGTTATTGCTGCTGCTGCTGCTGCTGTTGTTGCTGTTGCTGCTGCTGTTGCTGATGTTTGTCATTGCTGCTGCTGCTGTTGTTGTTACTGATGCTGCTGTTATTGCTGATGCTTGTTATTGCTGATGCTGCTGTTGTTGTTGTTGCTGCTGCTGTTGTTGCTGATGCTGCTGTTGTTGTTGCTGCTGCTGCTGCTGTTATTGTTGCTGCTGTTATTTCTGCTGCTGCTGTTATTGTTGTTGCTGCTGTTGTTGTTGCTGCTGCTGCTGTTGTTGCTGATGCTGCTGTTATTGCTGCTGCTGCTGCTGTTGTCGCTGCTGCTGCTGTTATTGTTGCTGCGGCTGTTATTTCTGCTGCTGCTGTTATTGTTGCTGCTGCTGCTGTTTTTGCTGCTGCTATTTCTGTTGCTGTTGTTGTTGCTGATGCTGCTGTTGTTGCTGTTGCTGCTGCTGCTGTTATTGTTGTTGCTGCTGCTGTTGTTAATGCTGCTGCTATTGCTGATGCTTGTTATTGCTGATGCTGCTGTTATTGTTGCTGCTGCTGCTGTTATTGTTGTTGCTGTAGCTGCTATTAATGCTGCTGCTGTTATTGCTGATGCTTGTTATTGCTGCTGATGTTATTGCTGCTGCTGTTGCTGATGCTGTTATTGTTGTTGCTGATGCTGCTGTTATTGCTGTTTCTGCTGCTGTTGTTGCTGTTGCTGCTGCTGTTGCTGATGTTTGTCATTGCTGCTGCTGCTGCTGTTGTTGTTGCTGATGCTGCTGTTATTGCTGATGCTTGTTATTGCTGCTGCTGCTGTTGTTGCTGATGCTGCTGTTATTGCTGTTGCTGCTGTTGTTGTTGCTGCTGTTGTTGTTGCTGATGCTGCTGTTATTGCTGTTGCTGCTGTTGTTGCTGCTGCTGCTGTTGTTGCTGCTGCTATTTCTGCTGCTGCTGTTGTTGCTGCTGCTGCTGCGGCTGTTATTTCTGCTGCTGCTGTTATTGTTGCTGCTGCTGCTGTTTTTGCTGCTGCTATTTCTGTTGCTGTTGTTGTTGCTGATGCTGCTGTTGTTGCTGTTGCTGCTGCTGCTGTTATTGTTGTTGCTGCTGCTGTTGTTAATGCTGCTGCTATTGCTGATGCTTGTTATTGCTGATGCTGCTGTTATTGTTGCTGCTGCTGCTGTTGCTGCTGCTGTTATTGTTGTTGCTGTAGCTGCTATTAATGCTGCTGCTGTTATTTCTGCTGTAGTTGCTGATGCTGCTGTTGTTGCTGCTGCTGTTGCTGCTGCTGCTGTTGCTGATGCTGCTGTTGCTGCTGCTGTTATTGTTGTTGCTGCTGCTGCTGTTAATGCTGCTGCTGCTGCTGTTATTGCTGATGCTTGTTATTGCTGATGCTGCTGTTATTGTTGCTGCTGCTGCTGTTGTTGCTGCTGCTGTTATTTCTGCTGTTGTTGCTGATGCTGCTGTTGTTGCTGCTGTTGTTTCTGATGCTGCTGGTATTGCTGCTGCTGCTATTGCTGCTGCTGCCGCTGTTATTGCTGCTGCTGCTGCTGCTAACAACAACTGTTAATGCTGCTGCTGCTGTTATTGCTGATGCTTGTTATTGCTGATGCTGCTGTTATTGTTGCTGCTGTTGTTGCTGATGCTGCTGTTGTTGCTGCTGCTGTTATTTCTGCTGTTGCTGCTGCTGTTGTTGTTGCTGCTGCAGCTGCTGTTGCTGCTGCTGCTGTTATTGTTGATGCTGCTGGTATTGCTGCTGTTGATGCTGCTGTTGTTGCTGATGCTGTTATTTCTGCTGCTGCTGTTGCTGCTGTTATTGTTGCTGCTGCTATTTCTGCTGCTGCTGTTATTGTTATTGCTGCTGCTGTTGTTATTGGTGATGCTTGTTATTGCTGCTGCTGTTGCTGCTGCTGCTTTTTTTGCTGCTGCTGCTGCTGCTGTTGTTGCTGCTGCTGCTGCTGTTATTGTTGCTGCTGCTGTTATTGTTGTTGCTGCTGTTGTTAATGCTGCTGCTGCTGTTAATGCTGCTGCTGCTGTTATTGCTGATGCTGCAGTTATTGTTGCTGCTGCTGCTGTTGTTACTGATGCTACTGTTGCTGCTGCTGTTATTGTTGTTGCTGTTGTTGTTATTGCTGCTGCTGCTGTTAATGCTGCTGCTGCTGTTATTGCTGATGCGTGTTATTGCTGATGCTGCAGTTATTGTTGCTGCTGCTGCTGTTGTTGCTGATGCTGTTATTTCTGCTGTTCTTGCTGATGGTGCTGTTGTTGCTGCTGCTGTTGTTGCTGTTGTTGTTGTTGTTGCTGATGCTGCTGTTATTGTTGCTGCAGCTGCTGTTATTGGTGATGCTGTTGTTATTGGTGATGCTTGTTATTGCTGCTGCTGTTGTTGCTGCTGCTGCTTTTGTTGCTGATGCTGCTGTTGTTGCTGCTGCTGCTGCTGCTGTTATTGTTGCTGCTGCTGTTATTTCTGCTGCTGCTGTTATTGTTGTTGCTGCTGTTGTTATTGCTGCTGCTGCTGTTAATGCTGCTGCTGCTGTTATTGCTGATGCGTGTTATTGCTGATGCTGCAGTTATTGTTGCTGCTGCTGCTGTTGTTGCTGATGCTACTGTTGCTGCTGCTGTTGTTGTTGTTGTTGCTGCTGCTGCTGTTGTTGCTGATGCTGTTATTTCTGCTGTTGTTGCTGATGCTGCTGCTGTTGTTGCTGCTGCTGTTATTTCTGCTGTTGTTGCTGCTGCTGTTGTTGTTGCTGATGCTGCTGTTATTGTTGATGCTGCTGGTATTGCTGCTGCTGTTATTGCTGCTGCTGTTGTTGCTGCTGCTGTTATTTCTGCTGCTGCTGTTGCTGCTGTTATTGTTGCTGCTGCTATTTCTGCTGCTGCTGTTATTGTTGTTGCTGCTGCTGTTGTTGCTGCTGCTGTTGTTATTGGTGATGCTTGTTGTTGCTGCTGCTGCTGCTGCTGCTTTTGTTGCTGTTGCTGCTGTTGTTGCTGCTGCTGCTGTTATTGTTGCTGCTGCTGTTATTTCTGCTGCTGCTGTTATTGTTTTTGCTGCTGTTGTTATTGCTGCTGCTGCTGTTAATGCTTATGCTGCTGTTATTGCTGATGCTGCTGTTATTGTTGCTGCTGCTGTTATTTCTGCTGCTGCTGTTATTGTTGTTGCTGCTGTTATTGCTGCTGCTGCTGCTGTTGTTGCTGCTGCTGGTATTGCTGATGTTGCTGTTATTGCTGATGCTTGTTATTGCTGCTGCTGTTGTTGCTTGTTATTTTTGATGCTGCTGTTATGGTTGCTGCTGCTGCTGTTGTTGCTGATGCTGCTGCTGTTTTTGCTGATGTTGCTGTTGTTTCTGTCGCTGTTATTTCTGCTACTGTTGTTGTTGCTGATGCTGCTGCTGTTTTTGCTGATGTTGCTGTTGTTTCTGTCGCTGTTATTTCTGCTACTGTTGTTGTTGCTGATTCTGCTGCTGTTGTTGTTGCTGCTGCTGCAGCTGCTGCTGCTTCTGTTATTGCTGTTGATTATTGCTGCTGCTGTTATTGCTGCTGCTGCTTGTGCTGTTATTGATGCTACTGCTATTATTGCTGCTGCTGTTATTTTGAATTTTGTTCAATTCAAAACCTAAGCTATTCACCAAACATGCTAATTTTCCTGGATGTATTTGCAGTAGATCACAGTTAACATATTTGTACAACCAGTTGCATGTTAAATTTACATTTAACATAGTTATTTCCCTTTTGCACTCTATGAGAATAGACTTGCGACCCACCATATAATTTATTTGTTATGCAAAACTATTTTAAATGTCGTAACATACCAGAAGCTTGCCTGTTATTTTTTTGTTTATATGCTAAATTACATTTGTCATGCTCAACCATGTTCAGTGCTTATTAAAACAAACATTTTGTATGTAGTTTTGAGCAGATTTATGCGTTTTTGTGTGGTACACTGACCGGCCAGTGACCGGAATTACAGTACGAGAGAGAGACTTTAATCCTGATTACACACACTCCATCATTCAATCCTCCCAACAAGCTGGAAAATACAGAACCATCAATAATAATCTCAGATCTTACATCTGACCGTCACTTTAATAACAGCATGCACAAAAATTACGGGTGAGTTTTATTATCCTGAGCTTAAAAATTAAATAGGATTTTGAGACAGAAATATGTTTGCCACTACACATATAAATTAACCTAAATATAGCACAGAATATTGTATCTTTTCTGCTCCATTATAATAGCAGCGTCACATGCAAACGGTGTCATGTAAAAAAAAGTTTTTGAAAATGATACGTCATTGTCTCTGTGTAAACTACATAAATCTGCATTTGTGAAAACGGTGACATAGCGCATAGTGTTTCTTCACAAAGTGACATCGCCAACTACTGGCCTGACAGCAGAATACAGTATTTTAGTCGTTTTCGTGGATCCATGTGAATGGAGATCATTTTGACAATGTTGTCATCTGTTTGCAAAAAACACAAAGGAAAAACTTTTCCAATTTTAGTACAAACCCGATTCCAAAAAAGTTGGGACACTGTACAAATTGTGAATAAAAACAGAATGCAATGATGTGGAAGTTTCAAATTTCAATATTTTATTCAGAATACAACATAGATGACATATCAAATGTTTAAACTGAGAAAATGTATCATTTTAAGGGAAAAATAAGTTGATTTTAAATTTCATGGCATCAACACATCTCAAAAAAGTTGGGACAAGGCCATGTTTACCATTGTGTGGCATCCCCTCTTCTTTTTATAACAGTCTGCAAACGTCTGGGGACTGAGGAGACAAGTTGCTCAAGTTCAGGAATAGGAATGTTGTCCCATTCTTGTCTAATACAGGCTTCTAGTTGCTCAACTGTCTTAGGTCTTCTTTGTCGCATCTTCCTCTTTATGATGCGCCAAATGTTTTCTATGGGTGAAAGATCTGGACTGCAGGCTGGCCATTTCAGTACCCGGATCCTTCTTCTACGCAGCCATGATGTTGTAATTGATGCAGTATGTGGTCTGGCATTGTCATGTTGGAAAATGCAAGGTCTTCCCTGAAAGAGACGACGTCTGGATGGGAGCATATGTTGTTCTAGAACTTGGATATACTTTTCAGCATTGATGGTGCCTTTCCAGATGTGTAAGCTGCCCATGCCACACGCACTCATGCAACCCCATACCATCAGAGATGCAGGCTTCTGAACTGAGCGCTGATGACAACTTGGGTTGTCCTTGTCCTCTTTAGTCCGGATGACATGGCGTCCCAGTTTTCCAAAAAGAACTTCAAATTTTGATTCGTCTGACACAGAACAGTTTTCCACTTTGCCACAGTCCATTTTAAATGAGCCTTGGCCCAGAGAAAATGCCTGCGCTTCTGGATCATGTTTAGATATGGCTTCTTTTTTGACCTATAGAGTTTTAGCCGGCAACGGCGAATGGCACGGTGGATTGTGTTCACCGACAATGTTTTCTGGAAGTATTCCTGAGCCCATGTTGTGATTTCCATTACAGTAGCATTCCTGTATGTGATGCAGTGCCGTCTAAGGGCCCGAAGATCACGGGCATCCAGTATGGTTTTCCGGCCTTGACCCTTACGCACAGAGATTGTTCCAGATTCTCTGAATCTTTGGATGATATTATGCACTGTAGATGATGATAACTTCAAACTCTTTGCAATTTTTCTCTGAGAAACTCCTTTCTGATCTTGCTCCACTATTTTTCGCCGCAGCATTGGGGGAATTGGTGATCCTCTGCCCATCTTGACTTCTGAGAGACACTGCCACTCTGAGAGGCTCTTTTTATACCCAATCATGTTGCCAATTGACCTAATAAGTTGCAAATTGGTCCTCCAGCTGTTCTTTATATGTACATTTAACTTTTCCGGCCTCTTATTGCTACCTGTCCCAACTTTTTTGGAATGTGTAGCTCTCATGAAATCCAAAATGAGCCAATATTTGGCATGACATTTCAAAATGTCTCACTTTCAACATTTGATATGTTATCTATATTCTATTGTGAATAAAATATAAGTTTATGAGATTTGTAAATTATTGCATTCCTTTTTTATTCACAATTTGTACAGTGTCCCAACTTTTTTGGAATCGGGTTTGTACGTTGTTGTGTAACTGTACCCTTAGAAATGAACATCTGAATTCTTCTAAATTCTGGGATTCATGAGATTGATTTATAGATTAACAAACACATGCATAGTGAAAAACAAGACTTTTGAGGATTATAATGAATTCTGCAAACCTCTACCATCTGAGGTTGAGACGAATGTGGAATAGAAATGTTGCCATGTGATCTGAAAGTTCCTAAATCTGTTTTACAAGCATTAGTCATTATATATTTCTGTGTGAATTCTGCATATAGTGGCCAATGAGTTTTTGACTCAAGATACTATGGTCTCCCCTTCAATCTTCAGTGTTTCAAATTCAAAGGTGTATCGACAGCATCTGGGGGCTGCATTCACCACGGAAAATAATGCAAACTCGTTGCTCAAACAAAATCCTGCTTACAGTAATGCACTATGTTGGTAAGGCAGTTTGACTCTGGGAGGCTTTAAAGGGTTAGTTCACCCAAAAATGAAAATTACCCCATGATTTACTCAACCTCAAGCCATCCTAGGTGTATATGACATTCTTCTTTCAGACGAATACAATCAGAGTTATAAATAAAACATATCCTGGCTCTTCTGTAAGGTCCATCCGTTAGCCCAAAAACGGAATCTAACGGCTTGGTTGAAGGATTCTGCGTGTAAGCCTTTTCAGCATTTCTGTTAAATTCACTTAATTTATTAACATCTAATTTTAAGTCTGACTCCATGAATAAAGTGATCTGACTCCAATTTTATGTGACTTCGTTCAATTTGTTACGTTCGTAATTTAACAGCTGATGATTCGTTGTGATTTAATTTGGATCGTTGATTTTTCTTAGTATCTCTTATTTTCAAATATTCGTTCATCAAGGGACCCGATATCGCACAGAAACAGACGCGTCGCGAGTCGCGCGTTCACGAACACAAACTGGCCAGTTCTGATATTAGTCAGCGGATTGCAGAGTGAATATTTTACCTTGAAGTGGTCGCACCTGCTTACTCAACAAAAAGTGTAATTTGATTAATAGACACGAGAGCTGCAACTTGCTAATACCGTAATAGTCAGAAATCGGATTACCCCGCATGCTGCGCTCCATGCTTCAGTCATGGGGTCCTCGGTTTGATCTATTCTGGCAAAAGATTTGCGGAAATAAAGGACTCCACATTGATCCATACTAGAATAATGATTTCAGAATAATACAAGATAAATCAAGATTAACATTTATTTTGGCCAGACAGAACTTACATAAAAATAATTAAACACGAATCCATGGTACACAACTTTCAGCATAAAAATATAAAATACAATTACAAAGTAACATGAAAATAGTTTCAAAGAGTCATTATATCTGGCACTGTACATACAGTGTGTGTGAGCTCCTCTCGGACACTGACACAGCACTGCATGGGGGCTCTGGCTACAGAATGTTCCCAAATGGCAGCTCTGCCACCCTTCCTTAAATACCCAGACCAGAACAAAAGGGTTGTAAATATCTGCAACACAAACACCTGGTTTCGGGGGAGAGGATCAGATATCTTCTGAGACTACTCAAAAGGAGAACAGAATTCTCATAAGTTTCAATCTTTCTCATCCTACCAGTGACAGCAGTGAAGTTGAGACCATTTTACCAATCACACTGAGACCTTTAAAAAGATACCACACATGAAAAGGGAAGAACAATAGATTCACAAGATACATCATCTGTGGTATATATACATTCTGTGACTTGAATCAGAGGGAAGGGAGTCGGTGAGGGAGAGGGGGAGAAGGTTTGGGCAGGCCGATGTCCTACACTCTTTCTGTGAGATCTTCTCTCCAGATTAGTGAGTTTTATTGTTCTATTGCAGGGGGTTGGATCTTTAGCTTTTGTCTCAGCAGTAAAACCGATTCTTACACTTCCAAGCTTTATAATGGCAGTGAATGGCAGCCCAAAATTTGAAGACCAAAAAATTGCATCCATCCATTATAAAAGTGCTCCACACGGCTCCAGGAGTTAATAAAGGCCTTGAAGTGAATCGATGCATTTGTGTAAGAAAAATATCCATATTTAAAACGTTATAAAGTAAAATATCTAGCTTCCGTCAGACCGCCTTCCGTATTCAACTTACACAGAAAGTGTAACGCCTCTCACAGTTCAAAATGCTTACGTTACGTCTGACGTCATCGTCGCGCCAGTTACTTTTTCGTAAGTATTTGTCCGAAAGAAGAATGTTATATACACCTAGGATGACTTGAGGGTGAGTAAATCATGGGGTAATTTTTATTTTTGGGTGAACTATCCCTTTAAAGCAGAAATGTGAAGCTCAGTCCTCCCATCCAAAAACGATTATAACACGAGAAGTCGTCATTGCAAGCCACAGCAAACTACGCAAAAAAGTCTTATAAGTTTTAATTTTGCTCATTCTTTTATCCAAAGTGGCATACAAATTACATTTATGTATTTCAGAGTTTGACCCATTAATCACACCTGCGCTAATCAAGGTTTTACTAGGCATACTAGAGACTTCCAGGCAGGTGTGTTGAGACAAGTTGGAGCTAAAAGTATTATTTTCTTGGCGGGAATACTCAGAGGAAACACCGGCGTGAGTGAACCTTTGATTACCACACCATTTTGCACTTCATTGGCCTTCTCAATAATGCTAAGAAAAAGTACAATCGTATTATTCATTCGCGAAGCTGACACAATGTTTTCATGACCCACAACGTCTCCTACAGCCAAACAAACATGTTCCACGTTAGCATTAGAATCTATTTTCACTCCATGACGTCGAGTTAAATTTTCAAAAACCATTGTGTTTGGAGTCGTCATGCTTCCCATCAAAGTGCTGGAAGCAGACTATCCTCACAAAGGTCAAACGAAAAAAAGACTAAATATCTCAAAAATAAAAGAAAATCACAAACAAAACATTTTTGGAAAAAAGTTTGAAAAAGCACTCTTACCAGCCACAGATGGCTACCACTCTTACCCACACTCACCACGCTCTGCCCACACACTCCCAGCATGCACGCGAGAGAGAGAGAGAGAGAGAGAGAGAGAGAGAGGGAGTGTGTGTGTGTGTGTGTGTGTGTGTGTGTGTGTGTGTGTGTGTGTGTGTGTGTGTGTGTGAGAGAGAGAGAGTGTACTATTTCTTTAAAACTAAAGATCGTTTAAGACCTTCCCCTTTATTTGATTGCACAACTTTGTCTTTCCCTGTTTCCATGTGCGCTGTGCAGCAGCAGCTCCTCCTCCACACATGCTTGTTCATGCTCATTGTGTGCAGAAGGTTGTTCGCTGCTGTCATGAGTCCCAGAGGAAACACTGGTCTTTTCATGCTAGTGCTGCTGAACCTGAACCTGCTGTGTGTGTCAGGAGGGAAGATTCTCGTCTGGCCTGCCGAGTTCAGCCACTGGCTCAATGTAAAAGTAATCCTAGACGTACTGATCGAAAGAGGACACAATATCACCGTGGTCACCCACACAGCCACACCGTCTGTCAGAACCAGTCCATCCGCGGGCTACAATGTGGAGGTTCTACAGGTGCCTCACACGAAGCAGGACATCCTGGAGAACATGGAGAAGATGCTAAAGTACTGGACTCATGAGCTACCGAATGACAGCTTCATCAAGGCTTCAATGAAGATCAAGGAGATGATTGACATCGGCACAGAGCAGAATCAGGCTGTGTGCAATGAACTCTTTGCTAGAGAAGACCTCCTTGAGAAGTGGAGAAAAGAGAAGTTTGACGCCTTACTAGCCGACCCTATTTTCATGTGTGGGGAGCTGCTGGCACAGAAGTTGAGCTTGCCTTTAATTCTCAGTTTCAGGTTTTCCTTTGGTAACACAGTTGAGAGACTTTGTGCCCAACTGCCGGCACCGCCATCCTACGTCCCTGCCATCGGCTCTGAGAACACAGATCAAATGAATTTCCTGCAGAGATTGAAAAACCTTCTCTTCTATGGCACACAGGACATCCTGTTTTATCTAGTCACTAAATCAAAGTGGGATCACTTATATACGGAAATCCTGGGTAAGTAGATACAAGTTGCCACTTCATAAATAGGCTATATTATCTGATGTATGTCAATGTACGATTCATGTGTTTGAATTGCAAATAAAAATTTCCATCCATTTGGATTTTACAGTTTTTACATAAACTGAATGTGATGAATATTTGTCAGCCATACATAAATGAAACAAGAAACAGGTCATATTTCTGTAGTATTTATAAACAAAAAGTGTTTTAAATACACAATCACCGGGTTTATATATTTATCATCAATAAATCCAATAGTTTCAATCTCATACATTTTAACTGAATATTGCTTGTTTCTCTCAGCCATATTTTAACCATGTTCATACTTTAGTTTTGAACAGATTCTAAACCATTTAAATAAAAATATTTGGAAAATATGATTATTTGAATAAAATCAAATAGATGCAAATAGTTAATAATAAACTATATGGCACGTTTAGTGCACAAATCATTTATGTATGACTGACACATATGCATCACATGTTAAAGGTGCTGTATGTAAGAATGACAGCTAGTGGTTGAAATGGGTACTGCAATCCAAATTAAAAATATTGTTTGCCCCGCCCCCTCCTCCTCAGACTCGACGCTCACTCGGGTTGCCAGTTTAAGGACACGCAACAGGAACGAGTGCAATTGACAATGAGACTTTGCAATTGAGACTTACACACTGTAAGTTAATGAGTTGATTTATCCGCGTTTTAACGTGCTTCCGCTCATAGAGATTTTTAGATGGATGACGAGGCTTTTTAGGTCGGGTAGAATCTGCGATCTCTGACCCAGTTTGCTCGCTGGCTTCCATGGCAGCAATATGTGGTGTCGAAATACTATTGGGTAAACTGGCAATGTGCATTATCGCACAGACCAAAACAAAAACAGACATTCCCACACGGAACGCAGAATAACTGGCTGTAGCATTGCTTTTCAGAGAAACGAGGATGTGAACTCAGCATGTTTCCTAAATATCTGCAAACATATGATGGTATTTTTATGCTTTAGTACAGTCAAAAACTTACATACAGCACCTTTAAAACTGTGTAAAAAATGTATATGCAATTCAAATAGATAACTCTTAAATATTGTTATGTGTAGGTTTATTTTGAATCAGACACATACCCTATAGACATAAAAAGCCATTGAACATTTCCGTCTCTATTGCCTAGATAAATTCATTTAATTGATTAGACATTGGCCTTTTGTGACCACTTGCCACACGTCTGAACCTTGCACTTCATGCTCCTCCCTCCGCAAACTCATGCAAAATGATTGACGGGCAGAAAGTGTTCTCTGATTGGTTAAAAAAAAGCCCCGCCTTACATGTCTTCTTGTTATCTAACATATGTCACATTTAGGAATGAAAGACTTCTATCCGAGTTGTCATGTGATCATGGCACTGTGGAGAACGGGCCAGTTGACAAAAGCAGGAACCCCAGGAAAAAGTCAGATTTGAATAACATACGGTTTTGAGAAATATTCACATAGTTATTAAGGATATAAAACCAGGCCTAAACACATGCAGGAAATTAAACTGAACTCAAAGAACCAAAACTACACAGACCATATGTGACGCTATGTGACGCTTCTTCAAAACTTTATTTAACTAAGGTTATTTATAAAAAGAAAAACTTCTTCTTCTTCCAAGCCTAAATTTAGACAGTATCTCCTCCTAGCGTTTTAACTCTACAACCTCCAACCTCCAAACTTCAGACTGTTCTGACTTGAATTGCTGTATCTTTTCAAACTGATCCGACTTATGGTTTTCCTCAAAATTAAAATTAAAAATCATAAAAAATCCCATAAAATTACATTGAGGGGGTCAAAACTTTAATACACTAACACTAACTAGTATTTAAACTTCATCCAAGCTAGGTATCTATCAAATCCTAGCAACTAGCTTAGGACATGCTTGGAACATGCTAAATCATGCTAGCAACAAGCTAATTCGTGCTAGCAACATGCTAAACCATGCTAGCAATGTGTTAAACACGCTAGTAACATGCTAATTTATGTTAGTAAAGTGCTAAAAGATGCTAGCAATATGGCAAAACTTGCTAACAACGTGTGAATTCATGTTAGCAATGTGATAAAACATGCTAATTCGTGCTAACAATGTGCTAAAACATGTTAATTCATGTTAGCAAAATGTTAAAACATGTTAGAAACATGCTAATTCATGATAGTAACATGCTAATAATGTTAGGCCTAACAACCTGCTAATTCATGTTAACAACATGCTAAAACATGTTAGCAACGTGAGTAAAACAGCCAAACTTCAAGCTGTTCAAAGTTATTTTAAACTTTCAGACCTGGCTTTGTTAAGCCAACATCAAAGTTTGTCATCAAACTTTACTGGTCTAGTAAAGTTGTGAAACAGGATTTTCCTTTTTTGAGCCACACTTCTTAATTCCTGTGTTCAGAGTCAGTGTCATGTTACACTTGAACAAATACCCAGATAACACAAAGGGTTCACAAATGGTCTTAAACATGAACAAACATGAAAAATGAACAAATTCTGGGTGACCAATTAAACTTGCATATCTTGCATCTCTCTCCAATTCAACATTATTTTAGGAGGTTCTACAATCTAGACAAAGACAGGTCTGACCAATAAGCAACTGAAAAACACGAGTTAGAAGGTGTACACAGAGTCCCAAACCACTTTGAATCGCTGAATACCTGAGGTTATTCTTACAGCTAAAACTTCATTGTCATTCTGAATACAAGAAACATAAAACCACTCATCATGTGCACTTTGCCATGCAGTAATTTCAACCTCAAGTGCACTGGAGTAGTACATACTGCAAATTACTTAACATTATCAGGAGTTTTTGTCCTAATAAAGTGTGTTATCAGAAGATTATATGGGCCTTATGCACTTTGAAATCTTTCTTTTTGAACTTTTTAAAGTTATCAAGAGCATTACTTTTCACCATGAGTCATCATGGTGCACAATTTCTGAAGTGTACTATCATTTTTAGATGACTAACACAAAATGAACACTTACATCGATCAGGCATTATGACAGGTTAAGTGAATAACACTGATTACCTCTTCATCACGGCACCTGTTAGTGGGTGGGATATGTTAGGCAGCAAGTGAACATTTTTTCCTCAAAGTTGATGTGTTAGAAGCACAAAAATGGGCAAGCGTAAGGATTTAAGCGAGTTTGACAAGGGCCAAATTGTGATGGCTAGATGACTCGGTCAGAGCATCTCCAAAACTGCAGCTCTTGTGGGGTGTTCCCGGTCTGCAGTGGTCATTATCTATCAAAAGTGGTCCAAGGAAGAAACAGTGGTGAACCGGCGACAGGGTCATGTCAGTCAGGGTGCCCATGCTGACCCCTGTCCACCACCGAAAGCACCAACAGTGGGCACGTGAGCATCAGAACTGGACCACGGAGCAATGGAAGAAGGTGGCCTGGTCTGATGAATCACGTTTTCTTTTACATCACGTGGATGGCCGGGTGCATGTGCCTCGCTTACCTGGGGAACACATGGCACCAGGATGCACTATGGGAAGAAGGCAAGCTGGCGGAGGCAGTGTGATGGTTTGGGCAATGTTCTGCTGCCTTGGGCCCTGCCATCCATGTGGATGTTACTTTGACACGTACCACCTACCTAAGCATTGTTGCAGACCATGTACACCCTTTCATGGAAACGGTATTTCCCTGGTGGCTGTGGCCTTTTTCAGAAGGATAAGCAAAAATGGTTCAGGAATGGTTTGAGGAGCACAACAAGAAGTTTGAGGTGTTGACTTGGCCTCCAAATTCCCCAGATCTCAATGCAATCGAGCATCTGTGGGATGTGCTGAACAAACAAGTCCGATCCATAGAGGTTACAATGTTCCAAACTTGTATCTAATGATGTACAGTATTTGACATATTTGTGTAAATGTATTTGTGCATTCTGTAAATGAGTGTCCCAGATTTCAAAGCAAACTGTCCCAAATTATCAAAAGCAGACAAGACAAATTGGCTCAAAACACACTAAATGCCAGTCAGGAACATATGTATATGGTCCTTTTTGCAAACATCTTGACATTTTCAGCAAAATTCATCACAGCAAAAATAAATAAATAAATCCCAGATTATCCAAATTAACCCTTTGTCGTGTAGGGACATTTAATTTGTGCTGTTCCAAAAATGCCAAAAGCATCTTTGAGTATGTCACATGACTGTCTGTTTTGTTGATCTTTCAGTTGTGTTTTGATTCTGTCACGTGTTCCTTTGTCTTAGTTTCCCGCCACTTGTCTGTTTCCTAGGTTACCCTCGTTAGTTAAGTTCTGTTCAGCTGTGTTTAGTTAATTATCTCGTTTCTGTCTTTGTCTGTTCTTAGTCTTTGTCTAGTCACTGTTATGTTAAGTTGGATTCCTGTTGCCTGTTTTCAGTTCTTTTGTAAAGTTTGGATTAAAGTTTGCTTATCTCCTGAGTTTTCGGCCTGTTCCTTGTACCTCCAACGTTACAGAGTAAAGCGCAAGATCAAATGAAACGACTTTTTGATCGGCGTACAGAATTGCGTTTATTTCAATCGGGTGATCAGGTCCTTGCTTTGTTGCTCATTGCTGGAGCACCGTTTCAGGCCACATTTGCAGGTCAATACGCCAGATCGGAGAAAGAAGACTAGAGTGTGTCATGTAAATTTGTTAAAGCCTTTTTATGGTTCTGAAGATTTTGCTGACATTAAAATAAATGAAGACAAAGTTGATATACTTAATTCTTGTATTAAACCGGTTCTGCTTACAGGTTCTTTTGCCTGTGATGACGATGCTGAATTGTCATTGGGGGGGTGTGACGAGTGTCCTGTTCTTCCTGCTACGGCCAGCCAGTGGGTGTGGCTGGGAGACTTGTAGGATTGAAAATAATCAAAGATATTTGATATTTGAAATTGAACAAAGACATTTGCTTCACTGTTTTCAACCCCCATCTTTCTTATCAGAAGGGCCATTTGGAATTCCTAAAGACAAAGAGATGCTGAAGGCCTGTAGGCCAAAATGTGTCATACCTTTAGTACAGTGGGGGAAGTTTGGTCTGATTGGTCAGTTTGAATGTCTCACATTAGGGTT
Organism: Coreius guichenoti; assembly: GCA_039654105.1. Lineage (NCBI taxonomy): Eukaryota > Metazoa > Chordata > Actinopteri > Cypriniformes > Gobionidae > Coreius > Coreius guichenoti. Next base: position 51,013,803 of record CM077169.1, on the reverse strand, counting down.
TCAGTCACATGGTCAAGGAACAGATAAAAAGAAGATGTAACTGTTGCTCTGACTCTTTTTTTTAATTCTCTGGCTTTCTTGGGGGCCTTCTCTTTGGCTCTTCTCTTCTTTGCTCTCTTCTTCTCTTCTTCTCTTTGTCTCTCTCTCTCTCTCTCCCTCTCCCTCTCCCTTTCTATCCTTCAGGTAACATTCTATTCATGCTGGGTACGATTAATGGTATAAGTTTTTATCATCTCATACATCTATTTTGTAACTATTTTAAGTGTAATCATAACCAGAAATTGTCATTAAATCCTTTCTATTACAAATGATGTGCTAACTAGTTTTGATTCGGTATTGACTTTGAAGTTCTACCTATTGCAATACAATATACACTCACCTAAAGGATTATTAGGAACACCTGTTCAATTTCTCATTAATGCAATTATCTAATCAACCAATCACATGGCAGTTGCTTCAATGCATTTAGGGGTGTGGTCCTGGTCAAGACAATCTCCTGAACTCCAAACTGAATGTCAGAATGGGAAAGAAAGGTGATTTAAGCAATTTTGAGCGTGGCATGGTTGTTGGTGCCAGACGGGCCGGTCTGAGTATTTCACAATCTGCTCAGTTACTGGGATTTTCACGCACAACCATTTCTAGAGTTTACAAAGAATGGTGTGAAAAGGGAAAAACATCCAGTATGCGGCAGTCCTGTGGGCGAAAATGCCTTGTTGATGCTAGAGGTCAGAGGAGAATGGGCCGACTGATTCAAGCTGATAGAAGAGCAACTTTGACTGAAATAACCACTCGTTACAACCGAGGTATGCAGCAAAGCATTTGTGAAGCCACAACAAGCACAACCTTGAGGCGGATGGGCTACAACAGCAGAAGACCTCACCGGGTACCACTCATCTCCACTACAAATAGGAAAAAGAGGCTACAGTTTGCACAAGCTCACCAAAATTGGACAGTTGAAGACTGGAAAAATGTTGCCTGGTCTGATGAGTCTCGATTTCTGTTGAGACATTCAGATGGTAGAGTCAGAATTTGGTGTAAACAGAATGAGAACATGGATCCATCATGCCTTGTTATCACTGTGCAGGCTGGTGGTGGTGGTGTAATGGTGTGGGGGATGTTTTCTTGGTACACTTTAGGCCCCTTAGTGCCAATTGGGCATCGTTTAAATGCCACGGCCTACCTGAGCATTGTTTCTGACCATGTCCATCCCTTTATGACCACCATGTACCCATCCTCTTCATCCACTTCCAGCAGGATAATGCACCATGTCACAAAGCTCGAATCATTTCAAATTGGTTTCTTGAACATGACAATGAGTTCACTGTACTAAAATGGCCCCCACAGTCACCAGATCTCAACCCAATAGAGCATCTTTGGGATGTGGTGGAACGGGAGCTTCATGCCCTGGATGTGCATCCCACAAATCTCCATCAACTGCAAGATGCTATCCTATCAATATGGGCCAACATTTCTAAAGAATGCTTTCAGCACCTTGTTGAATCAATGCCACGTAGAATTTAAGGCAGTTCTGAAGGCGAAAGGGGGTCAAACACAGTATTAGTATGGTGTTCCTAATAATCCTTTAGGTGAGTGTAGTCACAGTATAGCAACGCTCTCCCACATATTTTGCTATTGTAACTGCGCTTATTTCCGTCGTTGGTATAAGTTGCAGTGGGTGGTAATAGACGAGAAAGGTACAGTTTTCTACAATCTTGCTGATAACATTTCTTTAGTCTTTCGGCAACCCTGCAGCCTGAACCACTGTAGGCGACCCACCCTTACAGACTCATCATGTGAACTATGTCCACCTGTTCCCTCTATAAAGCTTAGGCTTTGTTGACGTGGTGTTGTTGCTTGCTCTTGGTTGCTTTGTTCTTGTTTTTTTGCCCTGGTTTGTTTATTTTGATTCTCTTATTAATTTAAACTTGGTTCTGTCTGATGTTTTGATTTATCAGGTGTCTGACAGAAATGGTGTTTGACTGTGATTTCTCCTTCTATATATTTTTCTATTTAAGTTAATAAACCTTTTTTGTTGCAGCCATACCAACCTGACTGTCCTCCATTTCATTTGACAGCAGTCATGTTGGAACAGGAAGGGGCCATCCCCAAACTGTTCCCACAAAGTTGGGAGCATGAAGTTGTCCAAAATGTCTTGGTATGCTGAAGCATTAAGAGTTCCTTTCACTGGAACTAAGGGGCCAAGCCCAACCCCTGAAAAACAACCCCACACCATAATCCCCCCTCCACCAAACTTTACACTTGGCACAATGCAGTCAGGCAAGTACCGTTCTCCTGGCAACCTCCAAACCCAGACTCGTCCATTGGATTGCCAGACAGAGAAGAGTGATTGATCATTCCAGAGTCCAGTGGCGGCGTGCTTTACACCACTGCATCCCACGCTTTGCATTGCACTTGGTGATGTAAGGCTTGGATGCAGCTGCTCGGCCATGGAAACCCATTCCATGAAGCTCTCTACGCACTGATCTTGAGCTAACCTGAAGGCCACATGAAGTTTGGAGGTCTGTAGCTATTGACCTCAGCATGCGCTGACCCCGCTCTGTGATTTTTACGTGGCCTACCACTTCGTGGCTGAGTTGCTGTTGTTCCCAATTGCTTCCACTTTGTTATAATACCACTAACAGTTGAGTGTGGAATATTTAGTAGTGAGGAAATTTCACGAATGGACTTATTGCACAGGTGGCAACCTATCACGGTACCACGTTTGAATTCACTGAGCTCCTGAGAGCGACCCATTCTTTCACAAATGTTTGTAGAAGTGTCTGCATGCCTAGGGGCTTGATTTTATACACCTGTGGCCATAGAAGTGATTGAACATCTGAATTCAATGATTTGGAGGGGTGTCCCAATACTTGGCAATATAGTGTATACTTGAGAAAGGTTGACATGGAGCAGCTAAAAATAACAACAGAGGAGAGTCTGCTGGTAAAAAGATAACGCAACAGATCTCGTAATAAAATGAGTTCAACATTGGCTTGGCTTTTCAGAGACGGTGAGAACTGATGTCAATAACATTATTTAGTCATACTATTTGACTGGTAGTCACGTTAGCACCTATTAAAAATGTAAAAAATATAAACTATTTCATTTGTTTTGTGTGTGCAGGGCGCCGGACAAATGGATGTCTATTAGGTCTGTAATTTTTTTTAAACGCATGTGACTTGAGGCTGATCTCTAATTGGCTTGTTTCAGATTGTGCATTCTGTGCCCCAGTATTGTTTTTATATATTTTGGCCTTGTGTGACCGTTCGTCTTTCAAGTAGGCGCAATATCTCTTCTGAGATTAATTTAAATTCAGTTTTATCTTTACAAAAAATCCTTTCACAAGGCGTTCAAATGAAGAAATAAATAAGGATCATAGAGCGTGGACAGAGTTTGCTAGATGGATGCGCCATAAGTCATGCCTTTTGTTGTTTTCCTTGTTTGCTATTTCAAAGTCCTGTCAGCGAAGCATTGTGGGCAACGACACAGAAGGTCATTGAAACAATGCAGTTTAACTTGAGGTGATCATCGGGGTCCAAGCACAATGGCTTATGTAGATGATATATAGTTATACAATGAACAAAATGTCTCTTTAAGTATCTCTTTATGGGAGTATTACTATATGTACTATATTAAAATAGACAAATAATATAGTGTCTCTTCGGACATACATTCAGTAATGTCTGCAAGTTGACAAATATGTTGTCAATATCAAATTTAAAATTAAGAAAAAAAATTGGTCTAAGTATTTTGGAGATTACACTTTTTGCAAACTTATTATATTGGGCTTTATTGAACTCTACATAACTATAATGAATTTATATTCTATTTTTACTAGATTTCTGGGTATTCCAGTTCAAATTGGTTCAAATTGGATTTCTATCTTTTATTCACTCAACAGCCAAAAAAGCGTTATGGTTGGTTGCGCAAACGACTTTCGTGATTGGCCATAATATCTAGAGGTTGCAGCCAATAGAGATGCTTCTCTATCAGAGCAGACCACTTCAGGTAAATTAATTGGGATGAACTGAGGTTTTGGCCAAGAAATCTGAACTAAAACCGTTACTTTATTAGATGTGATAACAGAAAATTTGATCTGGATGTTTACGTATCTGAAATTATCCATGTTTAATCGGATTTAATGTAAACTCTGTTTAATGACGTCTAGCCTGAAAAGTGACTGAATTTCTATTCTATTCAATTCAATTCACATTTATTTGTATAGCGCTTTTCACAATACATATCGTTTCAAAGCAGCTTCACAGAAAATGTATGCGTCTACATTACAATTTAAAGTGATTTGTTATCAGAGGAGACTGTGTCCACGTTATGTATTTCAGAAATGTACATGTACAAAGCACACAGTTAGCTAACAAGTAACAATGTATTAATAAACAATATAATAATTTAAGGCACAAACAATGGGCTCAGTGAAGTAAGAATACATGTTGTTAACAACGATTAGGGTATATAGAAAATCGAGCATGGGTGCATGTTGATGCAGAGCTGCGTCATCTGAAGTCCTTGCAGGAGTTGAGTCGTCTCTTCACAGGTGATGGTCATCTGAAGTCCTCATAGGAGTTGAGTTGTCTCTTCACAGGTGATGGTCCTCTGAAGTCCTCGCAGGAGTTGGAGTCGTCTCTTCACAGGTGATGGTCATCTGAAGTCCTCGCAGGAGTTGAGTCGTTTCTTCACAGGTGATGGTCATCTGAAGTCCTCGCAGGAGTTGTGTCGTCTCTTCACAGGTGATGGTCATCTGAAGTCCTCGCAGGAGTTGGAGTCGTCTCTTCACAGGTGATGGTCATCTGAAGTCCTCACAGGAGTTGAGTCGTCTCTTCACAGGTGTTGGTCATCTGAAGTCCTCACAGGAGTTGAGTCGTCTCTTCACACGTGATGGTCATCTGAAGTCCTCGCAGGAGTTGAGTTGTCTCTTCACAGGTGATGGTCATCTGAAGTCCTCGCAGGAGTTGGAGTCGCCTCTTCACAGGTGATGGTCATCTGAAGTCCTCGCAGGAGTTGAGTCGTCTCTTCACAGGTGATGGTCATCTGAACTCGTCGCAGGAGTTGAGTCGTCTCTTCACAGGTGTTGGTCATCTGAAGTCCTCGCAGGAGTTGAGTCGTCTCTTCACAGGTGATGGTCATCTGAAGTCCTCGCAGGAGTTTGAGTCGTCTCTTCACAGGTGATGGTCATCTGAAGTCCTCGCAGGAGTTTGAGTCGTCTCTTCACAGGTGTTGGTCATCTGAAGTCCTCGCAGGAGTTTGAGTCGTCTCTTCACAGGTGATGGTCATCTGAAGTCCTCGCAGGAGTTTGAGTCGTCTCTTCACAGGTGTTGGCATCTGAAGTCCTCGCAGGAGTTGGAGTCATCTCTTCACAGGTGATGGTCATCAGAAGTCCTCGCAGGAGTTGAGTCATCTCTTCACAGGTGATGGTCATCTGAAGTCCTCTCAGGAGTTGAGTCGTCTCTTCACAGGTGTTGGTCATCTGAAGTCCTCGCAGGAGTTGAGTCGTCTCTTCACAGGTGATGGTCATCTGAAGTCCTCGCAGGAGTTTGAGTCGTCTCTTCACAGGTGTTGGTCATCTGAAGTCCTCGCAGGAGTTTGAGTCGTCTCTTCACAGGTGATGGTCATCTGAAGTCCTCGCAGGAGTTGTGTCGTCTCTTCACAGGTGATGGTCATCTGAAGTCCTCGCAGGAGTTGAGTCGTCTCTTCACAGGTGATGGTCATCTGAGGTCCTCGCAGGAGTTGAGTCGTCTCTTCACAGGTGATGGTCATCTGAAGTCCTCGCAGGAATTGAGTCGTCTCTTCACAGGTGATGGTCATCTGAAGTCCTCGCAGGAGTTGAGTCGTCTCTTCACAGGTGATGGTCATCTGAAGTCCTCGCAGGAGTTGAGTCGTCTCTTCACAGGTGATGGTCATCTGAAGTCCTCGCAGGAGTTTGAGTCGTCTCTTCACAGGTGTTGGTCATCTGAAGTCTTCATAAGAGGCTGGATCCAGACTGGAGCTGACGGACTCTCTAGTTACCTCGGGATGGGCGTCCTGAAATAAAACAGAACAGGAAAATAATTAGCGTAGCTGCTGTTCAAAGCATTAAGCAAAGACAATCATGTGCACTGATATAACTAGAGTACAAGGTTATGAGATGCATTATGTGAATGCTTGGCTAAAGAGATTGGTCTTTAATCTAAATTTAAACTGGGAGAGTGAGTCTGACCCCCGAACATCATCAGGAAGGCTATTCCAGAGTTTAGGTGACAAATATGAAAACGTTCTCCCTCCTTTAGTGGACTTAGATATCCTAGGTACTACCAGAAGCCAAGAGTTTTGTCATCTTAAAGAGCGAGATGGATTGTACGACAGGGCGACAGAAGATCAGTTAAATACATGGGAGCTAAACCGTTTAGGGCAGTAGCAATACTTTATAACTGATACGGAATTTAATAGGTTACCAGTGTAGAGATGATAAAACAGGTGTTATATGATCATATTTTACTGACCTAGTAAGAACTCTAGCAGCGGCATTTTTGACTAATTGTAGCTTGTTTATTGACGATGCATGACAGCCAGCTAGTAATGCATTACAGTAATCCAGTCTAGAGGTCATGAATGCATGAACTAACTTTTCTGCATCAGAGACAGATAGCATGTTCCGTAGCTTAGCGATGTTTCTGAGGTGGAAGAAGGCTATTTTTGTAACATTTGAAATATGATTTTTGACAGACAAGTTGCTGTCTAATATAACACAGAGGTCTGTAGAGGATGAAGTAACAGTACATCCTTCTAGATGCAAATTATATTCTAAGAGATTCTGTGTACAGGTTTTTGGTCCAATAAGTAATACCTCAGTCTTATCTGAATTTAATAGGGGAAAATTACAGGTCATCCAATATTATATATCTTTAACACTCTCTGTCAGCTTGGATAATTTAGAGATTTCATATGGTCGTGCTGAAATATATAACTGAGTATCATCGGCATAACAGTGGAAACTAATTCCATGTTTTCTTATAATATTACCAAGTGGCAGCATATATATTGAGAATAGCAGAGGGCCTAACACAGATCCTTGCGGCACTCCATAATTTACAGACGTTATCTTAGATTTTTCCCCATTTATTGGTAACGTTCTGATAGATACGATCTAAACCACTTTAATGCCTGTCCCTGAATACCAGTGTAATTTTGTAGTCGATCTAAGAGTATTTTATGATCTATGGTGTCGAATGCGGCACTAAGATCAAGTAAAACTAGTATTGAGATACAGCCTTGGTCAGCAGCTAAGAGTAAGTCATTTGTAATTTTAATGAGCGCCGTTTCTGTGCTATGATGGGGTCTGAATCCAGACTGAAATTTTTCATAGATGTCGTTTTCTTGTAAGTAGGAGCACAATTGAGCGGACACAATTTTTTCTAGTATTTTAGACAGAAATGAAAGATTTGAAATGGGTCTGTAATTTGCTCATTTCATTTGGATCTAGTTGTGGTTTCTTAATGAGAGGCTTAATAACTGCCATCTTGAACGGTCTTGGGACATGACCTAGAGATAATGACGAGTTAATAATATTGAGAAGAGGCTCTTCTGCTACAGGTAACAACTCTTTCAGTAGTTTAGTGGGTATTGGATCTAATAAACATGTTGTTGGTGTAAGATTTGTTTCGGATCAGTATGATTCATACAGTGAAAAGAACCGAAATTACATATAAATGATTATGATAATGTTTTCTCGGGCCATTTGGCGCCATGGATTAGTTTTACGACTCGCTAATGGTGGGAGAAGGTGGGTCTCCGGATCTCTGGAATGTGATGTTTGTGTTTAATCGATGCCTGTTCATGGATAATTCTACATTGGTTTAGAAGCAATGATAAGTTTATTTAGCTCTTCCTGTCCTATAGTTGTAAAGCACTGCAATTGTTTTTGAGGGGCGATAATTGAGGCTGAATCATAAAACGCTGTCAAAGGTTGTACATTTATAATTGTATTCCTGATGCTTTCTATTTTTTTAGTGAAGAAATTCATAAAGTCATTACTACTGAACTGTACACCACATTCCAAATTATTATGCAAATTGCATGTAAGTGTCATAAACATTACATTTTTTGTTTTTCAATTAAACTCATGGATGGTATTGTGTCTCAGGGCTCTTTGGAACACTGAAATGAATCTCAGACACCGGTGATAATTAGTTTGCCAGATGAGCCCAATTAAAGGAAAAGTACTTAAGAAGGACATTCCACATTATTAAGCAGGCCACAGGTTTTAAGCAATATGGGAAAGAAAAAGGATCTCTCTGCTGCCGAAAAGCGTTAAATAGTGCAATGCCTTGGACAAGGTATGAAAACATTAGATATTTCACGAAAACTTAAACGTGATCATTGTACTGTGAAGAGATTTGTGGCTGATTCAGAGCACAGACGGGTTCGTGCAGATAAAGGCAGAATGAGGAAGGTTTCTGCCAGACAAATTCATCGGATTAAGAGAGCAGCTGCTACAGGCTTGCAGTTGTGCATAAACCTACTATTCGGCCACCCCTAACCAATGCTCACAAGCAGAAACGGTTGCAGTGAGCCCAGACATGAAGACTCATTTTCAAACAGTCTGTTTACTGATGAGTGTCGTGCAACCCTGGATGGTCCAGATGGATGGAGTAGTGGATGGCCACCATGTCCCAACAAGGCTGCGACGTCAACAAGGAGGTGGCAGAGTCATGTTTTGGGCCGGAATCATGGGGAGAGAGCTGGTAGGCCCCTTTAGGGTCCCTGAAGGTGTGAAATGACCTCGGCAAAGTATGTAGAGTTTCTGACTTCCGTAGCAAAATCATCTTCATGCATGACAATGCACCATCTCATGCTGCAAAGAATACCTCTGTGTCATTGGCTGCTATGGGCATAAAAGATGAGAAACTCATGGTGTGGCCACCATCCTCCCCTGACCTCAACCCTATTGAGAACCTTTGGAGCATCCTTAAGCAAAAGATCTATGAAGGTGGGAGGCAGTTCACATCAAAACAGCAGCTCTGGGAGGCTATTCTGACATCCTGCAAACAAATTTAAGCAGAAACTCTCCAAAAACTCACAAGTTCAATGGATGCAAAAATTGTGAAGGTGATATCAAAGAAGGGGTCCTATATTAAGATGTAACTTGCCCTGTTAGGATGTTTTTGATTGAAATAGCTTTTGATTTCAGTAAATATGACCACCTAATCCTGCAAATGTTTTCAGTTCTTTACAACCTATAAAATGTTTTAACTTTATGTTGTGCATAATAATTTGGAACAGTGCATTTTCAGTTTTTTATTTTTGAAATAAATACTGTTATCATTAGGAAGTTTGTTCAATAAAATTTGAATTATACCTTAATGGTTGATGACTTGAAAATTATACTGACTGTCTTTTGCATTGACTAATTATGAAAATCAGAGAAAAATATCATTTGCATAATAATTCGGAATGCGGTGTAATGGAATATTTTGTTCAGGTGATGTCTGTTTATTTGTTAATCTGGCCACTGTACTAAATAAAAACCTGGGGTTGTTTTGGTTATTTTCTATTCGTTTATGGATATGCTCGACCCTGGCTGCTTTTAGAGCCTTTTTATAATGGGAAGTGCTGTCTTTCCATGCGATTTTGAAGACCTTTTGCACTCTAGATTACGAGTTTCTCTCTTGATAGCATGAGTAATACTGATGTACCACGGTGCAGTACTTTTCTCTCTAACCTTCTTTAATCTGATCGGTGCAACCGTTTCTAATGTACTAGAGAAAATGGTGCTGTGTTTGGGCACACTAATCAGCTGAGACAGATCTGGCAGGTTATTTGTGAATTTATCTATAGTGTTTGGGAGAATTGTTCTACCTGGTCGATAACACGGAGCAGTATGCAAGTTACAAGGTAGTGATCATCACTTTGCGGTAGGATATCTATATCAGTAGGATTGGTTCCATGTGATATAATTAAATCTAGTGTATGATTAAAACGATGAGTGGGTCCAGTCAGGTTTTGCTTGACCCCAAAGGAGCTTAATAAGTCTGTAAGCGCAACCCCTAGTGCATTGTTTGTATTATCTATGTGAATGTTCAAATCATCGACAATCAATGCTTTATCGACAGTGACCAATAGGTCTGAGAGAATCCGCAAACTCTTTTAAGAAATCAACATAGGTCTCTGGAGGCCCTGAATACTGTCTGTACCTCTTACTCATATGTTTTGGGAAACTTTCTGGTCAGAACTGGAGCTCAATCAACTCCAACCTTGGAGAGACTGTGTATCTGTGTACGTGCGCAGTATTCTGTGTTACAGATCAGTATTGAAGGTGTACAACGGGCATCCTAGTTCTGGACAAACTGGCGCCTGCTCCAAACCTGGAAGGTCACTACGTGCCTAATTCCGGGGGTGAAAGCGTCAACAAGTGATCTATGGAGACGTGCATCTGATTAACTGACACTGTGTGGAAATTTACCATGACTGTCTATTTTCTCTTAGCCAATCAGAATCATTCAACCTGAAGTAACGACGTAGCTAGACCTTGAAAAGGGTATAACTGTTGAGAAATTGTATGTACGAAAAAAAGGTAGAGGGAGAGCGCAGCCTACGAACTCCTTGTGAGACTTGAAGCTGGCTTCTGCTGATGAAACTGCAAACTATTCTTCAGTAAATTTTTCTTTAATTAATTGCAATCCTGACTCTTGGTCTTCATTCTTCACAACTGGTCTTGGGTCATAAACTGTTATTCCCCTAGGGTTCGTGGCCTTACGGTAGCCAAAGCAAGAGATAATAGGGATTTTTTTCTTATATCTGAGAGTGTAACATTTAGCACAAACACTTCAAGCGAATTAAACCTGTGTCCTGTTTTCTGAGTAACAGTAATAATATCTCTATAGATAGTTGCAACACCGCCACCACGATCCCGCTGGGTTGTAGGCCATCAGCACGGAAGAGCCTAGGCCGCTCCCAGCAAAGATTCCAATTATTCACAAAGAGCAGTTTCTGTTCATTACACCATGCCATTAAGCATTCATTTAGAGCAAATAGTCTACTGATCCTTTCATGTCCTTGTCGATACTTGGGAAGCGGTCCGGACACGATGATCCTCATTGCGGGTGATGTGCTGCGTACCGTCTCGATCAGGCTCCTGAAGTCCGTCTTTATTGTAGAACCTCTGTCTGCCGTAGTCTGATGTCGTTCACCCCCGTGTGCAGCACGACAGCTCCGATGCTCTCGTCACCATTCAGGATTGCGGGTACCCGCGCAGCTGGGATGATCACGTTCTGGGTGCTCGTGCCCTCAGCAGAGAAGCACACGGAGTAGAAGAGATCGGAGTGATAACATTACTTACCACGGACTTGTGAGCGTCAGCCTGGGATGTCTCGGCCTGTCTTTCTAAGAGATCTCGATCTGCTTCTCTAGGCCTTCAGCTCCATCTGCATCGCATGCAGCTCGAACGTGTCCTCACCTGCACTCAAAGGTAGACATACATCCGATACATTCGCCATTAGAACAGATATACAGTAATTTCCTGAGTTATACGAGTGTAAACAAGGCGAGCGATATGTGAGACCACACTGGTGATGCTAGCGGGCTAAGGCTAGTAGCGGATGGTCGGAAATGTGGATATAAGTAGCGATATCAAAGCAATCCGATTGTTTCCGATATAGAATACTATTGGGGATATGTTCACCCGCTATAAAAAGAGAAAATATTAGTTTATAAAGTTGATACAAGAAGAAAAACCGAGGATTTAGAGTCAACTAGGCAAAGCTCCAAATTCAAACCACGTGGCAGCAACCAACACGAAGTGACGTAATGAAACTGTTGAGACACATACATTGTAGAGCTGCACGATTAATCATTAAAAGAACGCAAACACCCACGTGATCTTACTCCTAGATTACAGCGATTCAGCTATGTCTATTAACTATTTGACAAGTAGTTACGATCACAACAAATATTCAAATCTGCGTTAAGATATTGTAAATTTACTAGAACTAGGCTATAATAAACCCGAGTCTATCAAGGTTGAAAACCCCTGCTATAAACTGACATCTGACTCAGAATTGCACTTACATTTTGTAAAATCAAAATAATGTTCCTGGCGACATTTGCATATTCCTTGCAGTGTTGCAAAATAAAGCATTTAGAGTGGGAGTTAAGTGAAAGTGCAAGTTAATAGGCATATTATCCTTTGGCAAAATGACAAAGTGCACCTATATCCTCCATAATGCAACACAACCTTTGCCCAAATCCTGTTGTGCAGATAGCCTATCTTGTATTTGGGTCATTGTTCACCAGATCACACTGCGCTTATGCAAAGGCACAAACACTTTAGCATGATTTGTGGGACTATATTTGTGCTCGTACTGCTTTGTGGAGTAGAGGCTGGCAGGGTTTTGGTGTTGCCACTGGCACAACATGCGTTCAATCGTAGACGAGTTAGTTGATAAGAACCACAGCGTGACAGTTCTGGTCAGTTCTTCATTGCCTACTGTACAGTACACACGGAAGGAGCGGTTCAACTATAATGTGTTTAAAGTCAACATGAAGAAAGAAGAGGCCAGTGCTATATGGAGTGACTTTATTCATCTCTGGATGAATGACACAGCCACCACATACGAGAGAGTCTCCATGATCAGGCGAGTGATGTCAAACTTCATGGCGCTTGCTGCTGATACATGCAAGGGAATGTTTTACAGTGAGGGTCTTTTGCGCACACTTCGGGAATCTCATTATGATGTGCTTTTGTCTGATCCGATGATGCCATGCGCTGACTTGATGGCAGAGACGCTGAAAATCCCGCACATCCTCTCACTGCGCTCAGCGTTCGCATATACTTTTGAGCAGTTTTGCGGTCAGCTCCCCACACCGCCATCCTATGTTCCTGCGGCCGCTGTGCAGGATCGCCTCACTGATCATATGAGCTTTACAGAGAGAGTTAAAAACATGCTCCTCTACATCATGTATACAACCATATTTCGAGTGAACATGTGGTTTACTTATGACCAACTTTACACTGAAATATGGGGTAATAATTATTTTTTGTTTGATTTGGGCCAACTTTTATGCTTTAATTGTACAGTAGGCTAGTCTTCCAGATATTGTTTAACCTTGTGACTTGACCTACTATGCATCAACTGAGTAGAATTCTCCATATGTCACAGGCAAACCTACAACAGTGTGTGAGACCATGGGAAAAGCTGACATCTGGTTGATTAGAACTTACTGGGATTTTGAGTATCCACGCCCACTCCTGCCTAATTTTAAATTTGTTGGAGGACTGCACTGCAAACCTGCCAAGCCTCTGTCAAAGGTAATGACTTTGCTTTGCCATATTATTTTGAAATAACTGTTAGCAAACTTGCAACATTTGCAGTGTCATCCCATGTGGCACGATTTGACATGGCATTTCTGATGGAAAATAAGTTCTGTTTAAGTCACTAATTAAAGGTTGGATAAAGGGAAAAAATTTGTGTTCAAATCAATTAATCACATCTAACGTGTTTATATAATATATGTATGCATATATTATTTTATTTATACATATATGTATGTGTGTACACATGTATTCATGTACAGTATGTGTGTGTGTATTCATGTATATATATGTATGTCACGGTTGGTGGCTGTAATGAAGCACTTGAAGGAAATATTCTAACAGATCTTTAATCTAAGAATAAACACAATAACCCGGAGAATACCAAGGAGAAAACATAACCACGTACACCTAGATGTTAAACAATACAGGACCATGAACTGAGGACTTAAGTACAGTGGGCAAAACAAATTAGTTAACGCGTTAATTAACCAGGTAATGGGTGAATGGGATGAATCAATGAAAAACACAGGAAAACTAGGTCAAAGGAAAACAGCAACTGAATACAATGAAAACTAATATAAAACAGAACATAACCCTGAAATTACTCCATCCCTCCCAGAAGGCAAATCCTCGTGCCAAAAGGAGTCCAACCGGGGAGGGAGGGCGCCCTGGAATAGTGGTAGTGACCAAGGCAGTGCCGGCAGGCTAGGGATCCTCTAGGGCGGCACCGGCAATAAAGGGAGCCTGGAAGGCGCCAGTAGCTCAGGGAGCAAGGGAAGTGCCAGCAGCTCAGGGAGCAAGGAAGCTGCTGGCAGTGCAGGGAGACATTAGTAGTGCAGGGAGCCAGGGAGGTGTCAGCAGTGAAAGGAGCCAGGGAGGTGCCGGCAGCACAGGAAGCCAGGAAGAATCTGCCCCCTTGGCCTTGACAAGGGAGCTTGGCTCGGCCACTATGGATGGGAATGTATAGCCCCTCTCATCCCTAAAGATTTTCTTGGGAGGAGCTATGGGGTTATGTGCCGCCCACACACACAAGATGGCTATAGCCATCAAGGACAGCGCTGCCTTCTCTGGGCTTAGTTCTGGGGCTTGAATGGCCTCCTGGCCAAGCTCTGGGGCTGGAGCAGAATCCTGGTCTAGCTCTGGGGTAGGAGCGGACTCATGAATGAGCTCAGGGGCTGGAGAGGGCTTGTGACTGAGCTCAAGGGCTGGAGCGGCTTGTGACTGAGCTCAGGGGCTGGAGTGGGCTCGTGACTGAGCTCAGGGGCCGGAGTGGGCTCATGGGCTGGATGGGACTCTGGAGCAGGCTCATGGGCTGGAGCAGACTCAGGACTGTGCTCAGGGGCTAGAGTGAATGTGTGTGTGTCCCAGACACACATAGCAGCAGCAAAATATAGGAAAATGCCCACCTCTTCGATCACATCACAACAGACAGGAAGAGGCGACTTGCATGTGAGCGCCAGCAGTTCAGGAAGCCAGGGCGGCGCTAGCAGTTCAGGAAGCCAGGGCAGCACCCGGAGGTCAGGGGACCCGGGCGGTGCCTGCAGTACAGGAAGCCATAGAGGCGTGGCCTTCGTGGCCTTATCCAGGTACCTATGTCCTCTCTGGATGGGGGACAGATGTCCTCTCTGGATTCTGGACGGGACTCTGGACTGCTGCCCACACACACAACATAGCCGTGGCCACAATGGTCAGCTCTGCACACTCTGAAGAAGACTCTGGGATTGGAGACTCTGGCGTGGCGACCATCTTAGCTGAGGGCTCAGGTGTGGAGGCCATCTTGGCTGAGGGCTCAGGCGTGGAAGGCACCGTGGGATTGTGGGGCTCCGAGTCCACAAAATCCACAGTGAATGATGAGCCACTCAACAGAAGGGCATGGTCAATGTATTGACCAAGGGAGAAATGAATTTCCCCCCCAGGCAGTCCAGAGCGTAAGGGTTCGTTTAATCCACATCATTAACATCATTGAAGCCCACCTGGTAACAAAGTTCACAAAAATCTTCTACATAAAGGCCCGGGTATACTTCATTTTCAACACTCCCCTCCGTCTCGCATTCAGTTGAGCACACGAGCCCCTTAAAGTATACTCCTTTGGCCGTGAGCGTGGAAAGACACATTCGGCGTGTGCGCACTATCTAGTGGATTTGTTTTCAAGCGCTCAAGTCACTCGTCGCACATGTGCTGTTGTACGCGCACCGTCCACGCAGTCTCAAAAATTTGGCTGCACACACCCGGAGTATACTTTGGACGATTCCCCTGGCGTAGATACAGGAGGTCAATTCCTGGGTTAATTGTTGGTTGGTCTAGTATTCTGTAACGAAGCACTCCACTGCAGGCAAGCTTGCAGAACCCAAGTGCAGTTTATTGAAACACAGTGACATAAAATATAATCCAAAACAGGCTTAACTTGACTATGGATTGATATAAGCTTGACACAAGACTTTGCAAGAACATGAATACACTCATCAAACAGTGGGTTACACATAACAATACTAGACAAAGACACATGGCAAACATGAGGGCTTAAATACACAGACTACTAATGATAAGACCAGGGACACCTGTAATAAACCAATCAGAACATGACAACATAGAACACATGACAAGGAAGCACATGGCAGGATCTCATGACTAGAACATGACACAAACAAGGGAAGCACATGGCAAACAGGAAACATGACTATGATTTAAATAAAAAATAAGACATGAAAACATGAAACCAAAACTGTACATTACAGACTGATGGCACTAAAAGAATGTGCATGGTTCCAAGCTTCTCAAATACTCTTTGCAGTGCATGAAATATAACAGATAAGGAAGAATATAATGTAATGACATATTTTACAATACAATCTTAATGTTGCTTGCAGTAATACACCGCAACTTTAGAATGACAGTCAGCGGGGGGAAATGCTTTTTCGACCCAGTTGGTGCAATTATGCCATCTACCATCAGGGACAAACTGGGTCACACAAACCATCTGAACTTTTACCCCTTGGTAGAAATATAGGGCAGTTAAAGTGCATCTTGTTTTCTGTGGGTTTGGAATGACAATGAACACTTTCAAGAGAGTGATACATTTCTTTTTCCCATGATTGCTATATCCTATGGAAATATGTTTATTATATGTAGCATTTAGTAGCTTACATAGTGTATATGCCATTACAAGCCCTGTTCACACTATTTGTGCTTAAGTATGTGGTCATTTGTGTGTCTTTTAGGAACTGGAGATGTTTGTTCAGAGCTCAGGAGATCATGGCGTTGTTGTTTTCTCATTGGGTTCCATGACCAACAACCTGACAATGGAAAGAGCAAACACTATTGCTTCTGCTCTTGGTCAGATCCCACAAAAGGTGTGTAACTTTTTTTTTTGTCTCTTTATAGTAACAGAAAAAACAAAAAAATATTTTTCCCATTTGTTTTGTCTAAAGGGATTTCAATCCCAAATACCAAACAATAGAAGAATGTCTACCTAATGTATTTTATGAGGCAATAAACTACTCATCATTGTGAATTACGAGCAGTTTACCCAAAAATGAAAATTCTGTCATCACTCACCCTCATTCCAAGCCCATAAGACTTTAACTCATCGTCGAAACACAAATGAAGATATTTTTAATGAAATCTGAGAAATTCTGAAAAATCCATCCATTAATTCCACCAAAACATTCAAGCTTCAAAAAGTCATTAAGAGATTATAAAAGTAATCCAATCAAATGGTTTCCAATCTTCTGAAGAGACACAATCACTTTACATGATGAACAGATTTAATTTAGGCTTTTATTCACATATAAACTTTGATCAGCGCACATGCATAGAGCACATAAAATATGGTAAACTGAAGTTCTGCCATAATTGTGTGACACGCAAGAGCAAACCTCAATGGTTCTTGCACATCAAGCAAGTACATTTAAGCTTCTCTGTTTACTATATTTGATGTGTTCCATGTATGTGTGTTGATCAATGTTTATATAAAAGCCCAAACTAAATGTGTTTGTCACAGAATGCAATCGTGTACTCTCTAGACAACCTCAGAGATCTGTAGTTGTGTCTTAAAAAGGCTTACAAGTATATGTTATTACAAATATAATTCTCTGTAGGAAAAATAAATACAGTTTTTACAGAACCCAACTTTTCTATCTGTTGCTTAGGTGTTCATATGCTCTGTACTGTCTCCATGTGTGTATTTGCACAGGTTGTTTGGCGTTACAGTGGAAAAACACCAGAAACTCTCGCCTCCAATACAAAACTCTACGACTGGATTCCACAGAATGATTTGCTTGGTAAGGAAATTGTCATGTGTGCTCATTATACACAATAATTGGTGTCAGATAGATACTGACTTCATTTTATCTGATAGGACATCCAAAAACAAAGGCCTTCATTACCCATGGAGGGACAAATGGACTGTACGAGGCTATTTATCATGGAGTCCCAATGGTGGGTTTGCCACTGTTTGCTGACCAGCCTGATAACATGATGCACATGAAAACCAAAGGAGCTGCTGTTGTTCTTGATATCAACACAATGGAGTCCAAAGACCTGGCGGATGCTCTCAAGACTGTCTTAAATAATCCCTCGTGAGTTAAAATGATTTTTAATGACCACAGAGAGTCAGGACCTCAGTTTAACGTCTCATCCGAAGGATGGTGCTTTTTGACAGTATAGTGTCCCCATCACTATACTGGGGCATTAGGACCCACACAGACCACAGGGTGAGCACCCCCTGCTGGTCTCACTAACACCTCTTCCAGCAGCTACCTGGTTTTTCCCAGGAGGTCTCCCATCCAGGTACTGACCAGGCTCAACCCTGCTTAGCTTCAGTGGGAAACCAGTCTTCAGGGTGATATGGCTGCTGGCAGAAGCATGGATGCATGGAAGCGCTGCCTGCTAAATTACACTGACACCACTTTCCACTTAGCTTTATAGAGATTATGGTACTTTTATCTCAATGTGAAATGCTCACATTCTCTTTCAGTAAGGGCCATATATATATATTTATAAGAATATCTGTATGTAAAATAACATATACTCTTTCTTGTCTTGTCTTAAGCAGCGCTTCTTTTTCTTCTCTAATCAGGTACAAAGAAAGCATCATGAGACTGTCCAGAATCCACCATGATCAGCCGATGAAGCCTCTGGACCAGGCAGTTTTCTGGATCGAATTTGTGATGCGGAATAAAGGAGCTAAACATCTACGAGTTCAGGCACATGACCTGAGCTGGTATCAGTACCACTGCCTGGACGTAATGGCCTTTTTACTCTCAATTGTTGCACTGATCACATTCCTCTTCATTAAAACATGCAGTTTCTTTTTCCGTAAATGTTTCAGAAAGACTCGTCCTGATGGCAAAGCACAAAAGAATAAAAAAGAGTGAATGCATACTCAATACTTCTCTATAGAGATGCGGTATGTGTGTCCTCACGTGTGTGTGACGGCCAGTGTGCATTTTATGTATATTGCAAATGTTCTTAATGAAGCAAATACATGTGAATGTCCATAGAAAGTAAAAAAAATCTTACATATAGCATGGAAAATCAAGTAATATGTATTACAGTATTTTAAAAATATTTTTATCTATGTCATCTGATTTAAAAAATAAAGTACCTGTTATTACATTCATCTACGTTTTAAAATGCTTATAATCAGATTACGGTTACTTTTTAATGGATTACATATTATTCACACAATGGCAGCACATTTTTCACAATTTGTTGATTCTCCCTATTTCTTCTTTTTTTTTGTTTCAATTTTCCTATTTATCCTACTGTGTGTCATGCCATTTAGCTATGAATATATTTACAACATAGAATGGCCATTTCAAAATCCAAAACCAAATGTCATAAACTTGCAATCCATGCATCTGAATTTGTCGACCAAAGCACCTCTCAATCAACTAGAGTAGACCATATATATGAGACAAATTATTATATAAATTACTAAACAAATGATGTTAAATATTATGTCTTCATCATATTCAGTAAACTTTACTAATTGATTCTGGAAGTCTGGACAAAAATATGTAAAACTTGGAAGACTCTGGCCATATAATATCATTGATGTTTTCATGTGTATTAATGTTAGCTCATGTAATGCAGGGATTACTAGACATTTTTGTCAGCCGAACCGCTATAACCTAAAATATTTACTTGATATTAACTCAAAAAATATTAACTCAAAAAATTAATGCTTAAAGATTTTAATTCAGGGCTGCCCTGCATCACAAGAAGTGTATCATCAAAACATTTGGTAACATTCGTTTTACTGACAACATGTTACAGTGTTTACATGGTATTCAATGACTGGTACTGTGTTTTAGTAGGGCTGAGTATTGACACAAATTTCACAATTTGATTCAATATAGATTTATTTGAATATATCATGTAGTACATGTTAATTTTTCTCAAGGAAAAAAAAAATCTATCAACTAATGCTGTAAACAATGCAGGGAATCCTGTCAGTTGGTCCACTGCTAAAATATTAAAGGTTAAAATTAACAACTGATGTGTATCTAAATATTTATTAGATACAGTATAATAATTATTGCATCAACTCACAAACCCCCTACAGTTCTTTCACGAAGTCCAGTTTGGGAAATGCGTAATGCATCTCATGATGTTGATAACAAAGAATGGAATACATTTTCTTTCTCTTTTTTTATAGCAACATTTTAAAGCAAATCTATGTTAAACGAGTTAGGTCAAAACAGAGCCATTGAGTAAAGCGTTGCATCAATTCTTTCAGAAACCTTCGTTTCAGAAAGGAGGTTAAGTGAAAACGTTAACTCTGAAATGAGGGTTACTCTGGGTTTTCCGTTTCAGAATGAGAGGTATGTCAAACCCGAGAAAGCAGGGTAAGTCAAACCCGTCTCTGAAAGAGAGGTACCTTATACTCAGAGTCAGTTACCATGCAACTTACTCTGTGAACCTAACCTGGTCGGGAGCAGGTTTTCTTCTGTAAACTCCTAAAAGAGTTCCTTTCGGTCTCCTCCCCCTTTTTAACGTGCAAGTAAGTAAGTACATTTTATTTATATAGCACATTTAAACATAGCAGAACTATCCAAAGTGCTGAACAGAATAAAGAAAAAATACAATAGAAACAGAGTAAAACCAAACAAAACAGACAGTAAAACAGAAGTGTGATAATATTAAAATGCCAGGGAAGAGAGAAGGGGCGTTTTCATTTCATTTAAAAATGGTAATGGAAGGTTCAAGGCGGATGTCTAGAGGCAATTGGTTCCATAGACGGGGGGCAGCAATGGAAAAAGCTCTATCTCCCTTAGTTTTTTAGACGGGAGCGAGGGATAGATAAAAGAGCCCTGTCTGAAGATCTTAAAAGCCTAGAAGATGACAGAGGAGTAAGAAGATCTGTAAGATAAAAAGGAGCTTGATCATTAAGAGCTTTAAAAACAAACAACAAGCTTTAAACTGAATCCTAAAATGGATTGAGAGCCAATGAAGCGAAGCTAAAATTGGGTTGACATGATCATATATTTTTTTGTCCCGGTCAGCCGCCTTCCAGCTGCATTTTGTACCACCTGGAGACGTGCAAGTGATGACTGAGGAAGACCCAGATACAATGAGCTACAATAAGCGCGAGGTAATAAAAGCATGAATAACCTTGAAAAAACTATTCATAACAACAGAATTAATTTGTTTGGTTAAACATAATTCCAAGTTGACACCAAGGTTCCTAACCAGGGGAAGTGATTACCCAGCTCCTTAATGAGACTACTCCTCAATTCTGGGGGACCAAAAACAATTGTTTCTGTTTTTTCATAATTAAGTTGGAGAGTAAGTTATTTGATAACCATTTCTTAATGTCCCAGATGCATTCCAACAAAGGTTGAATGGAATTGCCAACTTTTAATGGCAGGTACAGCTGTGTATCATCAGCGTAAAAATTAATTGCAACATTGTGCTTCTTAATAATATCCACCAGTGGACGCATATATAAGTTAAAAAGAACCGGACCCAAAATAGAGCCGAGGCCAGAAATGCAGTGAACAACTCTTGTTTACTCTTAGATCCTGACCCAAATGGCACACTTCATATGCACTTACGGTCTTGTGGACTTACAATGGCTGCCGCGTGCGCATGTCCGTTAAGTCCACGAGGCCGTAGGGTGTCCCATTTGTCATTGGCTGCATTCCACTCCACTTTTAGACACGCACTTGCGAACTTCCCTAAGCACTTCCCCTCGGGGGAATCCCTGCCGCCATTTTAAAGTGCATTCCACTTCGTGAAGTTTAAATGGACAGACCCTCGCTCCCTCAAGTCGAGTCTACTTTATATGTATACCACAATGCAACACGATTGTGACTTCACCGCATATCGCGTTTAATTTACCCCACCACAAACAACTCTAAAATAAATATATACTGATAAATAAAAATTATAAAATAAATTGTTTAAAACAACCCAAACACACCTATATACATATAGAATGCTGCATTTAACAATTTCGTAAGGGAAAAAAATAATAATAAATCAACTCCATAGTGGATTCCAACTGATCAAGGGCTTAGGACGCTCCAATTCAGTCCATTGCAAAGGTTCCGCCAGTAGTGGGCACTTGTGCAACGTAAGCAATGACGCGCATCCGAGTGAACAAGACGGAGGGAAGTTAGCGAGTGAAGGGCATAATAAAAACAAACTGGAACGCAGCCCTATTAGGTGCGGGCTCCGCAGCAGACTTCTTCCCGACAGTCAAAGCGGCATTACGTCATGAAAGTGCGGACTCGTAGGAAGACCGCGAGGGTTTAGGGTGCCATTTGGGAGGGCCTTAGGCCTACTCTCCAAACCAGTACGAACTAGGCAGAACCAATCACCCATAGATCAGACATGCATTGTGATCACAGAACAGTCTCTCTTTCTTTGCAAACACATATAATCTATATATAACCTATAGCCTATATAAAAGTTAGGTCCGGTTGAAAAATGTATGAATTAAATTAATAAAATTCTGATTGGATTATGTTGGTAATAAGCACTTACCTAAAGCTAAAAGAAATTTTGTGCCTCTGACAAGTGCTTTCAACCTTTTTTTTTTTTTTTATCTGAATGGTAAGCAGAAAACCAAGCGGCAACCTCCCCCAGTTTCTCTTGAAGCCAATACGGAAGTGACTTAAACTGCAATTCGACTGGCCGCTAGAGACAGGCTCCAAAAGAGAGCAGAATCTCATTGAGCCCCATGTTAAAATGCCCAAAAAATGCACTTAATTTTTTTTTTTTTTTTTATCCCCAGGAAACAAGACTAAATACCTTATGTCATTTTTCTTATGTAGAAAGAACCTAGATATTTTGACTGGAAACAACAAGACAAAAATACTAAGTAAGAAAAGCATATTTTGCAGTGCAGGTACATTCATTCATTGTGCATATTTTCATGCAGACACTGTCAAAGTGACAAAAATGGCATGTCCTTTTATACAGGATCCTGGGGGGGGGGGGGGGGGGGATTTTTTTTTTGCTATATCCACATGCATATTGATTTAAGCGGTAGCATTTTTAAATGGTAGTTCCCCTTCGAGGGAACTCGCACTGCGTCGTCATGATGACACTTTGGGAACGCCCTCAGCGTAGCGCGTCTGAAGCATGAATGAAATCTATTCCAATCCTGATTGGTGCTGCGTCATGACGTAGTAGATGACGGCATACCCGGAAGCTACAAAGGGACGCCGGCTCACACAACACATTAGCTTTTGCTCTTCAGCTAAGCGCTCTGTGTTTTGTGAGTCTTATTTGGTGTTGTTTGTCTACGTTTCACACAAGCATTACTCATGGCGAGCGAGCAATTTAAACGGTGTGTGCCTCCGTGTCCTCGTTTCATTTCGGGCACGGACACACACCAGTTGTGTGTGCAATGTCTGGGCATGCAGCACGCTCGGGCAGCTCTCGAGGGGGCTGTCTGTAGCGAATGCGAGAAGCTGCCGTTCAGGGTATTACGCTCACGGCTGGCCGTGTTCAATGAGGCCAGCCAGGCTCGCGAGCCCCGTGCGGCGTCGTAGATCATGGGGCTCACAAATGGACCTGACAGCGGGGCTTGGGACTGCTGAGGCATCTTCCCAGTCCTCGTCGGAGGGTTCAGATGTTCTTCCTCCCCATGTGGAAGCCCGCGAAGCGGCTTCTTCCCACGGGGTGGAGGACCCGATGCTTCGAGCATCGAGGCGGGTGCTGTGGAGCTAGAATCGCCACTCCACTCACCCGCTCAGGAGGAGCTGGTGGAGGTTCTGACCCACGCCATGGCCAAACTTAAGATTGATTGGCCACAGGAAGAGCAGGTAGTCCAGCCGCCAAGTAAGCTTTAGGCGCTGGGCTCAGCCTCCACGCCGGGGCCTTCCGTTTTTTCCAGACTTGCACAATGAGTTGCACAATGCACAATGAGTTGTGCAAGTCGTGGGAAAAACCTACGACTAGGGAAAAACCCTATTCAGCCAGACTCTCCAACCCCCCAGTGCTCGATTTTTCTAATGTGCTGGGGGCGGCTGAATGTGGATATGGGACGATGCCTCGGGTGGAAGAAGCTCTTGTGAGCTATCTTTCGCCTGAGGCCGCATCGTCCCTCAAGGCCCCGGTGCTGCCCACCAAGCCATGCCTAGATACTTCTTCGCTGGTGGGCAGGGCTTATATGGCAGCTGGGCGGGCTGGTAGTTGCCTGCACACAATGGCTGTGTTGCAGGCCTATCAGGCCGACCTCCTCAAGGAGCTTGATGAGGGTGAGGGTCCCTCTCCGGAGGATATTACAGAGCCGAGAAAAGCCACCGACTTGTCTCTCCGTATTACCAAGGAGACTGGTATGTGTGGAGAGACATTTCTGGTTAAACCTGTCGGGGATGAAGGAGAGAGAGAAACACTTTCTCCTTGATTCCCCGATTTAGCCTTCTGGCCTTTTCGGCGGCGCAGTAAACACAGTCGTCGAGAGGTTTCAGGAGGTGAAAAAGCAGTCGGCGGCTTTCCAGCAAAATCTCCCTCGCCGCTCTGGCTCCTCGGGGAAGGCTGCCTCAAAGGGGCAGCCTCGGCTGTCTACCAGCTCCTCGCACCGGCAGGTGCAGAAGGAGAGTGTCGCTTCCCGCGCCCCTCCTGAGGGAGCTTGGCAAAGGAGGTGGCGCTCTCGGGAAGGCTTCTGAGCCGAAGGTCAATCTGAGGACCGTCCTTCAGGTGAAGAAGGCTTCCGGCAAGTGGTCCTAGCTTCGGCCGGGCCACTGAGAGCTGCACCCCCCCCCCCCCCCCCCCGGGGTGAAACGATTGAGGTCGCCTCCTCCCCGGAGCTCTCGGGAAATCAGTGCTGTTTTCCCTCCGTCCAGTATGCCTCGGGCCACATTGATTTCCCGCGTACGCACGCCACTCCAGCCGCCTCTAGAAAGACCTGCTATTCTCGACGGCTATTCTACAGACTGCAGTTCAGCTCCCCTCCCCCAAAGTTCAACGGGCATCTAAACAAACAATCAGTAATTGGATTGTCCAGGCTATAGCCACGGCTTATCAGGTGCGCAATTTGCCTTCACCTATGGCCGTGAGGGCTCATTCCACCAGGGGCATGGCCTCCTCGGTGGCCCTCCTTTCTGGAGTCTCGCTTCAGGAGATCTGCGAGGCGGCCGGGTGGGCCACCCTGCACACCTTCATAAGATTCTACAGTCTGCAATTCCCTGTGACACCTGGCACCAGAGTGCTCGCGTGAGTGAGCTAAGTGTACTAAGTGTATTACGCTCACGGCTGGCCGTGTTCAATGAGGCCAGCCAGGCTCGCGAGCCCCGTGCGGCGTCGTAGATCATGGGGCTCACAAATGGACCTGACAGCGGGGCTTGGGACTGCTGAGGCATCTTCCCAGTCCTCGTCGGAGGGTTCAGATGTTCTTCCTCCCCATGTGGAAGCCCGCGAAGCGGCTTCTTCCCACGGGGTGGAGGACCCGATGCTTCGAGCATCGAGGCGGGTGCTGTGGAGCTAGAATCGCCACTCCACTCACCCGCTCAGGAGGAGCTGGTGGAGGTTCTGACCCACGCCATGGCCAAACTTAAGATTGATTGGCCACAGGAAGAGCAGGTAGTCCAGCCGCCAAGTAAGCTTTAGGCGCTGGGCTCAGCCTCCACGCCGGGGCCTTCCGTTTTTTCCAGACTTGCACATAACCCAAAACCCAAAGGTGAAGGCATAGGTTTGGGCCACCCTGCACACCTTCATAAGATTCTACAGTCTGCAATTCCCTGTGACACCTGGCACCAGAGTGCTCGCGTGAGTGAGCTAAGTGTACCTGGGCTTCCAGCTTCACACTGGGACGAGCGTGATTACGGTGTGGCATAGTGGGTATTTCGTTCCCAAAGTGTCGTCAACACGACGCAGTGCGAGTTCCCTCGAAGGGGAACGTTTTGGGTTATGACTGTAACCCTTGTTCCCCGAGAAGGGAACGAGACACTGCGTCTCGCCTCCACACCTATCACGGGCAGAGCGCTTGCTTCATCGCAAAGCTAATCTGTTGTGCGAGCCGGCGTCCCTTTGTAGCTTCCGGGTATGCCGTCATCTACTACGTCATGACGCAGCACCAATCAGGATTGGAATAGATTTCATTCATGCTTCAGACGCGCTACACTGAGGACGTTCCCAAAGTGTCGTCACGACGACGCAGTGTCTCGTTTCCTTCTCGGGGAACAAGGGTTACAGTCGTAACCCGAGATGTATTACCCGAGCATATTCCCATTATTGCACCTTCCGAAAATGAAAGATTACTGTATGGAATGGAAGGATGTCAGATGGAAGGGTAGTCCGAGATATGCCGTAACCACCACCACAGCTGGATTTTAATATTCTTCCTTGAAGTTCCTCCATCTCCTCTTCATCCATCAGTGGTAGTGGTGTCCTCACCCCATTTTGCGAGCCTCTGCCTTCTTGTTGTTAGTAGAAGTCAAAAGTTAATTTCCCTGATTAAGAAATAGCATAAAAGGTTTATGGTTGTAGGCTACATGACTTTACAAACATTTGACATATTAAATAAATATCATTCAGTGTCTATTTCAATGTGCAGCAGCTTTTTCCACATAGTCTAATGCTCTTTTCACATAATTAAATGTTCTCGTGTTTGATGGATGCCATGTTGACAATTCTCTTTTAATTGAAACACAGATTCAAGATATACAGGAAGATCACCTGTTTGCCAAAGAAACAACTCAAGAATCAGTTGAAGAATCTGAAGCTTCTGACCAAGAATCCAAGGTAAAAGAGATTAAGAAACAAAGATCAATCCAAAATCAGGTTATACTACTTGTGCAACGTCCTGAAGTTGAAGACATTCTGAAGTCAGATGTGATGCTCAAAGGAGTTAATCAAAGCTCAGAGATGGAGGCAAGAGATGTAGGCCCAGCACTTAAGTGCTTTATTCACCATGAATCCAGAACTGAAAAGATGATGCAGGAAGATTATCAGGCACTAACAACAGACAAGCACAATATTCATGTTGATGATCTATAGATCAGAAGAGATCTTAAAGTAACTGCTGTTGTCCTCCAAGGTATATCAAATCTTACCAATCTCTCAAAGCGGAAAAGACTGGAAGTGGCATTTGCTTGGATTTGTAAATTGCAGAATCTACTGAACAAGCTACCTCTTAAAGGTGCAGTGTGTAGTATTTATGAGGATCTATTGACAGAAATGCAATATAATATACATAACCATGTTTTCAGTGGTGTATAAAGACCTTACATAATGAACCGTTATGTTTTTATTACCTTAGAATGAGCCATTTCTAGCTCCATACACCGCGAGTCCCCTTACAGTAAAATCGCTATTTTGCGCCGTCATGTTTCTACAGTAGCCCTAAACGGACAAATTTCTCTACAGAGCACTAGTCACTCTCTGCTCTCTCCGACAATTACATTTTTGTCCTGTGTCGGCCCCTGTAACTTCTCTATGTGCTTCGAAAGGGAGGGGTGAGCGTTTGTTGATTGCAATTCACAACCTCACCACTAAAATTCACATACTGCACCTTTAAAGAGAAGGAATTATTAGTGTGGAAACGAATTACAAAGCTGCTACATCCACTACAGACACACAAATGAAGCTGTTTAAAGTACTTTAGGGTAAACAGGTTGTCTTTGAAAAATCTCTTTGAAGCTGAAATAGCTATTGGTTGGGTACTGGAAAGTTGTACAGATGGTAAAGGTTTATTAAGTACAGTAAAGATTTATACAAAGTTGTATCCTGGAACGAAATGTAAGAAAGCTTTGTGTTTTTGGAGGTAAATGAATAATATGCATGTTTACTCTAGCATTACAAATGTAACAATGTCATAAATTTGACCAAATGTTTATGATTTTCTAATTGTTATGTCTCCTTTATGTATGTTTTGTGTAATTCTTACTTATGTCTTCCTGCCATAAGCAATTAAGGGGCCAGTGTGTAGGAGCCAGTTTTGTGTAATTATATATTTGTCCATTGGGTGGCACTCTGGAATCGTACATTAAGGGCACATTTGGGTTTCAGTCACATGGAAGGAATAAAAGAATATTGCAACTGTTGCTCTGTCTCTGTTATGCTCTGGCTCTCTCTCTTCTTAGGGCTGAGTACTGTTTACTCTTTGGCTCTTCTCTTCTTTGCTCTCTTCTTTTCTTTGTCTCTTTCTCTCTACACTTCCTCTCTCTCTCTCTTTCTATCCTTCAGGTAACATTCTATTCATGCTGGGTACGATTAATGGTATACATTTTTATCATCTCACACATCTATTTTGTAACTATTTTAAGTGTAACCATAACCAGATTTTGTCATTAAATTCTTTCTATTACAAATGATGTGCTAACTAGTTTTGATTCAGTATTGACTTTGAAGTGCTACCTATTGCAATACAATATAGTCACAGTGTAGCAACGCTCTCCCACATATTTTGCTATTGTAACTACACTTATTTCCGTCGTTGGTATAAGTAGCAGTCAGTGGTAATAGATGAGAAATGTACAGTTTTCTACCATCTTGCTGATAACGTTTCTTTAGTCATTCGGCAACCCTGCAGCCTGAACCACTGTAGGCGAACCACCCTTACATACGCGTCAGATACTTGCTCACTCCTATTACCGACGACAACAGCTTAGTGGAAAGCTGTTACAAATCTCTTAACATAATTTATGCAATTATAATTTGCTAAATCAGTACATGCCATGTCTAAACAGCCTATGTATAAATCCAAAAATGGATTTTATTGATACTGACTTCCTTTTATTGGCAATAATAGGCATACATTGTGTCTTTGTATTCTGGTTGAATTTGATTAAATTTAAGAATTTGACATGAGGACATTTTTGACAATACAATTAAAAATGCTGTTCATCTCTGTCTTTATTGCTCTGTGTTATTTCAGAGTTTGGATCTCTCAAGTGAGAGAGCACATCCTGCATTTTATTCCATTATAATGACTATTTAATATTACCTCTAAACTTTGACTAGGCTAGGCATGTTGCATATTAATTGTTCTAGGAACATGCAGGATTTTATCTCAGGGTACGCACAGAACTAGCACACTCATTTGAACCTGGTTTTAAACATTAACTATCTGTAATGTCCTGTTGTGCACATAGCCTGTTGTATTTAAGTCATTGTTCACCAGATCACACTGCACTTATGCAAAGGCACAAACACTTCAGCATGATTTGTGGGACTATATTTGTGCTCGTATTGCTGTGTGGAGGAGTAGAGGCTGGCAGGGTTTTGGTGTTGCCAGGCGAGTACAGCCACTGTCACAACATGCGTTCAATCGTAGACGAGTTAGTTGATAAGAACCACAGCGTGACGGTTCTGGTCAGTTCTTCATCGCCTACTGTACAGTACACACGGAAGGAGCGGTTCAACTATAATGTGTTTAAAGTCAACATGAAGAAAGAAGAGGCCAGTGCTATATGGAGTGACTTTATTCATCTCTGGATGAATGACACAGCCACCACATACGAGAGAATCTTCATGATCAGGCGAATGAAATCAAACTTCATGGTGCTTGCTGCTGATATATGCAAGGGAATGCTTCACAATGAGGGTCTTTTGCGCACGCTTCGGAAATCTCATTATGATGTGCTTTTGTCTGATCCGATGATGCCATGCACTGACTTGATGGCAGAGACGCTGAAAATCCCACACGTTCTCTCACTGCGCTCAACGTTCGCATATAATTTAGAGCGGTTTTGCGGTCAGCTCCCCACACCGCCATCCTATGTTCCTGCGGCCGCTACACAGGGTCACCTCACTGACCATATGAGCTTCACAGAGAGAGTTGAAAACATGCTCTACTACATCATGTATTCGAGTGTATTTCATTTTTCTTTTAACCAGCTTTACACTGAAATAAAGGGTAATTATGATTTTTGTTTTATTTGGGCCAACTATTATGCTTTAATTGAGCAGTTGGCCAGTCTTCCAGATATTGTTTAACCTTGTGACTTGACCTACTGTGCATCAACTGAGTAGAATTCTCTGTATGTCACAGGCAAACCTACAACAGTGTGTGAGACCATGGGAAAAGCTGACATCTGGTTGATTAGAACTTACTGGGATTTTGAGTATCCACGCCCACTCCTGCCTAACTTTAAATTTGTTGGAGGACTGCACTGCAAACCTGCCAAGCCTCTGTCAAAGGTAATGACTTTGCTTTGTCATATTATTTTGAAATAACTACTCTTCTGAAATACTTAAAGGGATAGTTCACCCAAAAATGAAAATTAGCGCATGATTTACTCACCCTCAAGTCATCCCAGGTGTATATGACATTCTTCTTTCAGACGAATAAAATCGGAGTTATATTTAAAAAGTCCTGGCTCTTCCAAGCATTAATGGCAGTGAATTGTTGTCTCTTTTATGAAGTCCATAAATGTGCATCTATCCATCATATAACTGCTCCACACGGCTCTGGGGGGTTAATAAAGGCCTTCTGAAGCGAAGTGGCGCGTTTGTGTAAGAAAAATATCCATATTTAAAACTTTATAGACTAAAATAACTAACTTCCGGCGAAAAGCCGTACACAATTTGACTTACAGCAAAAGAGTAACCCCTGACGCGATGTATAGAAGCATCGTACGCTTTGACGCCTCTCGTGGATAGGGCTGGGCAACAAACTCAAGCCCCTCTTCTTTTATATCGAAATCCTCTGCAAAATTCTCATTTTAGACTCTAATTCATGACCGGTGTTTTGTTTTGCTCTATCCTCTGAGCTTCTGCGTTCATCAATACGCATGCGTCAAGGGTTCAAGGGTCAAGGGTTACTCTTTCGCTGTAAATCGATGCTTATGGCGATCCGCCGGAAGTTAGTTATTTTAGTCTATAAAGTTTTAAATATGGATATTTTTCTTACACAAACGTGCCACTTTGCTTCAGAAGGCCTTTATTAACTCCCCCGAGCCGTGTGGAGCAGTTATATGATGGATAGATGCACTTTTATGGACTTCATAGACGAGACAACAATTCACTGCCATTATAATGCTTGGATTAGCCAGGACTTTTTTAATATAACTCCAATTTTATTCGTCTGAAAGAAGAATGTCATATACACCTAGGATGACTTGAGGGTGAGTAAATCATGGGCTAATTTTCATTTTTGGGTGAACTAATCTTTTAATGCCTTTACAATTTTTTTGCATTATGCAACATTTGTAAAGTAAGGAATCCTCACTTGAATAGATCAAGTAACATTGTTAGTGCCTGTTACAAACTGCTCAGAGACGCAAAGGCTGAGGATCCAAACGCAGTAGTTTAATCCAAAAATATCCTAAAATGTAATCCAAAACAGGCAAAAGGTCAAAACACAGGCAAACAATCCAAACAGATACTAGGGGGGTATTCCAGAAAGCAAGGTTAACTACTGTCACATATACTCTGAACCATACCGGCGCCAAATTGTGTGACAGCTGACTTGATGTAAAAGCCAATTTAAAGTTCATGTTTTTGTCCTTCAAAATACTATAATAGTTAAAAGACATAGCTAAAAATGAGACTGTGTATTAGGGGTGTAAAGGTACACAAAACTGACGTTCTAAATCTAATTATAAAATGTTTTTACTCCAATTCATTGTTGAAATATAATCATTTATACACAGTGTCTGTCATTTTCATGACAGATTTATTTAAACATGGATTAAATAATCAAGACATCACTAACAGGTCAAGTAAATATAATGAATATATAGTGCATATATTTAGCGAAAGAGTTCATTTCTCTAGTGAACTTACAGCTGTGGACACTGAATGACTTGCCTGAGGTAAATGTAATACTACGTGACATTGTTTACAAGCTGTTTTTTTGACGTCTTTCCGCCGTTGAAACACTGATTGAGCGATTACACGACATATGATGCGTTTCAGTATGTTGTAATGTATCCTCTTTGACTAGATCACGTTCACTCGCGCGCCGCGCCGCCGCTTGAACTGACGCGCCTATACAGTGATCTGTCACATCACATTAAAGAGCGTCAAAACGGCATTTATCGTTTGAATTTCGTGATAAAATGGACAGAATACTTAATATGAGAAAAGATGTCAGTAGTTGATGAGAGCTAATTTCACTTGAAAAGGAAGCTGTGTCCGCACTTCCGTTTAATTTGGCACGTGCCTCACAAGCTCTTTTAGGCAATGGTGGTTATTCGTAACAAGCAAACACAACTTTCGGACGCCATTTAGCTCAACTGTCACTGAATGGAACGTGCAGGATTGTGGGATATCAAAGGCAGCGAAGGATACATGTATGCTGCCTTCAAATCTCGATCAGATGAAGGCATCTATGAGACAGGAAGTGAAGCTAACATTAGATTCCGACGTGCCTTGATGCCTTCCTACCTTAAAATGTGTCCTCTGAAGACAGCATTTTCCCAGTTTCGGACGCAGCCATAGTCTGTGTCAGCGATCTGTACCGCTAAAGAATGAAGCAAGGCCGCGATGTCGAGCGAACATACACAGGGAACTCAGTTACAAAACAAAACACTAACTCAAAACTTGTGTGTCTTACATATGTTACTATACACAGTTAGGTGTTTTAATCCGATGAATTATCGACAAAACCACTTTTCGTTACCGCAATCTCTCAGCGTCTCTCTCCGATCGGCTGCGCTTGTCAATCTCTCTGCATCTCTCGTATGTCTCTAGAACAACCACTCACATTCCACGCAACACTGGTGAGGGCGAGGCTTAACTCTCATAAATCAATAAAATAAGGAAATAAAGAATAAAGAAACACCTAACTTGTAGGTTAAACCCACGTTTTTCCATGTGTATAACAATCAAACTTGACATATAAGCGCGTACTTAAAGGCATACATACACACATAGTTTATATTATATATATAAAATTAAATATACTTATATATACACCAATCAGGCATAACATTATGACCACCTTCCTAATATTGTGTTGGTCCCCTTTTTGCTGCCAAAACAGCCCTGACCCGTCGAGGCATGGACTCCACTAGACCCCTGAAGGTGTGCTGTGGTATCTGGCACCAAGATGTTAGCAGCAGATCCTTTAAGTCGTGTAAGTTGCGAGGTGGGGCTCCATGGAGCTCCATGGATCGGACTTGTTTGTTCAGCACGTCCCACAGATGCTCAATTGGATTGAGATCTGGGGAATTTGGAGGCCAAGTCAACACCTCAAACTCGTTGTTGTTGTCCTCAAACCATTCCTGAACCATTTTTGCTTTGTGGCAGAGCGCATTATCCTGCTGAAAGAGGCCACAGTTGCTCACGTGTCCACTGTTGGCAGTTTCAGCGGTGGACAGGGGTCAGCATGGGCACCCTGACTGGTCTGCGGCTATGCAACCCCATACGCAACAAACTGCAATGCACTGTGTATTCTAACACCTTTCTATCAGAACCAGCATTAACTTCTTGAGGAATATGAGCTACAGTAGCTCGTCTGCTTGATCGGACCACGTGCATCAATGAGCCTTGGCCGCCCATGACCCTGTCGCTGGTTCACCACTGTTCCTTCCTTGGACCACTTTTGATAGATACTGACCACTGCAGACTGGGAACACCCCACAAGAGCTGCAATTTTGGAGATGCTCTGACCCAGTCGTCTAGCCATCACAATTTGGCCCTCATAAAACTCGCTCAAATCCTTACGCTTGCCCGTTTTTCCTGCTTCTAACACATCAGCTTTGAGGACAAAATGTTCACTTGCTGCCTAATATATCTTACCCACTAACAGGTGCCATGATGAAGAGGTAATCAGTGTTATTCACTTCACCTGTCAGTGGTCATAATGTTATGCCTGATCAGTGTGTATATATATATATATATATATATATATATATATATATATATATATATATAGTGTAATATAATTGTATTGGATAATATTATATAACTGTAACTTGTAATAATATATTGTCCCACATGAGCTTCATCAATAGGGCACACATGCGCTGAACACCTCTGCTCCGGAGCAGGTTATGTTCAGAGAGTGAGTTGCTATAGCTATATACAGTGGGGAGAACAAGTATTTGATACACTGCCGATTTTGCAGGTTTGCCCACTTACAAAGCATGTAGAGGTCTGTAATTTTTATCATAGGTACTCTTCAACTGTGAGTGACGGAATCTAAAACAAAAATCCAGAAAATCACATTGTATGATTTTTAAGTAATTAATTTGCATTTTATTGCATGACATAAGTATTTGATACACCAGAAAAGCAGAACTTAATATTTGGTACAGAAACCTTTGTTTGCAATTACAGAGATCATACGTTTCCTGTAGTTCTTGACCAGGTTTGCACACACTGCAGCAGGGATTTTGGCCCACTCCTCCATACAGACCTTCTCCAGATCCTTCAGGTTTCGGGACTTTCAGCTCCCTCCAAAGATTTTCTATTGGGTTCAGGTCTGGAGACTGGCTAGGCCACTCCAGGACCTTGAGATGCTTCTTACGGAGCCACTCCTTAGTTGCCCTGGCTGTGTGTTTCGGGTCGTTGTCATGCTGGAAGACCCAGCCACGACCCATCTTCAATGCTCTTACTGAGGGAAGGAGGTTGTTGGCCAAGATCTCGCGATACATGGCCCCATCCATCCTCCCCTCAATACGGTGCAGTCGTCCTGTCCCCTTTGCAGAAAAGCATCCCCAAAGAATGATGTTTCCACTTTCATGCTTCACGGTTGGGATGGTGTTCTTGGGGTTGTACTCATCCTTCTTCTTCTTCCAAACACGGCGAGTGGAGTTTAGACCAAAAAGCTCTGTTTTTGTCTCATCAGACCACATGACCTTCTCCCATTCCTCCTCTGGATCATCCAGATGGTCATTGGCAAACTTCAGACGGGCCTGAACATGCGCTGGCTTGAGCAGGGGGACCTTGCGTGCACTGTAGGATTTTAATCCATGACGGCGTAGTGTGTTACTAATGGTTTTCTTTGAGACTGTGGTCCCAGCTCTCTTCAGGTCATTGACCAGGTCCTGCCGTGTAGTTCTGGGCTGATCCCTCACCTTCCTCATGATCATTGATGCCCCACGAGGTGAGATCTTGCATGGTGCCCCAGACCGAGGGAGATTGACCGTCATCTTGAACTTCTTCCATTTCCTAATAATTGCGCCAACAGTTGTTGCCTTCTCACCAAGCTGCTTGCCTATTGTCCTGTAGCCCATCCCAGCCTTGTGCAGGTCTACAATTTTATCCCTGATGTCCTTACACAGCTCTCTGGTCTTGGCCATTGTGGAGAGGTTGGAGTCTGTTTGATCGAGTGTGTGGACAGGTGTCTTTTATACAGGTAACGAGTTCAAACAGGTGCAGTTAATACAGGTAATGAGTGGAGAACAGGAGGGCTTCTTAAAGAAAAACTAACAGGTCTGTGAGAGCCGGAATTCTTACTGGTTGGTAGGTGATCAAATACTTATGTCATGCAATAAAATGCTAATTAATTATTTAAAAATCATATAATGTGATTTTCTGGGTTTTTGTTTTAGATTCCGTCTCTCACAGTTGAAGTGTACCTATGATAAAAATTACAGACCTCTACATGATTTGTAAGTAGGAAAACCTGCAAAATCGGCAGTGTATCAAATACTTGTTCTCCCCACTGTACATACTCTGAAAGTTACCTCCGTTTTTGGAACCGAAAGTTGAGGTTATCTGCTTACTCTTAAACATACCCAGGTATGTCACATAACCTGCTTTCTGGAATACCCCCCAGGTACCCCCCCAGTGTCATCCCAACTGCACGTGGCACACTTTGACATGACATTTCTGAATGAAAATATGTTGTGTTTAGGTCATTTATTTAAAGCTGGATAAAGGGAGAAGATGCATATCAGGGTAAAAATTGTACAGAATTTTTACATTACTTTTGTAACTCAGCACAAGAATATTTTTTGAGTCAAACACCTGATCTGTCAATTCTGTGTGATTAATTATTTTGGACCTGCGGTCTGACTGATGGCACCAAAAGAGTGTGCATGGTTCCAAGCTTCTCAAATATTCTTTGCAGCGTATGAAATAGAATATAATGTAATGACATATTTTACACTTGAATGACAGTCAAGGACCCAGTTGGTGCAATTATGCCATCTACCATCAGGGACAAACTGGGTCACGCAAACTATCCGAACCTTGACCTCAAACAAAACACTTTCAAGAGATTGCAAATTCATATGTAAATATGTTTACTATATGTTGCATTAAGTAGTTTACATGGTGTAAATGGTGATTAAAGTCCTGTGATATTTATCACACAAACTGTGATATTTATGAAGTGTACATGGTATAAATAGTGCTTCAAGTCTTGTGTTCTATTTTTGTGTTAAAGTATGTGGTCATTTGTGTGTCTTTTAGGAACTGGAGATGTTTGTTCAGAGCTCAGGAGATCATGGCGTTGTTGTTTTCTCATTGGGTTCCATGATCAACAACCTGACAATGGAAAGAGCAAACACTATTGCTTCTGCTCTTGGTCAGATCCCACAAAAGGTGTGCAACTTTTTTGACTCTTTATAGAAAATAGAAAAAAAAATGATGAACAGATTTACTTTAGGCTTTTATTCACATATAAACTTTGATCAGTGCACATGCATAGAGCACATCAAATATGGTAAACTGAAGCTCAGCCGTAATTGCGCAACACACAAGAACAAACCTCAATGGTTCTTGCACATCAAGCAAGTACATTTAGGCTTATCTGTTTATCATATTTGATGTGCTCCATGTATGTGTGTTGATCAATGAATAAACACCCAAACTAAATGTGTTCATCACAGAATGCAATATGTGTATTTGCACAGGTTGTTTGGCGTTACAGTGGAAAAACACCAGAAACTCTCGCACCCAATACAAAACTCTACGACTGGATGCCACAGAATGATTTGCTTGGTAAGGAAAGTGTTGTCATGTGTGCTCATTATACACAATAATTGGTGTCAGATAGATACTGACTTCATTTTATCTGATAGGACATCCCAAAACAAAGGCCTTCATCACCCATGGTGGGACAAATGGACTGTATGAGGCTATTTATCATGGAGTCCCAATGGTGGGTTTGCCACTGTTTGCTGACCAGCCTGATAACATGATGCACATGAAAACCAAAGGAGCTGCTGTTGTTCTTGATATCAACACAATGGAGTCAAAAGACCTGGCGGATGCTCTCAAGACTGT
Organism: Coreius guichenoti; assembly: GCA_039654105.1. Taxonomy (NCBI): domain Eukaryota; kingdom Metazoa; phylum Chordata; class Actinopteri; order Cypriniformes; family Gobionidae; genus Coreius; species Coreius guichenoti. The sequence continues at coordinate 50,976,917 of CM077169.1, read as the reverse complement.
TTTAAATACTCCATCGTGAGTTAAGTCTTTCATAAACTTGAAATAATCCATTACCAAAGGCCTCTACCAGTTATTTTCAGTAGTTTAGAAACATCCTTGAAACAGCAACCTACATTATTCACTTTAATCCTGCTATCATATGATAGAAAAACACTTGTCAAAGCAAAGCTTGTCAATATACACTATATTCCCAAAAGGTTTGGGATGACTGCCTTTACATGCACTTTAATGACATCCCATTCTTAATCCGTAGGGTTTAATATGGAGTTGGCCCACCCTTTGCAGCTATAACAGCTTCAACTCTTCTGGGAAGGCTTTCCACAAGGTTTAGGAGTGTGTTTATGGGAATTTTTGACCATTTGTGAGGCCAGGCACTGATGTTGGACGAGAAGGCCTGGCTCGCAGTCTCCGCTCTAATTCATCCCAAAGATGTTCTATCGGGTTGAGGTCAGGAGTCTGTGCAGGCCAGTCAAGTTCCTCCACACCAAACTCGCTCATCCATGTCTTTATGGACCTTGCTTTGTGCACTGGTGCGCAGTCATGTTGGAACAGGAAGGGGCCATTCCCAAACTGTTCCCACAAAGTTGGGAGCATGAAATTGTCCAAAATGTCTTGATACGCTGAAGCATTAAAGGAACACTCCACTTTTTTTGAAAATAGGCTCATTTTCCAACTCCCCTCGAGTTAAACAGTTGAGTTTTACTGTTTTCGAATCCATTCAGCCGATCTCCGGATCTGGCGGTAGCACTTTTAGCATAGCTTAGCATACATCATTGAATCTGATTAGACCGTTAGCATCTCGCTCAAAAATGACCAAAGACTTTCGATATTTTTCCTATTTAAAAATGGACTCTTCTGTAGTTACATCGTGTACTAAGACCGACAGAAATGAAAAGTTGCGATTTTCTAGACCGATATGGCTAGGAACTATACTCTCATTCCTGCGTAATAATCAAGGAACTTTGCTGCCGTACCATGGGTGCAACAGGTGCAATGATATTACAGGCGCTGCGTAATATCATTGCACTGCTGCACCCATGGTACGGCAGCAAAGTTCCTTGATTATTACGCATTTTTGAGCGAGATGCTAACGGTCTAATCAGAAAAGTTCTACCGTCAGATCCGGAGATTGGCTGAATCGATTCGAAAACGGTAAAACTCAACTGTTTAACTCTAGGGGAGTTGGAAAATGAGCCTATCTGCATCCCACGCTTTGCATTGCACTTGGTGATGTAAGGCTTGGATGAGCTGCTCGGCCATGGAAACCCATTCCATGAAGCTCTCTACACACTGTTCTTGAGCTAATCTGAAGGCCACACGAAGTTTGGAGGTCTGTAGCTATTGACTGCAGAAAGTTGGCGACTTCTGCGCACTGTGCACCTCAGCATGCGCTGACCCCGCTCTGTGATTTTACGTGCCTACCACTTCGTCGCTGAGTTGCTGTTGCTCCCAATTGCTTCCACTTTGTTATAATATCACTAACAGTTGACCGTGGAATATTTAGTAGTGAGGAAATTTCACAAATGGACTTATTGCACAGGTGGCAACCTATCACGGTACCACGCTTGAGTTCACTGAGCTCCTGAGAGCGACCCATTCTTTCACAAATGTTTGTAGAAGCGTCTGCATGCCTAGTGCTTGATTTTATACACCTTTGGCCATGGAAGTGATTGGAACACCTGAATTCAGTGATTTGGAGGGGTGTCCCAATACTTTTGGCAATATATTGTATTTAGAAACTTTTGTACTTTTGTAAAGGTTGTCTTGTGTTAAGCAGCTCTTCTTTTTCTTCTCTAATCAGGTACAAAGAAAGCATCATGAGACTGTCCAGAATCCACCATGATCAGCCGATGAAGCCTCTGGACCAGGCAGTTTTCTGGATCGAATTTGTGATGCGGAATAAAGGAGCTAAACATCTACGAGTTCAGGCACATGACCTGAGCTGGTATCAGTACCACTGCCTGGACGTAATGGCCTTTTTACTCTCAATTGTTGCACTGATCACATTCCTCTTCAATAAAACATGCAGTTTCTTTTTCCATAAATGTTTCAGAAAGACTCGTCCTGATGCCAAAGCACAAAAGAATAAAAAAGAGTGAATGCATACTCAATACTTCTCTACAGAGATGCGGTATGTGTGTCCTCACGTGTGTACGACGGCCAGTGTGTTTTTTTGTGCACATTACAAATGTTCTTAATGAAACAAATACATGTGAATATATTTGATTTTCCGCTTGTCCTATGTAAGAAGGGTACGGGTAGTTCTGGAAAGTAACTGATTACATGTAATCTGGATTATGTAGTCTGATTTAAAAGTACCTGTAATTACATTAAACTACATTTTTAAATGATCATATTCAGATTACAGTTACTTATTAATGGATTACATATTATTCACACAGTGGCAGTACATATTTCATAATTTATTGATTCTCCCTAATTCTTTTTTGTTTTCTTTTAAATGTTCCTTAAAAAGTCCCACTGTGTGTCATATATATATATATGAAAATGCAAATCATATGTATAACCTGAGTATTTCCATGACTTTGTACTGTGAACATATAAGTTTTTGTTTTATCATTAAAAATCATGTCTGCCTTGTTCTCCATATGTATTTTCCCCTTGACATGAAAAAAAAAAAAATGTGAGGACTTTGCATTCTCATTTTAAAACACCACTGCTATGGATGATGCGCTGAGCAGCTATTTGGATTCTGAAGTCAGGGTTGTTGTGCTCCTCCGGGTTTCCTGGCCGGATATCCTACTTGAGGGGGTGTTCCAGTTAAAAGTTCCTCCTGGGGCCTTTATAGGACTTTCCCACGTCCAAGGACAAATGGGACACACCATCTTACAAGGGAGAGAAAGATGGCAAAAAGACTAACAACTGTTAGAAATATGACATCTGTCATGTCATCTGGTTATGGTAGCTATTGAGGTGTTCACCTTAAGTAGTAGTAGTAGTAGTAGTACTTTATTGATCTCAGTTGGGAAGTTAACGTGCATTAGCAGCAATACATGAAGACAGTAAAGTACTCACAGTACACACAAAAACATACTATACACATATAATAAATAAATAAACAAAGTGCCAAGATAAAACAGTAATTGTTGCACATCTTGTTTGAAGTTAAGAAAGACAAAAATAGAATAAAATATAAATAAAAACCAGTCAATCAATAAAAGCAGTAATGCACATTTTATGTCTGATAATTAACTGCATTAAGTACAGCTATACTATGGGTGTAGTGACCTAATTCCTAAAATGAAAAGTTAATGATACCTCGGCACAGGGTAGATGAATTGTAAAGTCTCACAGCAGTAGGCATAATGACCTCCTGTAGCGTTTTCTGTTGCACCGTGGCTGGATCAATCGGTTGCTGAATGTACTTCTCATTCCAGCAAGCATGTCATGGAGGGGGTGTGAGGTATTGTTTGTGATGGTCAACAGCTTGGTCATTATTCTCCTCTCTGTAACAACCTCAAACATGTCCAGATCCACTCCAATGACAAAGCCTGCCTTCTTAATAAGCTTATTCAGCCTTTTGGCATCTCCAGCTTTAATCCCAGTGCCCCAGCACACTACAGCGTAAAACAGGGCACTAGCGACAACAGACTGATAGAACATGTGAAGCATCTTGCTACACACATTTGAGGACCTGAGTCTTCTCAAGAAATAGAGTCTGCTCTGGCCCTTTTTGTAGATCGCTTCTGTGTTTTTTGTCCAGTCAAGTCTGTCATCTATGTGGATCCCCAAATACCCATAGGAGTCCACTATCTCAACGTCTCTGCCGTGAATAGAAATAGGTGAGGGATGATCTTTTTTCCTTCTGAAATTAATTACAATTTTTCTGGAGGTGACATGACTTCGAGTTGTAATTGAAGTCTGAGGTACAGAGGGTGAATAGAAACGGAGACAAAACCGTTCCCTGAGGAGCACCCATGTTGCTCGCCACCCGCTCAGACACACAGTTCTGCAGTCTCACAAACTGTGGTCTGCCTGTGAGGTAGTCCATGACCCAGGAGATTATGGAGGAGTCCACCTGCATAACATCCATTTTCCTTCCCAGTAATGCTGGTTGGATGGTGTTGAAGGCACTGGAGAAGTCAAAGAACATTATTCTCACAGTGCTGCCAGCCCTGTCCAGATGTGAATAGACCCTCTGCAGCATGTAATTGATAGCATCGTCCACACCCACCTGAGGTTGGTAGGCAAACTCTAAGGGGTCCCGCACTGAAGTGCTTTCATCACACACGAGGGATTGTTCCGTTTCTGCCGGGTTCCGTACGGGTTGGCCTCGGTGCCATCAGAGTTCCAGAAGATGATGCGCACTATCTTACATGAGTTACCGAACGTGGCAAACTACTTGGATGACATTATTATATGGGGACGCACTGAGGAGCATGAACGCTCACTGAAAAGCGTTCTGCAACGTCTGCACGATACAGGACTAAAAAGGAATGCTGCAAAATGTCACTTCAGACAAACCAGCTTACAGTTCCTCGGTCACACAGTCACGCAGGGTATCAAGCCTGACAAGCAACACCTAGCTGCAATATTACAGGCCCCGGCTCCAACGGATGCTGTTAAGTTGCGCTCTTTCCTCGGTTTGCTGTCTTGGTACAGTAAATTCATTCAGAATTTCGCCTCTGTGGTTGAGCCATTACGCACCTGTTTGCGGAAGGATGCAGAGTTTTCCTGGTCGGAAGAAGCACAGAACAGCTTTTCTGAAGTCAAACAGCTACTAGTTGACAGTCCTGCTTTGGCCCTTTATAACCCTGATCTGCCTACACTCATCTCGACTGACGTGTCTGATTATGGCCTCGGGGCCGTTTTCTCCCAGATTCACCCTGATAACTCTGAACGCACCGTGGACTTTGCGTCAAGAACTCTCACTCCGTCCGAACGCAAATATTCGACTGTAGAGAAGGAAGCCCTCGCTTGCGTTTGGGCTGTCGAGAAATGGAGGACATACTTGTGGGGTCGGACAATTAAATTGCGTACGGATCATCAGGCATTAACCACGCTACTCACTACTAAAGGAAGGGACCACGCAGGAATGCGTATCGCGCGCTGGGCTGTGCGCTTGCTGTGTTTCAATTACGAAGTGATCTACCGACCAGGCTGTAATAACTTCACTGCCGACTGTCTGTCACGTCTTCCCTTGCCTTCTGACGCCATGGAAAGCGATGCGGACACTGAGCCTGAACAAGTAGCGTTGCTTACGTCTGCATTGACCGCTGTCAGCCCAAAAGAATTTGCAGCTGCTTCTTCCTCCTACCCTGAGATGTGTAAGTTGCGCGCACAGATGCAGCAAGGCTGGCCGCACTCTTGTTCACACGTTGACCCCCTCTTGCTGCCATTCTACAAATTGAGACATGAACTGGCTGCAACAGACGACTTCATCTTCAGGGGTTCACGTCTCATTGCACCTGTGTCATTACGTCATAGGTTGGTGATGCTCGCACATGAGGGACACCAGGGCATCGTGCGCACTAAGCAACGACTGCACGATCTATACTGGTGGCCACGGATGGATGAGTCGGTCACGCGCGTTACTTCATCATGCCAACTGTGTCAGGCTTCGGACAAAACCGCTAAAGTATATTCTGCCCCACTTCAGCCTGTGCCCTTTCCTGCTGAGCCATGGAGAAAACTAGCAATGGATGTAGTGGGTCCATTGGAGTCCGCCACCTGGGATTGCCACTATGCCCTCACTCTAATGGACTATCATAGCAAATGGCCTGAAGTTGCGTTCGTGTCCTCAGTAAGTGCAAAACAAAAGATTAATTTCCTCACCTCTGTGTTTAGTCGTCATGGGAACCCGCAGTGCATAGTGACAGATAACGGGCCTCAATTTACAGTTGCGGAATTCTCTGCCTTTCTTGAAGCGAGAGACATCGCTCATGTGCGCACTCCGGTATACCACCCAGCTGCTAACGGGGCAATTGAGCGCTTCCATAGAGTGCTCAAGAGTTGCATTCAGTCTGCAATAATTCAATCGGAACCGTGGAAAACGACTGTCACAGAATTTCTCCACGTCTATAAAGTAACTCCTCATTCCACTACTGGTGTGACTCCTTTTGAATTGCTGCATGGGAGAAAAATGCACACTCGCCTTGATGTCTTGCCCTCTCTATCTTCGGGAGCGCCTACTGATGTTGCACGCGATCGAGTGCCAGCACAACAAGCTAAAATGAAGCAGTGGTTTGACACGAAGCGCAGAGCACGTCATACGCTTCTAAAACAAGGGGACAAAGTGCGTGTTAAGTTTCCTTGGCCCGTACCAAAAGGACACCCAAGATTTTCAGAACCAAAAGAAATCAGAGAGCAAGTGGGGAAGAATACTTTTATTCTTTTGGACGGCGGGAAATGGCATGCGTCAAAACTGGCGTTTTTTTCTAGTGGATCGACCCGAGCCGATGTGGCTGATTGGCTTACACAACCACCGCAGGAGCAGGTTCAGGTACCCAGATCTGGGCCTGATGGGTGTGTTTTAACTCGTCCTCAGCAGGTGAGGTACCCTCCAAGGTGGTTAAAAAACGGAACAAAAAACAAAATACAATTCTTTGTATTTGAAGCCTGCTGTTATATTGGATATTTTGTGAATTCTATATTTAGTAGTGCATTCAAAGTAAAGTAAGAAAGTGATTGCAAAGAAAAGAAACTGAGTTACAGATATATGTGTTATGGTAATTACTAAGGGAAAGTGTTCTTGAGTAAAAGGGGAATATGTTATGTTGTTTGACACTAGGTGTCGCTGGGGAGTTAGAAAAGAATAGGGAAAGAGGAGAAGAGAAGAAGAAGCGGAAGAGTAGAGTATAGACATGTTGTGCTGTTGCATGGAATGATTAAAAAAAGTATCCTGTTTCATCGTACTTTTCGGTGTCTAATTTCATCTGTACAAGACACAACAAATGCGCTACATAAAATATCACTACTGGCTAGATTCCTGAGAGGTCAACTAATGCGTTAAAATGTCAAAAAAAAAAAAAATGCTGTCATTTTATCAACTTACCAGTGACTCAGCAAGTGTGCTTGAAAAACACTGAAATGAATGGGGTTCAATGCTGGAGCTATTCAGGTCAGCATTAACATCCGTTACTACACACAGCATTTGATCACTCGGTTTACAAGAGATCATTTCACTTTTAAGAAGTGTTCAAAATGGAAAACCAATCATATATCAGTTTTACTCATTTATCACATTGATTTGAACAGGATACTCTTGTACCATATTGATCTAAAAATACAAAGAGAAAGAAAATATATTCCTTTACTTGTTATCAACAACATGAAGTGTATTAAATATTACATCAGGGTTGTAATAAAAATGTTATTTACCTGCCTTTGAAGCGTGATGATAAGCTTGCTTTAAAGCCGATATTGGACTGTTTGGATGAACTAAAACTCTGGCTCGCTAGTAATTTCTTGAGTCTTAATGAGAACAAGACCGAAATTATCTTGTTTGGTTCAAATGATCGCAGTACTCATGATTTTGATCTTCATGCGCTGTGTGTTCAGAATCTGGGGGTTTTGCTTGATAACAGCTGTGATAAAGTGCTGTGGTTAAGTCCTGTTTTTACCATCTTAGTCTTTTAGCTAAGGTTAAGCCATTTTTGTCTGCTAAGAACTTTGAGACTGTTATGCATATTTTGTAACATCCCGATTAGATTACTCTTTATATATTGGTGTGTACCACACGCTCGCATTTCATTCAAAATGCTGCAGCACGGCTCCTCAAAGGGAAGCGTAAAAGAGAACACATTACACCGGTTTCACATTACACTCCATTTGGTTACCGGTTAAATACAGAATTGATTTTAAAGTTTTGTTATTTGTTTTTAAGTCTTTGCGGAACCAGGATCCACAAGTACCTATCTGAACTATTACATCCGCCCTCACAGTCGAGATCACTCAGATTGGGGGACTCTGGGAACTCTACTACTGATTCCTAGAACGACTTAAAAACAGGGGTGATGGTGCTTTTGCGGTCATCGGCCCTAAGTTATGGAATAGCCTACCGGCTTATATCAGATACGCCCAAACTTTGTCAATTTTCAAATCCACTTTGAAAACGTATCTTTTCTCAATTGCTTTCAATATTCCTTGATTTTTTTTTGTTTTAGGTTTTTCCAGTTTTTTTTTTTTTTATAGGTTTTCCATTTTATTATCTTTTATTTGCATTAATGTTTTATGTGTTTCTATTCTATTGTTTGTTTCCTTGGTTTTTGTAAAGCACTTTGGTCAACACCAGTTATTTTTTAAATGTGCTATATAAAATTGTATTGTATTGTAAAGCTATTAAGTAATTAAATCATAAAATGTTTAAAGTAATTTTAAAATAAAACAATCAAAATAAAACATTTACTAAAAAAAGATTAAAAAAAATATGTTTACCTGCATGTCATAACCATTAACCGACATCAGAAAACCGTGAACTTCATTTTATTATTTTTATTGGCATAATATTATTATTGACCTAATTTATTAAAGGGATAGTTCACCCAAAAATGAAAATTATCCCATAATTTACTCTGATGACGTCAGACATAGCATGAGCGTTTTGAACTGCAGCGTTACACTTTCTTCTAAGTTGAATACGGAAGGCGTTCCGCCGGAAGCTAGATATTTTACTTTATAACGTGTTAAATATGGATATTTTTCTTACACAACCCCATCGATTCGCTTCAGAAGGCCTTTATTAACCCCTGGAGCCATGTGGAGCACTTTTATAATGGATGGATGCACTTTTTTGGGCTTCAAATTTTGGGCTGCCATTATAAAGCTTGGAAGAGCCAGGACTTTTTTAATATAACTCTGATTGTCTTCGTCTGAAAGAAGAATGTCATATACACCTAGGATGGCTTGAGGGTGAGTAAATTATGGGATAATTTTCATTTTTGGGTGAACTAGCCCTTTAACTGAATTCATTAAGCAGTACCATATTTTTGTTGTTTTTTATATGGTACCATGAAAACAGGCTATTGTGGCTTATTCGACATGGCCCAATAATAATGATATTGTTTTGTGATACAAAAACTGCAACAACAAAAAAGTCAACAAATCCAGTCGTATAATAAATGTCTTCATTCAGATGCTGTAATTATTTTAATGTAAACATGCAACTGCAAAATTTTACATTCAATTTCGTCTTGACATTTCATTCTAAAAGATGAAAAAAATCTATTATGGAACATTCTAAAAAAAAAAATGTAACATTTTTTACATTGCAATTGCATGTTTTTCCACATTTAAAATATGAAATGTAAAATATGAAAAACTGACAAATTATGAAGAAAATGATTATATGAGTAGCAACATATATTGTAATGTTTATCTAATATTAAGAGTGTAAAATCATTTATTGTAATTGACAGGTGTGATGATCAGAGGGGCTGAGTTTCTACCATTAAAGTTTAAGGATGGACTAAAGTATGGATAGAGTTTCTCAGTGAAAGACTGACCAGTGTAAGAATATATATGAGAGCTGGACTCCACATCATAAAAGGAGACCAGACCCTCCTCATAATCCACAAACACACCGACCCGCTGCGGCTTCACTGTCACACACAGAGAGACAGGAGTGCTAGCGCAGGGCCTATATTGATTCCCATTCCTCAGCCATACAGTCCAGTATCCATCCTCAGGACTCAGTGTGATCTTTCCCTTCCTTTTAATGGATTCTCTGGCAACTCCTAAATCCCATTCAGTCTTTCTCTTCACCTGCACCTCAAAATAAAATCTCCCTGAGGAGAATCCCTCCTTTCCCAGGACATTTAGACAGTAGGTAAATCTCTTTGGACTGTATGGGACCTTGTGTTTAATGTCTCCATCTCTCACTTGTTTTCCATCATCAGACAGGATGAGGTATGGATTAGCTGTATCATGATCCAGAGTCACATCCACTGAGAACACAGACCATATGAATCACAACTTCACAATACAGATATTTTGTGATGATGATGATGATGTAACTGTTTTCAATAGTTAATCCAGTTTTTAATCAAATTATACTGCAGTAATGAAGCTGTGAGTATATAAATGTAATCTTAGTGTAGTGCAGACACACACTGTACCTGCATACTGCTGCATCCTCTTCAGCTCTGTAGAGACTGATGACAATAAAACACCATCAGATCTTTGAGATGTTTTCATGTGTGAAATTATAGACAAGCTTTAAGGTATATTGAAAGAATTGTGTACAACATAATATTTTTGTGTTTGGTGATAAGCTCTTTATATTCCTTCTTTAAAGTCGGCATGAAACGGAAGTTGCGATTGTTCTTTTTTCCTTATAGTGACGTATATCTGAGTGAAACATTCTGAAATGAGAAAAAAATGTAGGATGGGGCTTGATTTCATCCTTCGGGAATTGATTGGATCGTTGGAAGTTGGGCGTTGCTAACAAAATCGAGGCAAAAACGAGACAGACTGCGATAGCCCCGCCCTTACAATAGCACATGACAGGAAGAGAAGTCATTTCGATGGGGGAGGGAAGGTTAACATTTTTAATTAAAGTGTAACTCAACCCCTGGTCAGAGCCTAACTCCACCCACTGGCAAAAATGCTGGAAAAGTGGGCAGAGCCCAGCGGAGACAGAGGGGACGAACCGAGGGCGGGGCTGAGCGGAGGGACGTGCACCTGAGACCCGCAGTGACGGATTGATTGACAGCTGTCAGACTCGGAAAGATGGAGAGTGACTGGAGTGACGCCAGTAGCTTTGCAACAGAGCGGTCATTCGAAGTAGAGGACTTTTCTCCCCCATCTTCACCTGAAGTGGAGGAGGGTGAATTGTCTGTGGACACAGGGCCAGAGCTGGCTCAAACTGTGGTCTTAACTCCCGATGCCGACGATGCTAGCGAAGCAAGAGAGAAGGGGACAACTAACCTAATCTATGAACAGTCAAATCCTTATACTGAATGCCACTAAAATAGATCAGATACATGTGTATTTTTATTCAAATTAACTGAATCAATAGGCAGCGCAGGACCAATAAGTTCAAACCTAATAGCCTATTATAAACAGATTTCCTCAAATAAAAGTTAGACAATATATACGCCAGCACGTTACAGTATTGTTGTTCGTTACCACGGCAACCACTTGCGTGTCAAGGTTTGAGAGCGCGTCTCATGTATGAAAAGTATCTGTACACATGACGGGCGGCAAAAATATCGCAAGAAAAGCCGGCATTATTTGGGCGCAGAATGTTGATAGCAAGTGTCAAGTAAGTTTCATTTATAATGTTTCTACTTCATGTAACATAAGAGTTCATACTGGAGTGAAGCTGTTCTCATGTGATCAATGTGGGAAAACATTTCTTAGGGCGTGGTGAGCTCGTGCCAGGGGCGTGGGTAGTGAGCCGTTGGAACTTTAAACTTTAAACAGCTATAACTTTAAATGTTTGGTCAAATGTTTTATGGAAGTTCTCTTTGCGGTTAATGTTATTCATCTCAGTTTGAGTGGATTAGTGCTGTGGCTAACCAGCAGCACATGCAAAGTTTTAAAAAGGTAAACTTAAAAAATTATAATAATAAATAAATAAGACTGTTTGAGCTAATGGCCTGAAATTTCCCACATCTCTCTCCTCGCAAAGAACAAATTTGCCTATCCCTCACCCATGATGTCTATCAATTTGATTTTTTTTTCTTTTGATAGAACATCAACATCTTCATCCCTCACCTTACAGGAATAAAGCTTTTAGTACAATATGAATTTACTGCCTGTTTTCTGAAATTAGAGCTGAAAATGACTTGAAAATGAGTTGATGATAAATACTTCTCTTATTTGAGTTTGGACCAGACTCATTCTTCATTACTGATATTAAAAGATGAAAAATATATATATCTGTATGGTGGATTTGATATTGATGTACCAGTTTGCTTTAGTTTCTCCTGTAGAATGTCCTGCAGTTGAGTCAGAGCTCTCCTCAGAGTCTCCAGACTCTCATCAGTCTCATTCATACTGATCTCAGGCCAGTTCCTGGTGTTTCTAGAGCTGCACAGGGATGAGTAAATCTACAGCAGGAGAGAGGAGAAATCCTTCAGCATGGGGAGTGCTCTCTATTAGTGTTATTGGATCTTAGCGCTGCATTCGATACTATCGACCACAACATTCTTTTGAATAGACTCTCAAATTGTGTTAGCATTAGTGGAACTGCATTGGCATGGTTTAAATCATACTTATCTGACCGCTATTAGTTTGTAGCAGTAAATGAAGAGATGTCATACCAATCACAAGTTCAGTATGGAGTACCGCAGGGCTCAGTGCTAGGACTGTTGCTTTTCACCCTGTACAAGCTACCCTTGGGAGATATCATTAGGAAGCATGGTGTTAGTTTTCACTGTTATGCTGACGATACTCATTTCTTTGCGCCCTGACGAAATTTACCAATTCACAAGATTAACGGAATGCATAGCTGATATAAAAAAATGGATGACTAGTAATTTCCTACAACTTAATTCTGAAAAAACAGAATTTTTAATTGTTGGACCAAAAACCTCTGCACATATTCGTAACCTAGAATACTGTCTAATACTCGATGGCTGCTCTGTCAAGTCTTCGTCGTCAGTTAGGAACCTGGGTGTGGTCTTTGATACCAATCTCTCATTTGAAAGCCACATTTCTAGCATCTGTAAAACTGCATTTTTCCATCTTAAAAATATATCTAAATTACGGCACATGCTTTCAATGCAAAATGCTGAACAGTTCACGCGTTCATGACTTCAAGGCTAGATTATTGTAATGCTCTACTGGGTGGTTGCCCTGCTCGCTTAATAAATAAACTCCAGCTTGTCCAAAACGCAGCAGCTCGAGTTCTTACTAGAACCAGGAAGTATGACAATATTAGCCCGGCTCTGTCAACACTGCATTGGCTCCCTATTAAACATCGTATACATTTTAAAATCTTGCTAATTACTTACAAAGCACTAAATGGTTTAGCTCCCCAGTGCTTGAGCGAGCTCTTAACGCATTATACTCCATCACGTCTATTGCGGTCTCAAAATTCTGGCCAGTTGATAATACCTAGAATATCAAAATCAACTGCAGGCGGTCGATCCTTTTCCTATTTAGCACCTAAACTCTGGAAAAGGTCTTCCTAGCATTGTTGGGGAAGCAGACACACTCTGTCAGTTTAAATCTAGACTAAAAACATATCTCTTTACTATGGCATACACATAGAACATTATCAATTTATATTATTCAAATCAGTTAAATGATTGTTTTAGGCTGCATTAACTAGGTCAGTCGGAATGGAGAACACTTCCCATAACACCTGATGTACTCGTTACATCATAAGAAGAATGGCATCTACGCTAATGTTAGTCCCTCTGTTTATCCCAAGGTTTACTGTAGTCAGCCGGATCTGATGGTGGACCTGCGCCTAGACACGACCAACGCATCCCTGCAGAGACCGTGTCAACTTGACTCTCCCCTGTGAAGGCCTCATCGACACGACATCCAGTGGCACTGATCCTCAACAAACCCGTCTCCGGCGTGATGACTCCGATCTTCAACCAGATGGAACTGGATAAATATTCTGAATGTTCCGATCCAATCTGACTTCTGACCTGTAATGCTGCCTGAATCATAAACATACACTGTTTGTTCGTTGACCAGAGGAGAACTGGCCCCCCGACTGAGCTTGGTTTCTCCCGAGGTTTTTTTCTCCATCCTGTCACCTGATGGAGTTTTGGTTCCTTGCCACCGTCGCCTCTTTTGCCTTTGGCTTTTGGCTTGCTTAGTTGGGGACACTAAATATTCAACTATATTGCTGATCTGCACGCATTGACACTATATAAGAACTGAACTGAGCTGGACGATGTCATCACTGTTTTCGCCAGAGCGGCTGTACAACCGAAACAAATTCTGTTGCATTATTTTCCTGTTAAAACTGTGAAGCTGCTTTGAAACAATCTGCATTGTAAAAAGCGCTATATAAATAAACGTGACTGAGTGTTATGGTGTCATAAGCCCTATTCGGACGGTAACTGTTTCTCACGTGGAAGTCCGTAAAAATAAATGCCACCTCAGTGATCAAACTCGTGCATTCGGATGGTGATTTATTCACGGTGGAGGAGCGAGTTTTGTAATCCTGCGCACCTGGGAACGCGCTGCTCACGTGGTCAATAACATGATTGTATGCTCTAAATAAAATGTCATATGATTGGTATAATAAGAATAAATGCATATTTAATTTAATAATAGGAAAATAATATCCTAATTATTATTTAATTATTTAAATCTGTTAAAATAGGAAGATATATAGATGCACATTTTAGTTAAAATGGTTTTCTGTCTTGTATTTTTATCTCAAAATAAAGGATGTCATTTTATTCCACATGGAAATGAGCGGAAATAAGTTAATACAGTCTCTTATTTACATGAGGTAATCATAATGCTGCTTGGTTATTTTAACATATATAATTGCTGCCGTAATAACGGCCCATTTCAAATGTTTACGTGCTTTTCTTCTTTTTATTTTTTGAGCGGTGATGAAATATATTGCTCTTGTAAATACTTGCCAGCATTTCAGTAATAAAAGTCTAGATCTTTAAAATGCATCCAAATTACAGTGAAGCGCAACCGTACGGTGCTCTGCAGTGGTCAAAAAGGATATAAACAGTGAATTTTGAAGTGATATATTCTTGAAAACTCAGAGATGTGGATTCGGATGGCAATTAAATCACCACACGACCTTGGTGTTTGTCAAAAAACAGTAGGTAATTCAGCCGGGGATTTTTACGCGGGTGGTGGGAGAAAAACACTGACATTCTGGATTCAGACGGCAATAAAATCACTGACTAGCCCCTGTCAATGATGAAAATACCTTGACCCCACGAGAAACAATTACCGTCCGAATAGGGCTATATACTGCATTATCAATGATCAGAGAGATGCTGACTGACCTCTAGGAGGTGGAGGTGATCTTCATTGTGTGAGAGCTGCTCCAGCTCAGTGTTTCTCATCTTTAGCTCAGTGATCTCCTGCTCCAGCTCTTCAATGAGCTCTTCCTCCTGTTTCTCTGCTGCTTTCTGCTGCCCCTCCATCATCTCCAGCAGTTCAGTCTGACATCTCTCAATGGAGCGGATGATATCAGTGAAGAGCTCAACATGGGCTGCTTTCTCCTCCTCTGTGTTTCTCTGCTCAACCAGGACAATCAACAAATTATTAGTAGTATTGTCTGCCTGCTGCACAGCTCATGTTACAGACATGAATATATAGCTCCAGTAAGCAACCAACAACAACCACTGACTTTTCTGACTTCTGCTGAGTGTTTGATGTCTTGAATTTTCTTGACTCTGTCCTGGATCATCTGCTGCACATCTTGGATCATCCACTGTGTCTATAAACATAGACGTTTATAGAAAATTGTATATATGGAATAACATGAGGGTGAGTAAATAATAACCAAAATTAAATTCATAGGTGAAATGTTTTAATGTTGAACTTAGTAGCTACTCACGTCTTCTAAAGAAACAGTGTTGTGGTTCTTGTGATCTCCTTCAGTGCAGAACAGACACACGATTGTCTGATCATCTCTGCAGAACAGCTCCAGAGGTCTTTCGTGTTTCTGACATATATAATCCTCCAGATTACTCACAGGATTGATCAGTTTGTGTTTCTTTAAACCTGCCACTCTCAAATGACGCTCTAGGTGAGTTTCACAGTAAGAGCTCTGACACACCAGACATGACTTCAGGGCTCTCAGCTTTCTTTCCTCACAGATGTCACACAGAACTTCAGTTCTTTTCTCAGGACTTTTCCTTTTATAGTGATCTACGAGCTCTCGGAGTGTGGTATTAATCTTGAGATCAGGTCTCTGCTTGAATGTTTCTTTACAATATGGACAGTTGCAGGTCTGGCTGTTGTCCCAGCACTTATTCAGACAGGTCTTGCAGAAGTTGTGTCCACATGGAGTGCTGACTGGATCAGTGAACACGTCCAGACATATAGAGCACTGAAGCTCCTCAGTCAGTGGACCGCTGGAGGAAGACATCACTGTAAAGAGAAATTATGAAGATAAATCAGCTGCACTAGTGTAAAATTCTCTTGTTGAGAGAATGTCCAGTGCAGAGCTTAACGGGTGTCAATAAGAGAAAACATAAGATATATTTGATTGGGTTTTTTACTCACATAGAGGATTATCCATATTCCATCTCCTGGTTTTTCGTCTTTTCTCTGATGTTGAGGAAATTTCTGACACTGCTCTTGATGTCTTTTTAAGGAGAGAGAAAAAAACTGAACTAGGAACTGCTGTTTATATTAAAGGAAAGGTACAGATAACTTTTCCCCTAAAAATTAACAGATATATTGCATGACCAAGTGTAGTTTTAATCTTGTTTAATATAAATATGATTTTCAGCTGCAGGTTTGTGTTCAGTCTGTCGGCAGGTCATTTACTTCCTGTTTCTTTAGTCTTTATGTTGTGTGACAAATGGCAGAAACACCAAACTGCTTTGCAACCAATTAAATTACACACTTTTAATACAATTCTGATACCATTTCAGTGCAGTAAACAACTAAAGTAGTTGAGTATTTGACTGGTTCTGTTCAACTTATCCCAGTTTGACATAAACCTACTAAACCAGAGCACTTCCATTAGAAACCTGTTCAGCACAATCTCTCTTATATTTCTATCATTACCTGTGAGGATCAGATGTGTCCACAAGGATCTTTGAACGGCTCAGAAATATTCTGTTGTTTAAAGAGGTTGATCGTTTCAGGCGTCCATATTGTTGTTGTTCAAGTTAGTTTCACTTTCTCTGAATCTCTCTCTGAACTATAGTGATGTCAGAGCTCATTTAGATTGGTCCCTGTATTCGGTGTGTTGGGTTCATGTCTGTCTGTTGGGACTTGCTACTACTGCCAGTACATACATGACACGCTGCTGTGAGCAAGACATGTATGAAGGTCAAATGATGCCATAAAAAAATCGCATGCGCTTCTTTTTTCTTCCAAAAAGATCTGTGAAAGTGTAGGGGAGAGCGGGGCACAACCTAACGCAGTGTTAGTTGTAACACACATGGTTTAAAACTTTCCACACATGCCAGGATGACGAAACTTAGTGTATTTACTAGTTGCCATGTCAACATTATTTGGAGAAAAAATTGCGCCAAAATTAAAAAATCTTTGGAAGATATCACTGAACATTTATTTAACCATAAAAGTAAATTTCTGAAGTTTATTTAAAATAAGACAAATCTGATATTATTTTAATCTTATACCTGTTATTTAACAGTTGAGATAGTTCTTTAATGTTAATCTAACCAGCAGAAGACACGAGCCGGGGTTAAATCCCAGTTGCGCAGGTGGGGCATGTTGTCACACTGCGTTACAATGAGCCCCTATTAGAACTACGCTATTATATTCTATACTTTTATGAATTCTATTGAGAAACCATGAGAAAAAGGTGAATAATGACTGAGAGTCAATGTTCAGAAGTTATTAATTATTATGATGTTTTTAACTATGCTGTATAGCTGTGTTCTGCTGTGTGTTTGTTGTCAAACTCAAAAATTAGTATATTTTTAATGATTAAAAAATGCCATTATTTTATTTGAAAAAGTTAATCATTGTATTTTTTTGAAAAAATATTTTAGTTTGTCTTGGATATTTTTTTTATTCTATCAGATAACATTTTAAGCTATCATTTGGTTATGTTACAATGTACCCCACCTATGGGGCATGTTGTCACATTTCACTTCCATTCTTTCGGGGTAAATCAAGAAAAAAGTATACACTGTATTAATGAAACAAAACCACATAATTGTACTAGACATGTGTGAAATTAATGTGGGAAAAAATAAATACTCTGAACCCCAAGTGGATTTACACAAACTGAGAAAGTCAAAAAGCGTTAGGTTGTGCCCCGCTCTCCCCTACATAAGATTGCAAGCCTAAATTAAATTTGCATGCGTAAGAGAAGCTTTGTAAAGGTGTAAATTGCCTTTCAAGTGTAAGAAAAAAATATTTGCAGCATTTTAATTGTTATTCATAAGTGTAATTCATGTATTGTGAAACTGCAGCTTCATGCTAACTTAAAATAAATATGATCTGTATTCTTCTGACTTCCATTTTTCCACGCTTACACTTTTGGCACATTTCTTTCACCAAAATACGGCCAAAAGCATTGCAAGCCTGTGAACATCGATTTGCAAGCGAAAACAACAGAGTCAGGAACTGCAAAACAGATTGACCACGTAAAACCTTGTGTCAAAAAAAATAAACTGTTGCAAATGTCTAAATGACTTGTGTACGTAGGGCAAAAAAGTTCCCAAAATTACCCGATTTGTACAGTTCCGTCTTTCTTTTAGCTGCGCTTACAGTTTTGGCACAATGAAGGAGGGTCGACCTTCTTCTTGTAGCCAATCAAATGAGCTTCTCGCTGACTCTCGATTTACTCTTATCTGATTGGTTCAATAAACACCCCAGACACCAGAACACATCTTTCTTAATTTGCCTCAACATCGTTCTCGTTGCCGAAATTGTACTTTTAATGCACACATACATGTAAATAAATAAATAAATAAATAAATAAAGCATGATTGCTTAATAAGCTGTGCACCATTAGGTTGACTATATGTGCTAACAACACCCCTTAGCTGTTATTAATTCACTGTAAACCATGGCTTCTTGAGGCTTATTGCTTTAATATACCGTAGAAAACAATGCATTCTGGGTAATATTTGTCATTTTCGAGAAAGTAGCCTACAACAATAGGATATACTGTGAATTAACAGCGCTCAAACACAAAGAGGCTGTGTTCCAAATCACACCCTATACCCTCATTCACTATTCCCTACATTAGTTCACTAATGTAGTCCACTTGAGAGAGTGAATGAAAACGAGTGAGTGAATTCAGACACTGATGAACACCTGCTGTTAACAAGCAGAATCAATGAAGGAAAGAGAAACAACAAGAACAGAAAAAAGAGAGCCACAAGAACCACAACTGACTTCCAGCCAGAGCCATAGGGTATGTTTACATGACAAAACTTTTTATGCGTTTTGGCTGTTCATTTACACGACAACAACGTTTTGGGGGCCTGAAAACGCAAGCTTTTGAAAACGGGTTTTTAAAGTGAAAACAGGGAAGTCAAGCCAACTACTGGCCTGGCAGCAGAATACAGCATTTTAGTCCTTTTCGCAGATCTGTGTGAACTGGGATCATTTTGACAACGTTGTCATCTGTTTTTAGTACATTGATGTGGTGTAAACATACCCTTAGATGAAATCAACTGAAGATAAAAGAAGACATTAAATCTCTCAAGATCTGATTAAACGACTCCAGAAACAGCATAATCAGCTTCACTTATTATTAACCGGGTCATTTGATGTTACCATGATGGAGATCAGTGTTTGCTTTAGTTGGGCTCTTGACTCTTGATTTTTAAACATTAGATTTTCTCTGGCTGCTGTAACCATGTGTTTAAAACACATTCGTTATGACAAAAAAGCTATAAGAAAATGTGATCAGATAATTTTGGCTATTTATTAATGTTTAATTATGGTATCCCAGTGATTTTACAGCATGAGATCCTTCTGTGTTTTGACAACCAGAAAATATGAAGGATTTTGAGAACAGTTCGAACTTCTATATCTCTCAGACTCACACAGACATCAAGAATCGGCGAATGAATCTCAACAATGATCGCAATCAAAAGTTTCATTCTGCATTGCATGCTGGGTACCAGCATAGTACAAAAATCATCCTTGACCCCCAGCATGCAATGCGCCATGAAAAAATGATGCCGCTGAATTGCCTGGTTATTTTCTTTAATTCCTACTATTTGCCTTTATTTTTGCTGTTGTTTTTGTGTTGACTTTTAGTAGCGTATTTTGTGATGTTCAGAGATCTGTTATCTTTTTTGTTGATTGTCACCATTGTTGAGATTCATACGCTGATCTCCGTCATGGTAACTTCAAATGAAACAATAAATCAACATCTAAGCTTCTGTTGACGTATGACAGAAATAAATTCAAACGGGTGCATTTCCCATACAACGACGTAACTCGCTGCTTAACTACCATAGTGTGATGCATCGTTGAAGAAATCAACCAGCTAGTCACGACTGTTTCCCCAAACCGTATTGTCGCAAATTTGTAGTTCAACCACGTTGATTAATGATGTCACGCAGGTGGTGGATTAATAACTAATTTTATTGAATTTGTTTGAGATCAAATTCATGCTAGATTTTTTGCTATAAATTATGGACATGGCATCTGAGGAGTAATTCTCATTTTTCTCAATTATTTTGCTTTATTTCCTGATTCAATCATAGGCTCCTCACTGCGTATTAGAGCATGTGCTCTTCAAAAACGGCGCTTTAATCTCTTTGCAAATTAAAAGACGTGCAACTAAAATACATGACATTTGTATGTATTCGAAATAAAAGATACAGATTCTACTGAATGTCAGCTTGCTTATTTTTTTGCTCAAGATAAGGATTTATTAAGACCACGTCATGCAAACAAGAAACTCCACTTCTGACAGGTCGAGAGCTGTCGTTCCAACCACTCAACTCTGCGATGCTGTTTGCGAATGTTCGTTGGAACTATGGTTTCGGGAAACACGACTCGTTGAACTATGCTGATAACGGCGGAACTTGTGACCATACTTGGCTAATGATGCTTTTGGGAAATGCACCCCCAAGCGGTATTCAAACCGTGGTCTCCGGCGTGAGAGGCGGGCACTCTAACAAGGAGGCTAAAGACCGCAGTCTCTAGCGTCAGTCGCTTGAGCGCCTCTTGAGATCAGGGGAGTAAGGTTTACATGCACAGCAACTACTGTTACATGGACAATTACATGGACACATACAAGTGTTCATTTAAAACTGAAGGTTTTGCTGTGGGGTTGAAGGATTAAAGGTGTAAGATGAAAAAAAAACGTAGTGAAACGTAATTTAACGGTAATCTACTGTAAATTCATTTATGGCAACAAACTGTAGAAAAATAGCAATTTACTGGCAACTTCTGCTGCCAGTAGAGGAAAAAACAGCAATATACTGTAAAACGTCAGATTTACTAAACGAAACAAGTTAATTTCATCAAAGTTAATAGAAAAAAGTTATGCAAAGTCAATAACTGAAAAGGACAGTAAATATTGAACTGAATTGTAACATACTGTAAAAAAGGAGAGTAAATTAACGGTAGAGGGCTGTAAATTAACAGTACACAACTGGCAACCACAGCTGCCAATATTACCGTTATTTAAATGTATGTTAAATGAGTTAGGTCAAAAAAGAGCCATTGAGAAAAGCTTTGCGTCAACTTCGTTAACTCCAATGTGTCAGGGTTCAGGTGAACGGAATAGGCCAGGACTCAAGTTGTGGGCTTTTTATTTAATAATAAAATAAAACAAAAGCTCTACCCCAAGGGGAAAAACACGACCGGCAGCTGGACTGGACTGGACTGGACTGGGCTGGGCAGGGCAGGAACAAGCAAAACACACAGGCACATGACGGGAACATTAGCCTATATGACAAAGTGGCACAGGACTAAAAACACAAGGAGAATAAATAGGGAGCAAACAAGGAGGGAAGGAGGGACAAGTGAGGCAAATGAACCAATAATCAGATACAAGAAAGGCAGGGTTATGACAATAAACAGGTGAGCACATGGCACAAATACTGCAACAGACACTTTATGTTCTACTTTATCTTCTTGTCTAGATAGTATCTGTCCTCTATCTTCTAGGCCAGCACGCGCTACTCCCTCTAACCCTTGGTTATCTGATGACTAAACTCAGGGCAGCAGAGAGAAAATGGCATAAATCAAACGACCCATCTGACCTGGGTAAGTATCAGTCTCTGCTCTCATCCTTCTCAGATGAAGTCCATGCGGCTAAATCTTCATATTTCCACAACAAAATCAACAGCACCTCAAACACACACACACTTTTCAGAACATTCAACTCTCTCCTCTGTCCTCCTCCACCACCTCCCACCACCTCTCACCACCTCTCACCACGTCTCACCACCTCTTTATCTGCAAACGACTTTGCCCATTTCTTCACTGATAAAACAATAACAATCAGCAGTCAGTTCTCACCTCCACACACACAGGATTTTAGATCAGCCACATCCACAGCCGAACATCTTCTCTCCTCCTTCTCTACACTCACTGAGGCAGAAGTATCTAAACTTCTCCTCTCCAGCCATCCTACCACCTGTCCTCTAGATCCCATCCCCTCACACCTTCTACAAGCCATCTCTCCTACACTCCTACCAGCACTCACACACATCATCAACACATCTCTCCACACTGGCATTTTCCCTAACACATTCAAGCAGGCTCGGGTAACCCCACTGCTTAAAAAACCCACATTAAACACATCACTGGTAGATAGCTACAGACCTGTCTCTCTCCTACCATTCATAGCGAAAACACTTGAACGAGTTGTTTTCAACCAGGTTTCATCTTTCCTCTCACAGTATAATCAGCTGGACGTCAACCAGTCAGGTTTCAAAAAGGGCCACTCAACAGAGACTGCATTGCTGTCAGTCACTGAAGCCCTGGCGATTGCGAAAGCTGATTCCAAATCATCAGTCCTCCTCCTCCTCGATCTATCAGCTGCCTTTGACACTGTGAATCACCAGATTCTTCTCTCCACCCTCTCATCACTGGGCATCACAGGAATTCTGCTCCACTGGTTTGAGTCCTATCTCACAGGTAGGTCTTTCAAGGTTGCCTGGAGAGGGGAGGTATCCAAAGCACATCAACTGACCACGGGGGTTCCTCAGGGCTCAGTGCTTGGACCTCTCCTCTTCTCCATTTACACTACATCACTGGGACCCATCATACAGGCACATGGCTTCTCATACCACTGCTATGCTGATGACACACAGCTCTGCCTTTCATTTCAACTAGATGATCCCACAGTAGCTGCACGAATCTCTAGCTGTCTGGCGGACATCTCGGCATGGATGAAAAAACATCACCTGCAGCTCAACCTGGCAAAGACTGAGCTTCTCGTCTTCCCTGCCAATCTGACTCTACAACACGACTTCACCATCCAGCTAGGTACATCCTTGATTTCCCCTTCAAGGTCGGTCAGAAATCTTGGAGTAACCTTTGATGACCAGCTGTCCTTCAAAGACCACATTTCAAAGACAGCTCGGTCATGCAGGTTTGCGCTGCACAACATCAGAAAGATCAGACCGTTCCTAACAGAGCATGCAACACAGCTTCTCGTCCAGGCCCTGGTTATTTCTAGGCTTGACTACTGCAATGCGCTTCTGGCTGGACTTCCATCGTGTGCGATCATAACGCTTCAAATGATTCAGAACGCAGCGGCACGTCTTGTCTTCAATGAGCCCAGAAGGGCCCATGTCACACCTCTCTTCATCTCTCTGCACTGGCTACCACTCGCTGCTCGCATCAAGTTCAAGGCGTTGACGCTTGCTTACAGATCCATCACAAACTCAGCACCCGCATACTTCGACTCTCTCCTACGAGTCTACACCCCCACCAGAATGGAGTGACGGCTCGTGGTACCATCACAGAGGCATGAAATCCCTTTCCAGAACATTTTCATTCACCGTTCCTTGCTGGTGGAATGATCTTCCCACCTCCATCCGGAATGCAGAATCACTGACAACATTCAAAAGACAGCTGAAAACTCATCTCTTCCGTGAGCACTTAACCTCATCTTAAAAAAAAAAAAAAAATCTATTTTCCTCATTTCATTTTTCGCCTCTTCATGACGGGTTGCTTCCTGTATTCCTCAGTTGTAAGTCGCTTTGGATAAAAACGTCTGCTAAATGAATAAATGTAAATGTAAACATAACAAACATCCATGTGCTCACACCAAACATGACATGAATTCACTTGCTACTAGTCCTTTGACCCATTGTGCAGTGAGCTGACAATCATCTTTCATCTCTCTGTCCTATCTGAAAATCATAAAGATAACAGTCATAAAAAATTATTGAGGCCATCAGTTACCATGGGATTAGTGAAACTGCACTGAACGTTAAGACGTCATTGCCCTTGACTAACTTAAGATAAGATTAAGAACATAAAAAGAGACAAACTACAGCAACACAGCTTATAACCAATGTAACATTAGCCTAAAATATGTTAACAATGCAGACTAGTTAACCACACTAATCCTTTAGTATACATTTTAAAAACAACATTTATGTAACTACATACATACTGCATAAAAATGTCAGTGTGTTATATAAATAGTCTAAATCAATGCATTTATTGACTATTAATTACCAAAACAATCGCAGTTCTGTTCTGATTTTCGTCCGATTTCGAGCCGAATTCTGACTCGTGCGACTCTTTTTTGGGTCGGGCCGATTTTCAGCTTTGTCGTGCGTCGTTTGTCGTGAGGTGTTCGTGCAGTGTACAGGGGGAAACGAGAGGCGAGAAACTGCTCCCGATCGGCAGTCGGATGGTCGGATGAATTTCTGGCATGTCAGAAATTCTGGTCGCCCCTCGTGAGGGTATCGCACAGCTGAAGCAGAGCTACGAACTGATTGCCCTATTTCCCCTCACTGCGCGTGCGCTAAAGCAGAAGTTGAACCATTTCATCTTTAATGCAGCAAGAAAGAAAACAAAAAGAGGGAGATCTTTAAGTTCTGTAGGCAGCTATCAAATAGCAGCAATTTAGCAAACTATTGCGCTGTGCTGTAAAATGGATAATCTAAGTCTTCCAAACCACCGTGTAGCATATCCAGCACCTCTTTTATTCAGGTTTAGCTACTTGATAATTAATTTACTTGTTTCACTTTCACACTTTATTTACTTTAATATTTACTTAATTTTATTATCACGGGAGATGTGAACCAGTGTCCATCATTTGCACAAAATGTCACGTCGCAGTATTGATTAAATCGTGAGCTTTGGCTTTACATCGCATGCGATCTACTCATACAGTGTGAGTAGTGTAACCCAGACTCAAATTAGTCAATTTGATATAAAAACAATTTGATATATAAATTTGAGATATAAACTCGCAATTGCGTGATATAAAGTCACAATTCTGAGATATAAACTCGCAATTGCGTGATATAATTGTGACTTTATATCACGCAATTGCGAGTTTATATCTCAGAATTGTGACTGTATAACTCGCAATTGTGAGAAAAAAAGTCAGAATTGTGACTATATCACGCAATTGCGAGTTTATATCTCAGAATTCTGACTTTATAACTCGCAATTGTGAGAAAAAAAGTCGCAATTACTCTTTTTATTTTTTTATTTAGTGGCGGAAACGGGCTTCCATAGATTCATCAAGCCGCTGAGAGAAAAGAAAGATGGCGAGCCCCCCAGACTGAATTTGGATCTTCGACTTCTTATCTTCTTATCCACTTAGTGGTATCGTTTTCCTTCTGAACTCTGACGGACTCACGTATATTTTTTTTCCTGAACTGAATTCATCGAATGGACTAAGGTGTAATGTTTTATAACCTTTATTTTTGCAGTTTTGTGATCTTATTTACAATTTGTTTTGTTTATATATATCTCTGATAAGAAGTGTTTTATATATATATATACATTTTGAGGTAAATTCATGTGAATGGTTACTCTAATTGAATCATCTGGGCTAAAATACTGATTTGAGTTTGCATTTGGTTTAAACTACAGTAAAGGCAGGAAAAATAGAACCTTAAATCGAAACTAAACTTATTAATCTACAACAAATCTAACATATTTAAATTAGAGAAACCAATAATTTCAAACCTAAGCCTGAAAAGAAAAGAAAAGAAAAGAAAAGAGGGAATTTATCAACCAAAGAGTCAAGAAAGAAGAGGTTTTGTTGAAGAATTTATTTCACTTCTTTTTTGGGTTTATCAATTTCTTTCAAATAAGAACTCGATTAGGATTGATCATATTGTATTTTTTCCCTTTTTTTTTAAGAGTTTGACATTTCACTTGATTTATCTTTGTCATTTATTATTTACTGTTCATTACATCAACACTTCAATCAAAAAAAAAATAACATAGCCAATAGAAAAAATCCTAAAACCTCAAACTTGTGTGTTTTGCCTTTCGAGCTTTGTATCTTCTGATTGGCCCATTGATCTGACTCAGTGTATTGAACCAAATTATCCTGTTGCCTGACTGCATTGAGTCAAGCATTCAGCTAATATTGTTTGTGTATACTTATGACGAGCGGGTGTTACAGTAGGTAACCTTGCTGAAATCGCACAGAAATCACACAGTGAATGCCCGCCTTAACGCTTACTTCCTGAAACGGAAGTCTACATTAATCACGTGACGATCAAGTGTTCAATCTGAACTTCGCATCCGTTTACTCAAGGGTTCTGCTTGTACTGTGTTTGGATCGCCGTTCTCCGGATCACACTGCGCTTATGCAAAGGCAACACTTCAGCATGATTTGTGGGACTATATTTGTGCTCGTACTGCTGTGTGGAGGAGTAGAGGCTGGCAGGGTTTTGGTGTTGCCAGGCGAATTCAGCCACTGGCACAACATGCGTTCAATTGTAGAAGCGTTAGTTGATAAGAACCACAGCGTGACGGTTCTGGTCAGTTCTGCATCGCCTACTGTAGAGTACACACGGAAGGAGCGGTTCAACTTCAAAGTGTTTAAAGTCAACATGAAGAAAGAAGAGGCCAGTGCTATATTGCATGAGGCGATTCATCCCGGGATAAATGACCCAGGCACCACATACGAGAGAATCCTCAAGCTCTGGCGACTGATGCCAAGGTTCAAGGGGTACTTTGATGAATTTGCCAAGGGCCTGTTCTACAATAAAGATCTTTTGCACACGCTTCGCGAATCTCACTATGATGTGCTTTTGTCTGATCCGATGATGCCATTCGCTGACTTGATGGCAGAGACGCTGAAGATCCCGCACGTCCTTTCACTGCGCGCGATTTTCGGGTATGCTTTAGAGCGGTTTTGCGGTCAGCTCCCCACACCGCCATCCTATGTTCCTGCGATCGCTACGCACGGTCACCTCACTGACCATATGAGCTTCACAGAGAGAGTTGAAAACATGGTCTACTACATCATGTGTTCGGCTGTATTGCTATTGATGCCGTGGTTTATGGATCCGCTTTATACTGAAATATTGGGTAATTTTTTTTTTTTTTTTTTAGTGTTTTTGATCGGGGCCCACATTTACGCATGATGTGCTTTAATTGTGCAGTAGAAGATTGTTTATAACCTTGCATCAGCTGAGTAGATTCTTATGTCACAGGCAAACCTACAACAATGTGTGAGACCATGGGAAAAACTGACATCTGGTTGATTAGAACTTACTGGGATTTTGAGTATCCACGCCCACTCCTGCCTAACTTTAAATTTGTTGGAGGACTGCACTGCAAACCTGCCAAGCCTCTGTCAAAGGTAATGACTTTGCTTTGCCATATTATTTTGAAATATCTGCTTTTATGATTTGTTTTGATGCCTTTACATTAAAACATGCATCTGTAAATTAAGGAATTCTTACCCGAATAGATCAATTGTAACTTTATACCATATCCATTTCTGATGGAAAATAAGTTCATTTTAAAGGGACAGAAAATTCTGCCATAATTTGCTCACCCTCAAGTTGTTCCAAACCTGTATGAGTTTCTTTCTTCTGTTAAACACAAAAGAATATATTTTTGAGGAATGCTGGTAATCAAACCGTTTCTGGTCCCCATTGACTTCCATAGTATTTTTTTCCTACTATGGAAGTCAATGGCTACCGTCAACTGTGTGATTACAAGCATTCTTTAAAATATCTTCGCATTCATGTTTAAAGCTGCAACAATGAGCACTTATCAGGATCAACTAAACGCTGGATTTTCAAAAGTATATGAAGTTTGCGGCTCCATTGTTGCAGTAAACTTGCACGGTGTTCTTAAAGGCATAATTTATTAGATGTACACCGGTCTGTTATCGTATGGACATTAGGCTTGTTCGACTTCATACAGCAATGCGCAGACCGATCGGCTGAC
This sequence comes from Coreius guichenoti, assembly GCA_039654105.1. Lineage (NCBI taxonomy): Eukaryota > Metazoa > Chordata > Actinopteri > Cypriniformes > Gobionidae > Coreius > Coreius guichenoti. The sequence goes on along the minus strand of CM077169.1, from coordinate 50,948,993 downwards.
TTGAAGCAGTGCATGCCGGTTAGAAATTTTGTCCGACTTGAGACAGCGCCGCCGCCACGTGACTGTGACGTATGTCAACAAAGTGCCGCGAGAGCGATTCGAGAGCAGCCGGCTGGTGCATTCTGCGCAGCTTCTCCAGAGCGACTGCATGAGCTCTGATGACGACACAGCTGATCCACGATGGGCCGGATTCACCACATGACAACAATCACGTGCGTTTCGTGTTTATTCTAAAACCTTCAGTTCCACTAATGCTCACAAATCTTTCTTTTATAACAGTAAAACCTATTTTCATGTAGTCGCGATGTTATATTGTGTTATGTTTATCAAAATAAAACTGATAAAAAAAAACGTTGACCCCACTTCACTGATAGTTCACTTATGTTGAACTTTATTCTTGTACAAACACACGATGTATTAAGCAGTACATAAAGTATTAGCCTACATGAAAATGTCTCAGAAATATATGTTCATTGTATTGCATTTATTTCACTCCAGCTGTGATAAAGTATGCAAACACAGCGTGAGCGTCCTTGCGGGAAGCAGAAAGTGTCCGATTTCACGTCTCCGTTTGCAGCTCCTCCCCGCCTGCACGCGGCTACTCTCGCCGATCGGTTACATCCAGCCGCAGCCGATGTCGAACACACCTATTGACTTACATTTTCACGCCCCTAAACATGACGTGGAACAAATCGAACTGTGATTGGTTGTGTTATATGTCAGTCAAATGTCCTCTTAGGCGGTCCTTGGCCAATGAAAGCTGCGATGGAGTCCAGACCGCAGAGCATCTGGAGCTCAAGGGTGGAGCTTAACCTGTTTAATGGGTGGAGAGATAGGGTTATGGGTAGGGTTAGGGTGTGGTTAGGGAATGCAGCTCCACCCATCATGCCCACAGTAGGTCCAGAAAGCGGGGGGGGGCTGGAGGTAATGGCTCTGCAGTGAGTAGCCTCTCCGTCAGTCTGAAGCTCTGGCTACACGAGACTAGGCAATAACCAACTTTGTGTTTGCTCACAAAACTTGAGTTCTTTGCGAGTGAACACAAAGTTTCTCTTGGGAAAGCTAAACTTTTGCGCGTTTCACCATGTCTCTTTAGGGGCTCTGTAACAAAATAATGAAGTAATTGCAATTTTAATGTTGCTTGCAGTGAATGTCATCTTGTCAAAACACAGCTACTTTAGTACGACAGTTAGGGGGAAAATGTTTTTGGACCCAACTGGTGCAATTATGTCATCTACCAGCAGGGGCAAAATGTCTTGTTTTCTGTTTTTGTGTTCAAGTATGTGGTCATTTGTGTGTCTTTTAGGAACTGGAGATGTTTGTTCAGAGCTCAGGAGATCATGGCGTTGTTGTTTTCTCATTGGGTTCCATGATCAACAACCTGACAATGGAAAGAGCAAACACTATTGCTTCTGCTCTTGGTCAGATCCCACAAAAGGTGTGTAATTCTGTCATCAGTTACTCACCGTCATGTAGTTCCAAGCCCATAAGACTTTCCTTCATCTTCAACACAATTTTTAATGAAACCTGAGATATTTCTGTCCCTCTGTTCAGTCTAATAATTCCATCAAAACTTTCAAGCTTCAAAAAGTTCATAAAGTAATCCATATAAATCGAATGGTTTAATCCAAGTCCTCTGAAGAGAGACAATCACCTTACATGTAATACACAGATGTAATATAGCTTTTATTCACATATAAACATTGATCAGCACACATACATCAAACCGTACTTGCATGTCACGTGAGAACAAACCTTGTGTCAAGCAAGCACGTTTAAAGGCACAATATGTAAGTTTGGCCGCTAGAGGTCGCTTATTCAAAACAAATACGTAGCTTGATGACGCCTTGATTTTGTGGAATCATGGGAGTTGTTGTCTTCACCTCTACAGCCGGTGGAAAAGAATCCGACGGGACTCGGGCAGAAATCATATTCATGAATGAGCTAATGTATTAAGGATTTATTAACGTTACTGTAGTATGAAGCAGGGTGGGGCTGAACGAGGCCGCTGGAGCGATTGGTAATGAGAGACGAGCACGACACGGCTCGAGAGCAGTGGAGCTTTTATCCTGCCGCAGACGAGCGCTTCCGCTTCTTCCGCTCATGCGTATGCGCTGTTTTATCAGATTAGACACATCTGATTGTGTTGAAAGTTATGTTATAATGCTACTCTGTGCGTTCGCTCGGCGGCTATTATGAGATACTTGTTCACACTGCAGTGAGCTAGAGTGATATTAGGCATGGTAAAACATGGTACTCGCGGTAAATCAAGAAAATCAGATTTAAACAAGAAGACTAACTGTGTTGCGCTTTATAACAATCATTAGTTTTCTGTTGATAAATGTATCCGAACAGTTGCTCACCTGTCTAATAAAACATAATATATTAAAGCGTCTTTGATGTTTCCATGGTTTCTACAAAATAAAACCAGAAATCGAGGGTAACGTGGGTATGATGTCATTGATAGGCGATGCACGGACGCGGTCCGTGTCCTGGTTAGAATTGCTTATTTCTCTGGATTTAAACATTCTTGGAAACATTTGGGATAATATAAGTGCACAAGTCAACTAAATATATAACATTGTTCTAGTGGTTTTTGGATATTTTAATCCAAAACTCTTACATATTGTGCCTTTAAGCTTCTCAGTTTGCCATATTTGATCCATGTATGTGCGTTGATCAATGTCTACATGTGAATGATAACCCAAACTAAATTTGTTCATCACAGAATGTAATCGTGCACTTTTAACAACCTCAGAGATCTGTAGTTGTGTTTTAAAGGTTTCCTGGTATGTTATCATTAAAAATGCATTTCTCCGTAGGGAAAATAAATAAAAGATTTTACAGAACCCAACTTTTCTGTTGTATAGATGTTCATATGGTCAGTACCCTAGGCCTAGAGCAAGTTCTCCATATGTGTATTTGCACAGGTTGTTTGGCGTTACAGTGGAAAAACACCAGAAACTCTCGCCCCCAATACAAAACTCTACGACTGGATTCCGCAAAATGATTTGCTTGGTAAGGAAAGTGTTGTCATGTGTGCTCATTATACATAATAATTGGTGTCAGATAGATACTGACTTCATTTTATCTGATAGGACATCCAAAAACAAAGGCCTTCATTACCCATGGAGGGACAAATGGACTGTATGAGGGTATTTATCATGGAGTCCCAATGGTGGGTTTGCCATTGTTTGGTGACCAGCCTGATAACATGATGCACATGAAAACCAAAGGAGCTGCTGTTGTTCTTGATATCGACACAATGGAGTCCAAAGACCTGGCGGATGCTCTCAAGACTGTCTTAAATAATCCCTCGTGAGTTAAGTCTTTCCTAAACTTGAAATAATCCATTACCAAAGGCCTCTACCAGTTATTTTCAGTAGTTTACACTACACTATTCGCTTTAAACCTGATGTCACATGATAGAAAAACACTCTAGTTCAAAACAAAGCATGTCAATATATTTGGAAACTTTTGTACTTTTGTAGAGCTTGTCTTGTGTTAAGCAGCGCTTTTTTTTTTCTTCTTCTCTAATCAGGTACAAAGAAAGCATCATGAGACTGTCCAGAATCCACCATGATCAGCCGATGAAGCCTCTGGACCAGGCAGTTTTCTGGATCGAATTTGTGATGCGGAATAAAGGAGCTAAACATCTACAAGTTCAGGCACATGACCTGAGCTGGTATCAGTACCACTGCCTGGACGTAATGGCCTTTTTACTCTCAATTGTTGCACTGATCACATTCCTCTTCATTAAAACATGCAGTTTCTTTTTCCGTAAATGTTTCAGAAAGACTCGTCCTGATGGCAAAGCACAAAAGAATAAAAAAGAGTGAATGCATACTCAATACTTCTCTACAGAGATGCGGTATGTGTGTCCTCAGTGTGTGCGACGGGCAGTGTGTTTTTTTTGTGTATATTGCAAATGTTCTTAAAGGTGCATGATATGTAATATTGACAGCTAGCGGTTGAATTGGGTAATGCAGTCTAAAGTCAAAATATTGGTGAGAGTTGTTTCCCCCGCCCCTCCTCCTCAGACTCCACCCTCACGCGGGTTGCCAGATTGAGTACGCAACCGTGATCTACGACCCAGTTAATTTCTGACCCCATATATGCTGTGTTTTCCACCAACTGGCAACCCGGGGTGTCGAAATACTATTGGGTAAATTGACAGTGGGCGGGATCACAGACCAAAACAAAAACAGACATTTTGACGCACATTTCAAAGAAGAATAACTGGCTGAGAAACAAGTACTTACACTTAGCATGTTTCCTAAATCTCTGCAAACATATGGCATTGTTATGGTTTACTACAGTCAAAAAATTACATAAAGCACCTTTAATGAAACAAATACATGTGAATGTTCCTGTAAAATAAACATATTACTTGATTTTCTATGCCACTTGTCCTATAAGAAGGGTAACAGGAAGTTCTGGGAGGGTAACTGATTACATGTATTCTGGATTATGCATTTATTATGTAGTGATTTTACTTTCGTCCATCCAAGGACACTAAGTAAGGTAGTGATTGGTACTCACGTCACGGCTGACGTTGTGATTTTTTGGATCACCCTTTTGGATCATCAGGTGTGGTTATGAGTACATCAGATGACCACCTTCCCCCTCTCTTAGTTTGGGACACTAGTCAAGGTCTTTTACCTTGGCTGTATGAGAACACTCCAAACAGGAGGCTGTCCAATCATTTAGAATGAATGTAAAGTGGGGAGAGTTGGTCAGTTGATTTATCTGAAAGATTGGTGAGATTGCTAACTTGTAGAGCCTCTTCTGTATTATCAGCACAAGGAAGACACAATTGTAACAAAATAAATGTATTAACAAAAGATAAACAAGAATAACCAACACAACTACTAAATGAATACAATGAATGATAAAGGAATAAAGTGCATAAGATGCATAAAATACATGTGATTAAGTTGAGTGTGGCTATGGAAGAGTTGCGTTACCTTATGGAAAGATAAACTGTTGTTTCTCTAAAAATAAGGTGAAGAACCTTATTATGCATCCAACAAATAAAAGAAAGATTATTTGTTATTAACTAGCATCAGTTATATTACCTCTAATGTAAATTGGAAAATCATATACTGATAATATACAACAATGCCATGGTCTCTGGAAAGAGGTTTGGTTAAGTGATATTTACGTTCCACGTGGTTGAGTAAGCAGTCCGATGGCGGTCACTTCTTCCACTGGTTGTGCTGGGTCACAATGCAGTGGGGAAAAGAGCTGGAATCCGTTTCAACAGCCTTGAAAACGAAGATCTGTGGGATGCTGATCTCCTGAAGCACCAGAAGGTCCTTAATCTGGAACATGCAGACGAAGGAACCTTGAAGTGAAGGATTGCTCTTGCAAATGTTAACCTTGTTGCAAATGTCTCTGTGTATCTTCTACCTCTCTGAGCCAGACACTCAGGACTTGGTCAATCCACTTTTGTCTCTCTGGCATGGAGACTCAGGACGTGCTGTAGTCGTCTCGCTGGACTAAAACTCTGAACGTAGTGTTTGGTAATGTCTCTTTCCTCACAGGCTGGAGGCTCAGAACGTGGTTGTATCTGTTGCTGCCTCACAAGCTGTTCCTCGGATCTTTTGTTCTCTCTCTGGATGAACCAGAGGCTCAGAATGTATCTGTTATGTCTCATCCTTGCCGGACAGACTCAGAACAAGGAGTGTCTGTTAAAAGGGTACCTTTATCCCTTTCCGACGAGGAGATTGCAATTTGGCGCTTCTCCATTCCAGTGCTGTGATTGGCCGCTGGCATCAGAGGGGGCACACCGTGTGGCCCACCCTTCTTTCCCCTGGGGAACTCATTTGCATACTGTACACGGTTAGAATTCTTTAAAGTGTCTTTAAAGTTTACCAATGCATTTCCCACTTTCCAAACCACCACCAGAATACCCTTGGCAATATTCTAAACAAATAGACACCACACATGATGGAAAAAGATTGAACTGCCATGCGTTCATTCATTTGTTCATTAACAGCTGAATCTGTGTAAGATGTTGCATTACAAATAGCTGTCACTGAGAATACTTATTTCTCTGAATAAGTCTGAAATGGATGTGTGTAGTTTATATCAGTCTTAAGGTTTCCAAACATAGTTATGAATGGATTTGGATGGATCATTGTGGTCTTTCTTTGTTTCACCCACTACTGCTGAGGTCCTGAGGAATTATTATGGCAGTCACAGACCAGGACATTAGGGATTAGTCTCTAGATGGGTGAAGGGCTCTAAGAGGTGTCTGGCTGTTGTCCTAGCATCTTTATCTGATGGCGTTGGACAGTTTGTTTGTGTTAGTCCAACAAGATCCAATCAAAGTGTAGCAAACCTTTGTCCACTGTTATGGGCAGAGAGGGGTCCGGCCATAAACTGGGCCCTGGAATGTGCTGTCCACTACAGTAATTACATTTTAAAATGCTCATAATCAGATTACAGTGACTTTATGGATTGCATGATTACATACTATTCACACAATATAATTTATTGATTATATCTTTTACTTTTAAATTTCCTTTCTAAAATAAGTCCTACTGTGTGTCATGCCATTTAGCTTTGAAATTTTTTCACAACATAGAATGGCCATGTAAATGTCATGCAAATAAATTTGCAATCCATGCTTCTGAATTTGTCGACCAAAGCACCTCTCAATCGATCAAAAAATCCTCTCAAAAAAATCTGGTTGGAGGGAAAGGGGCAGTAATTTTGATGTAGCTTTCACATTTCATCAGTGCTGTGCTTTTGGTAATCGAGCAGCTCCTCCCCTTTTTTTAAATATCCAATAGCGTTTAGTTTATATCACAGCTCGTCCAGAGCCGTTGAGCTTGGTAAAGCTGCAGTTTCCTCCTAATCTCTAACCATTTCTCCTCCAAATCTCCTCCATATCGCTTTAAAATACAGCATTCTGTGCAGAATTCAAACGGGTCCGATACGTTTTCTAGTCTGCGCCGATGATCCGCTCTGTGCTATCGTGACTCTGGACCGACTCGATCACATGATCCGCTCTGTGCTGTCGTGTCTCTGGACCGACTCGATCACATGATCCGCTCTGTGCTATCGTGTCTCTGGACTGACTCGATCACATGATCCGCTCTGTGCTGTCGTGTCTCTGGACCGACTCGATCACATGATCCGCTCTGTGCTATCGTGTCTCTGGACTGACTCGATCACATGATCCGCTCTGTGCTGTCGTGTCTCTGGACCGACTCGATCACATGATCCGCTCTGTGCTGTCGTGTCTCTGGACCGACTCGATCACATGATCCGCTCTGTGCTGTCGTGTCTCTGGACCGACTCGATCACATGATCCGCTCTGTGCTGTCGTGTCTCTGGACCGACTCGATCACATGATCCGCTCTGTGCTATCTTGTCTCTGGACCGACTCGATCACATGATCCGCTCTGTGCTGTCGTGACTCTGGACCGACTCGATCACATGATCCGCTCTGTGCTATCGTGTCTCTGGATCGACTCGATCACATGATCCGCTCTGTGCTATCGTGTCTCTGGACTGACTCGATCACATGATCCGCTCTGTGCTATCTTGTCTCTGGACCGACTCGATCACATGATCCGCTCTGTGCTGTCGTGACTCTGGACCGACTCGATCACATGATCCGCTCTGTGCTATCGTATCTCTGGACCGACTCGATCACATGATCCGCTCTGTGCTATCGTGTCTCTGGACCGACTCGATCACATGATCCGCTCTGTGCTGTCGTGACTCTGGACCGACTCGATCACATGATCCGCTCTGTGCTATCGTCGTGTCTCTGGATCGACTCGATCACATGATCCGCTCTGTGCTATCGTGTCTCTGGACCGACTCGATCACATGATCCGCTCTGTGCTATCGTGTCTCTGGACTGACTCGATCACATGATCCGCTCTGTGCTGTCGTGTCTCTGGACCGGAGCTGCAGCGGTTCGCGTGACACTAACATGAAACCAGACTTCATTCGCCGCAATGGAAAGCATATTTACACTGTCTGATCGTTCCCTATCCCCTATATAGTGCACTATGTGCCATTCACCATGTAGAAAATAGTAAATGTGTGAATAAGTGACCGATTTCAGCTGCAGCTTCTGCGTCTGTTTATAATGTAGGGGGCGGGGCTTCAGAAAGCGCATTTGATTGGACAGAAAATCTGATAAGACGCTGAAGTGCAGAGTGATGTCCTCAAAATCATTGATCCTTATTGGCGGAAGTGAGAGACTAAGTTTTGAATGCTTATATCTTCTAAATGTGAATGTTGTCATTGTTTTGAGCACACTAGCTTATAGAAAAGAGTAAGGCTAACATATTCACACTAAAAGCCAAAAAACTTAATTTTTGATTTCATGCAGACTTTAATTACAGTTACTTCTGATTGTATTTAATACAGTATAGACTATAGAACAATTCTATATTAAACAATAGTGGAATTACCATCAAAATGTAATGTCTAATGTCAAAATGTATTTTTTTAATGTGACCGTCTGCCATTAAATACTTTTATCAGTTAAATAATAAATTATGCATTATTATATTGTTTATTTGAAAGAATTAAAAGAGCAGATTCATGTCTATCCTTGTTTTTTGTTCAACTGGTTGAGGCTAATTTACATAGTAGTTTTAGAAAGAGTAATTAGTACAGTAATCTAAATAAGGATGAAATTAGTAGCTGGCAAATAATGAATTACTTTTTTTTTATAGTAACTTACCCAACACTGGTTTTATAAACATCTAAATCAATCAATGCATGTAGAAAGACAGCAGTTCTGTCTCTCTTAACTCTTACTTCCTGAAACTGAAGTCTACATTAATCACGTGACTATCTAGCGTTCAATCTGAACTTCGCATCAGTTTACTCAAGGGTTCTGCTTGTACTGTGTTTGGATCGCCGTTCACCAGATCACACTGCGCTTATGCAAAGGCAACACTTCAGCATGATTTGTGGGAGTATATTTGTGCTCGTATTGCTGTGTGGAGGAGTAGAGGCTGGCAGGGTTTTGGTGTTGCCAGGCGAATTCAGCCACTGGCACAACATGCGTGTGATTGTAGAAGCGTTAGTTGATAAGAACCACAGCGTGACGGTTCTGGTCAGTTCTTCTTCGCCTACTGTAGAGTACACACGGAAGGAGCGGTTCAACTTCAAAGTGTTTAAAGTCAACATGAAGAAAGAAGAGGCCAGTGCTATATTGCATGAGGGGATTCATCCCTGGATAAATGACCCAGGCACCACATACCAGAAAGTCCTCAAGCTCTGGCGACTGATGCCAAGGTTCAAGGTGCACTTTGATGAATATTACAAGGGCCTGTTCCACAATAAAGATCTTTTGCACACGCTTCGCGAATCTCATTATGATGTGCTTTTGTCTGATCCGATGATGCCATTCCCTGACTTGATGGCAGAGACGCTGAAGATCCCGCACGTCCTTTCACTGCGCGCGATGTTCGGGTATGCTTTAGAGCGGTTTTGCGGTCAGCTCCCCACACCGCCATCCTATGTTCCTGCGATCGCTACGCACGGTCACCTCACTGACCATATGAGCTTCACAGAGAGAGTTGAAAACATGGTCTACTACATCATGTGTTCGACTGTATTGCTATTGATGCCGTGGTTTATGGATCCGCTTTACACTGAAATATTGGGTAATTGTTTTTTTTGTTGTTGATCTGTGCCAAGTTTTAAGCGTAAGTGTGCAGTAGTAGATTCTTTTTTAACCTTGCATCAGCTGAGTAGATTCTTATGTCACAGGCAAACCTACAACAATGTGCGAGACCCTGGGAAAAGCTGACATCTGGTTGATTAGAACTTACTGGGATTTTGAGTATCCACGCCCACTCCTGCCTAACTTTAAATTTGTTGGAGGACTGCACTGCAAACCTGCCAAGCCTCTGTCAAAGGTAATGACTTTGCTTTGTCATATTATTTTGAAATATCTGCTCTTCTGATTTGTTTTGATGCCATTTGTAAATTAAGGAAGTCTTACCTGAATAGATAACATTGTAGCATTGTAACTTTATGCCACATTTGTGGCAAATACACTCCTTCCAGATTCGAACAAGTTTCGGAAAGTTTTTTTTTTAGAGTATGGCCCTGTATGATGTCATAAAGCTTCGTTCGGGTTACGGGAGCCGTCGGCAGCGCTGTCATTTTGTTTTTAGACCACGAAATCAACAATGTCACTAAAGAAGTGTGTTTCTGGCTGTGAGGGAAAGATAACCTTGTTCAGCTTCCCAAATAACCCAGCGTTAAGGAAACAGTGGATGCAGTTTGTTTTTCCGGAGCAGCAACGGAGTTCTGCAAGTGTGTGTGTTTGTTCCCGGTCATGAGTGGAAACCGCAGGCGGTGAGTGAAACTGCATCAAATGTCTGTTTTGTTGGCAATCGCCGCGTAAGTGCATATAAAGTGAAACAACACGAACGGATAGTAAATCGGAAGTTATGCAGGGATAATGCCATGATGTATTGTGTGTGTGTGTGCTTGTGACTCTTTAGCCCCGCCCACTGCACGCCTGCACGAGCTCGGCTGTTTTCGTAAAGAATCGGTACGGCGTATCTGTCTTTTATAAATATGATAAAACTAAAGACTCTTTGGAGATATGAAGGATGCAATACTACTCTATAGGTACTCAAGATTAACATGAGACTGGCAGAAACTGTGTGTGTTATGTACCCTTTAAGTCTAATGAAAAGCTGGACGAAGGGAAAAAATACATGTCAGTGCAATAACCTGTCTCAGCCTCAAACGTCACGCCCATGGAGCGGTGAATGAATGTCTGATCCATAAGGCTGGCCACACACTTGAAAATTTTAAACCTGATTTTGGGCCCGATTTGCAACCCCCAACAATCTGGAGGGTGTGGCCCAATTAGAGGTTTCTCGCAAACGACTTTTTGCCCAAAAAATCCTCAATTGTGTGGCGTCATTACAATTATTTTACTGTTCCTGATCACGTCGGAGCCCCCACAATCCCAAATCGTAAATATCAAACATGTTGGATATGTTAAAAATCCCAGAAGACGCTGCAGGCTGTCGGCGTACGGAAGCCTGTAAGCTTTAAACTTCTTGTTCTCACTTAAGAGATTCCCATTGCAAGCTCGCAAATACGTGACGGCTCGTGAAAGCAAACATTTGTACGTTTTGATATTTGTTTGTGATGTTATGTTGTATTTATTGTGCATTAGCCACTACTTAAAATATGCTGGGATGGTCAGCTGAGTAACAAGATTTCAGCACATCTCAATTCTCACAAGGATGCGTTCTGTGCCCTCGCGTCCTTCCGAGTTCGTTCTTTCAAGGTTGCCTGGCAAGACCGGTCTCCCGCCGAGAATGCAAGTCCGTTCTCTGCGTTCTTGGAATTGAGAAACAGCCAGTGTTACTACAATCATCAGGCGTGTGGTCTCGCGGGGTCCGGATGAATCTTCTAGTGTGTGCATTGAGGATTATAATGCTAAAAATCGGTTGAAACTGCCCTTATGTCTGTGGTCTCCCACAGTTTTAAAATCGGTTAAGATTTGAAAATCATCTACTAGAAAATGTATTCCTTATATTCCAAATCCTCTATTATTTAAATGTTTGTAACACTAACACATAAATAACGATAATGTGTGGTTGAAAAGAAGCTGCTTCATACTGTACATTTACATGGCAGCTGCTCTCTTCGGATCAGCGGCAGCTCACCCGTGACCTCAACTTCCATAGGAATTATCTGAAAACGCTCGCTCTGCTTAGCTCGCTACGCACCAGTATGCACGCACTGTGAGGAAACACTTCAGGAGTTTCAAAGTCCTCATCTGTGGTTGAATTCTACAGGATTTCTGGGAGACGTGTGTTGCGTTCTTTAAAGGGGACCTATTATGCCCCTTTTTACAAGATTTAATATAAGTCTCAGGTGTCCCCAGAATGTGTCTGTGAAGTTTCAGCTCAAAATACCCCACAGATCATTGATTATAGCATGGAAGGAAAAACATGCTGTTTTCGTGCATGTATCTTTAAATGCAAATGAGCTGCTGCTTGCTTTCCAGAAGAGGGCGGGGCCTGTACAGCTCGTGCCTCAGATACTCTGCCAAAAACTAAAACATCTGTTTGGTTTTGATTGTCATCTCTATTGCGGTCACGATCACATGACATTGCAGTTCTTCATCATCATGAAAGTTTATTATCTGCATGCGTTTTAAAGCCATATCAGTCTAAACTTCTGATATATGGTTTTCTGAGCGCACACACCCGAAGCACGCGTACAGAAAGCTGTGTGTCAGACGGAGCGTCCCGTGAGTATTAAACTAAGTTCTCTTTCACGTCTTTTTGCGCTTAAACTGTCAAACACACACAAGGTTATGTCAAAAACACACACAGTTCACATAAACACAGTCGGTTATGTCTGTAAACGTAAAGAAATCACATGAGTATATTATATCTGTGTATTAAAGTGACAGCAGCGTAATATACAGTAGCTACTGCTATATCTGCTGTTAATATGAATCAAACAACAAAAGAAAAACAGAAAATCACTCACTGCTCTTGACTGAATAACTTTAGTAGCTTTAATAAGAACACATTTCTTACTTGAATGCTGCTGTTAAATGCTCTGGCAAGGAGATCAACATGGCGGACCGTGTACAGCTCACTGAGGGCGGGGTCTATGCTAATAGGGCGGAGTCTGCCAGCAGTCATGGGTGGGGCCTAAACATATGTGACGTCACATTGCTAGAATCTGCAAGCAGCTTGTTCTGAGACACTGCTTATGATAAGAGGTTAAAAAAAAGAGGAGTGGGTGGATTTTTACCATTATAGGGGGGTTGTGTACAAACCCGATTCCAAAAAAGTTGGGACACCGTACAAATTGTGAATAAAAAAGGAATGCAATAATTTACAAATCTCATAAACTTATATTTTATTCACAATAGAATATAGATAACATATCAAATGTTGAAAGTGAGACATTTTGAAATGTCATGCCAAATATTGGCTCATTTTGGATTTCATGAGAGCTACACATTCCAAAAAAGTTGGGACAGGTAGCAATAAGAGGCCGGAAAAGTTAAATGTACATATAAGGAACAGCTGGAGGACCAATTTGCAACTTATTAGGTCAACTGGCAACATGATTGGGTATAAAAAGAGCCTCTCAGAGTGGCAGTGTCTCTCAGAAGTCAAGATGGACAGAGGATCACCAATTCCCCCAATGCTGCGGCGAAAAATAGTGGAGCAATATCAGAAAGGAGTTTTTCAGAGAAAAATTGCAAAGAGTTTGAAGTTATCATCATCTACAGTGCATAATATCATCCAAAGATTCAGAGAATCTGGAACAATCTCTGTGCGTAAGGGTCAAGGCCGGAAAACCATACTGGATGCCCGTGATCTTCGGGCCCTTAGACGGCACTGCATCACATACAGGAATGCTACTGTAATGGAAATCACAACATGGGCTCAGGAATACTTCCAGAAAACATTGTCTGTGAACACAATCCACCGTGCCATTCGCCGTTGCCGGCTAAAACTCTATAGGTCAAAAAAGAAGCCATATCTAAACATGATCCAGAAGCGCAGGCGTTTTCTCTGGGCCAAGGCTCATTTAAAATGGACTGTGGCAAAGTGGAAAACTGTTCTGTGGTCAGACGAATCAAAATTTGAAGTTCTTTTTGGAAAACTGGGACGCCATGTCATCCGGACTAAAGAGGACAAGGACAACCCAAGTTGTTATCAGTGCTCAGTTCAGAAGCCTGCATCTCTGATGGTATGGGGTTGCATGAGTGCGTGTGGCATGGGCAGCTTAAACATCTGGAAAGACACCATCAATGCTGAAAGGTATATCCAAGTTCTAGAACAACATATGCTCCCATCCAGACGTCGTCTCTTTCAGGGAAGACCTTGCATTTTCCAACATGACTATGCCAGACCACATACTGCATCAATTACAACATCATGGCTGTGTAGAAGAAGGATCCGGGTACTGAAATGGCCAGCCTGCAGTCCAGATCTTTCACCCATAGAAAACATTTGGCGCATCATAAAGAGGAAGATGCGACAAAGAAGACCTAAGACAGTTGAGCAACTAGAAGCCTGTATTAGACAAGAATGGGACAACATTCCTATTCCTAAACTTGAGCAACTTGTCTCCTCAGTCCCCAGACGTTTGCAGACTGTTATAAAAAGAAGAGGGGATGCCACACAGTGGTAAACATGGCCTTGTCCCAACTTTTTTGAGATGTGTTGATGCCATGAAATTTAAAATCAACTTATTTTTCCCTTAAAATTATACATTTTCTCAGTTTAAACATTTGATATGTCATCTATGTTGTATTCTGAATAAAATATTGAAATTTGAAACTTCCACATCATTGCATTCTGTTTTTATTCACAATTTGTACAGTGTCCCAACTTTTTTGGAATCGGGTTTGTACACAAATTGCCGACACACATTTATGTTCACCATGTAAAAGTGAATTTTAACCGTCCATCTGGAAACAAAGCCGTCGTGAAGCCAAACCCCCTCATGGAAAAAGAAAGCCTTTGTGTTTACAACTGTGACAATGAGCGCTTATCAGGATCAACTAAACGCTGGATTTTAAAAAGTATGTAAAGTTTGCGGTGCCATTGTTGCAGTAAACCTGCACAATGTTCTGTATTGTATGGACATTGTTATTGTATGGACATCGACTTACATTTTCGCGCCCCTAAACATAAATGCGGAACAAAACAAACTGTGATATTTATGAAGTGTACATGGTATAAATAGTGCTTCAAGTCTTGTGTTCTATTTTTGTGTTCAAGTATGTGGTCATTTGTGTGTCTTTTAGGAACTGGAGATGTTTGTTCAGAGCTCAGGAGATCATGGCATTGTTGTTTTCTCATTGGGTTCCATGATCAACAACCTGACAATGGAAAGAGCAAACACTATTGCTTCTGCTCTCGGTCAGATCCCACAAAAGGTGTGTAATTCTGTCATCAGTTACTCACCGTCATGCAGTTTCAAGTCCATAAGTCTTTCTTTCATCTTCAACACAATTTTTAATGAAACCTGAGATATTTCTGTCCCTCTATCCAAGGTTTTTTGGGTGAACTATCCCTTTAAAAGGTTTACCGGTATACATTAAATACAATTTTTACAGAACACAACTTTTCTCTTGATTAGATGTTCATATGCTCAGTACTGTTTCCATATGTGTATTTGCACAGGTTGTTTGGCGTTACAGTGGAAAAACACCAGAAACTCTCGCCCCCAATACAAAACTCTACGACTGGATTCCGCAAAATGATTTGCTTGGTAAGGAAAGTGTTGTCATGTGTGCTCATTATACATAATAATTGGTGTCAGATAGATACTGACTTCATTTTATCTGATAGGACATCCAAAAACAAAGGTCTTCATTACCCATGGAGGGACAAATGGACTGTATGAGGGTATTTATCATGGAGTCCCAATGGTGGGTTTGCCATTGTTTGGTGACCAGCCTGATAACATGATGCACATGAAAACCAAAGGAGCTGCTGTTGTTCTTGATATCAACACAATGGAGTCCAAAGACCTGGCGGATGCTCTCAAGACTGTCTTAAATAATCCCTCGTGAGTTAAGTCTTTCATAAACTTGAAATAATCCATTACCAAAGGCCTCTACGAGTTATTTTCCTTAATTTAGAAACAACCCTAAAATTAACCCTAAAACCCTGATTTCAGTCAGAGGGCTTGGTTGTGTATTACTACACTTATATTTGTTTTTGAACAAAAAGAGAAACTCAAACAAAATAATATATACATAAGAGTATATAAATGTACATATGAGTTTTCTTTTTGGTCACTGGATTACAACGGCCACCTACACTATTCACTTTAAACCTGATGTCACATGATAGAAAAACACTCTAGTTCAAAGCAAAGCATGTCAATATATTTAGAAACTTTTGTACTTTTGTAGAGCTTGTCTTGTGTTAAGCAGCGCTTTTTTTTTTTTTCTTCTCTAATCAGGTACAAAGAAAGCATCATGAGACTGTCCAGAATCCACCATGATCAGCCGATGAAGCCTCTAGACCAGGCAGTTTTCTGGATCGAATTTGTGATGCGGAATAAAGGAGCTAAACATCTACGAGTTCAGGCACATGACCTGAGCTGGTATCAGTACCACTGCCTGGACGTAATGGCCTTTTTACTCTCAATTGTTGCACTGATCACATTCCTCTTCATTAAAACATGCAGTTTCTTTTTCCGTAAATGTTTCAGAAAGACTCGTCCTGATGGCAAAGCACAAAAGAATAAAAAAGAGTGAATGCATACTCAATACTTCTCTACAGAGATGCGGCATGTGTGTCCTCACGTGTGTGCGACGGCCAGTGTTTTTTTTTTGTGTATATTGCAAATGTTCTTAAAGGTGCATGATATGTAATATTGACAGCTAGCGGTTGAATTGGGTAATGCAGTCTAAAGTCAAAATATTGGTGAGAGTTGTTTCCCCCGCCCCCTCCTCCTCAGACTCCACCCTCACACGGGTTGCCAGATTGAGTACGCAACCGTGATCTATGACCCAGTTAATTTCTGACCCCATATATGCTGTGTTTTCCACCAACTGGCAACCCGGGGTGTCGAAATACTATTGGGTAAATTGACAGTGGGCGGGATCACAGACCAAAACAAAAACAGACATTTTGACCCGAACGCACATTTCAAAGAAGAATAACTGGCTGAGAAACAAGTACTTACACTTAGCATGTTTCCTAAATCTCTGCAAACATATGGCATTGTTATGGTTTACTACAGTCAAAAAATTACATAAAGCACCTTTAATGAAACAAATACATGTGAATGTTCCTGTAAAATAAACATATTACTTGATTTTCTATGCCACTTGTCCTATAAGAAGGGTAACAGGAAGTTCTGGGAGGGTAACTGATTACATGTATTCTGGATTATGCATTTATTATGTAGTGATTTTACTTTCGTCCATCCAAGGACACTAAGTAAGGTAGTGATTGGTACTCACGTCACGGCTGACGTTGTGATTTTTTGGATCACCCTTTTGGATCATCAGGTGTGGTTATGAGTACATCAGATGACCACCTTCCCCCTCTCTTAGTTTGGGACACTAGTCAAGGTCTTTTACCTTGGCTGTATGAGAACACTCCAAACAGGAGGCTGTCCAATCATTTAGAATGAATGTAAAGTGGGGAGAGTTGGTCAGTTGATTTATCTGAAAGATTGGTGAGATTGCTAACTTGTAGAGCCTCTTCTGTATTATCAGCACAAGGAAGACACAATTGTAACAAAATAAATGTATTAACAAAAGATAAACAAGAATAACCAACACAACTACTAAATGAATACAATGAATGATAAAGGAATAAAGTGCATAAGATGCATAAAATACATGTGATTAAGTTGAGTGTGGCTATGGAAGAGTTGCGTTACCTTATGGAAAGATAAACTGTTGTTTCTCTAAAAATAAGGTGAAGAACCTTATTATGCATCCAACAAATAAAAGAAAGATTATTTGTTATTAACTAGCATCAGTTATATTACCTCTAATGTAAATTAGAAAATCATATACTGATAATATACAACAATGCCATGGTCTCTGGAAAGAGGTTTGGTTAAGTGATATTTACGTTCCACGTGGTTGAGTAAGCAGTCCGATGGCGGTCACTTCTTCCACTGGTTGTGCTGGGTCACAATGCAGTGGGGAAAAGAGCTGGAATCCGTTTCAACAGCCTTGAACACGAAGATCTGTGGGATGCTGATCTCCTGAAGCACCAGAAGGTCCTTAATCTGGAACATGCAGACGAAGGAACCTTGAAGTGAAGGATTGCTCTTGCAAATGTTAACCTTGTTGCAAATGTCTCTCTGGTCTCTCTGACTCAGGACGTGCTGTAGTCGTCTCGCTGGACTAAAACTCTGAACGTAGTGTTTGGTAATGTCTCTTTCCTCACAGGCTGGAGGCTCAGAACGTGGTTGTATCTGTTGCTGCCTCACAAGCTGTAGACTCAGATCCTCGGATCTTTTGTTCTCTCTCTGGATGAACCAGAGGCTCAGAATGTTATGATGTATCTGTTATGTCTCATCCTTGCCGGACAGACTCAGAACAAGGAGTGTCTGTTAAAAGGGTACCTTTATCCCTTTCCGACGAGGAGATTGCAATTTGGCGCTTCTCCATTCCAGTGCTGTGATTGGCCGCTGGCATCAGAGGGGGCACACCGTGTGGCCCACCCTTCTTTCCCCTGGGGAACTCATTTGCATACTGTACACAGTTAGAATTCTTTAAAGTTTACCAATGCATTTCTCACTTTCCAAACCACCACCAGAATACCCTTGGCAATATTCTAAACAAATAGACACCACACATGATGGAAAAAGATTGAACTGCCATGCGTTCATTCATTTGTTCATTAACAGCTGAATCTGTGTAAGATGTTGCATTACAAATAGCTGTCACTGAGAATACTTATTTCTCTGAATAAGTATGAAATGGATGTGTGTAGTTTATATCAGTCTTAAGGTTTCCAAACATAGTTATGAATGGATTTGGATGGATCATTGTGGTCTTTCTTTGTTTCACCCACTACTGCTGAGGTCCTGAGGAATTATTATGGCAGTCACAGACCAGGACATTAGGGATTAGTCTCTAGATGGGTGAAGGGCAGAAACTGCATGTGGACCAATGAGAAGTCCTGTCCTTCCTGGGCTTGGTACCAGAGGTCATCTTCTTGGCCTCTAAGAGGTGTCTGGCTGTTGTCCTAGCATCTTTATCTGATGGCGTTGGACAGTTTGTTTGTGTTAGTCCAACAAGATCCAATCAAAGTGTAGCAAACCTTTGTCCACTGTTATGGGCAGAGAGGGGTCCGGCCATAAACTGGGCCCTGGAATGTGCTGTCCACTACAGTAATTACATTTTAAAATGCTCATAATCAGATTACAGTGACTTTATGGATTACATGATTACATATTATTCACACAATATCATTTATTGATTATATCTTTTACTTTTAAATTTCCTTTCTAAAATAAGTCCTACTGTGTGTCATGCCATTTAGCTTTGAATATTTCACAACATAGAATGGCCATGTAAATGTCATGCAAATAAATTTGCTTCTGAATTTGTCGACCAAAGCACCTCTCAATCGATCAAAAAATCCTCTCAAAAAAATCTGGTTGGAGGGAAAGGGGCAGTAATTTTGATGTAGTTTTTTAAAACTAGTTTTCACATTTCATCCGTGCTGTGCTTTTGGTAACTAATATACTAAATTACGCCAAAACTGGGACAGGAATTTAGAAAAAAAGATTATTCCATACAATAAATATTGAAGTCCCACTGAAGTGCCGTAAAAAGCAAAGCATTATTCACTGTGTTGACGTAATTTCCACTGAAACAGAAAGACAGGGCGGGACATATCGAGCAGCTTGTCCAGAGCCGTTGAGCTCGGTAAAGCTGCAGTTTCCTCCTAATCTTTAACCGTTTCTCCTCCTAATCTCCTCCATATCGCTTTAAAATACAGCATTCTGTACAGAATTCAAACGGGTCCGATACGTTTTCTTGTCTGCGCCTACTCGATCACATGATCCGCTCTGTGCTGTCGTGACTCTGGACCGACTCGATCACATGATCCGCTCTGTGCTGTCGTGTCTCTGGACCGACTCGATCACATGATCCGCTCTGTGCTATCGTGTCTCTGGACCGACTCGATCACATGATCCGCTCTGTGCTGTCGTGTCTCTGGACCGACTCGATCACATGATCCGCTCTGTGCTGTCGTGTCTCTGGACCGACTTGATTACATGATCCGCTCTGTGCTGTCGTGTCTCTGGACCGACTCGATCACATGATCCGCTCTGTGCTATCATGTCTCTGGACCGACTCGATCACATGATCCGCTCTGTGCTATCATGTCTCTGGACCGACTCGATCACATGATCCGCTCTGTGCTGTCGTGTCTCTGGACCGACTCGATCACATGATCCGCTCTGTGCTATCGTGTCTCTGGACCGACTTGATCACATGATCCGCTCTGTGCTGTCGTGACTCTGGACCGACTCGATCACATGATCCGCTCTGTGCTATCATGTCTCTGGACCGACTCGATCACATGATCCGCTCTGTGCTATCGTGTCTCTGGACCGACTCGATCACATGATCCGCTCTGTGCTATCGTGTCTCTGGACCGACTCGATCACATGATCCGCTCTGTGCTATCGTGACTCTGGACCGACTCGATCACATGATCCGCTCTGTGCTATCTTGTCTCTGGACCGACTCGATCACATGATCCGCTCTGTGCTGTCGTGACTCTGGACCGACTCGATCACATGATCCGCTCTGTGCTATCGTGTCTCTGGACTGACTCGATCACATGATCCGCTCTGTGCTATCGTGTCTCTGGACCGGAGCTACAGCGGTTCACGTGACACTAACGTAAAACCAGACTTCATTCGCCGCAATGGAAAGCATATTTACACTGTCTGATCGTTCCCTATCCCCTATATAGTGCACTATGTGCCATTCACCATGTAGAAAATAGTAAATGTGTGAATAAGTGACCGATTTCAGCTGCAGCTTCAGCGTCTGTTTATAATGTAGGGGGCGGGGCTTCAGAAAGCGCATTTGATTGGACAGAAAATCTGATAAGACGCTGAAGTGCAGAGTGATGTCCTCAAAATCATTGATCCTTATTGGCGGAAGTGAGAGACTAAGTTTTGAATGCTTATATCTTCTAAATGTGAATGTTGTCATTGTTTTGAGCACACTAGCTTATAGAAAACAGTAAGGCTAACATATTCACACTAAAAGCCAAAAAACTTAATTTTTGATTTCATGCAGACTTTAATTACAGTTACTTCTGATTGTATTTAATACAGTATAGACTATAGAACAATTCTATATTAAACAATAGTGGAATTACCATCAAAATGTAATGTCTAATGTCAAAATGTATTTTTTTAATGTGACCGTCTGCCATTAAATACTTTTGTCAGTTAAATAATAAATTATGCATTATTATATTGTTTATTTGAAAGAATTAAAAGAGCAGATTCATGTCTATCCTTGTTTTTTGTTCAACTGGTTGAGGCTAATTTACATAGTAGTTTTAGAAAGAGTAATTAGTACAGTAATCTAAATAAGGATGAAATTAGTAGCTGGCAAATAATGAATTACTTTTTTTTTTATAGTAACTTACCCAACACTGGTTTTATAAACATCTAAATCAATCAATGCATGTAGAAAGACAGCAGTTCTGTCTCTATTAACTCTTACTTCCTGAAACTGAAGTCTACATTAATCACGTGACGATCAAGTGTTCAATCTGAACTTCGCATCCGTTTACTCAAGGGTTCTGCTTGTACTGTGTTTGGATCGCCGTTCTCCGGATCACACTGCGCTTATGCAAAGGCAACACTTCAGCATGATTTGTGGGAGTATATTTGTGCTCGTACTGCTGTGTGGAGGAGTAGAGGCTGGCAGGGTTTTGGTGTTGCCAGGCGAATTCAGCCACTGGCACAACATGCGTTCAATCGTAGAAGCGTTAGTTGATAAGAACCACAGCGTGACGGTTCTGGTCAGTTCTTCATCGCCTACTGTAGAGTACACACGGAAGGAGCGGTTCAACTTCAAAGTGTTTAAAGTCAACATGAAGAAAGAAGAGGCCAGTGCTATATTGCATGAGGGGATTCATCCCTGGATAAATGACCCAGGCACCACATACCAGAAAGTCCTCAAGCTCTGGCGACTGATGCCAAGGTTCAAGGTGCACTTTGATGAATATTACAAGGGCCTGTTCCACAATAAAGATCTTTTGCACACGCTTCGCGAATCTCACTATGATGTGCTTTTGTCTGATCCGATGATGCCATTCCCTGACTTGATGGCAGAGACGCTGAAGATCCCGCACGTCCTTTCACTGCGCGCGATGTTCGCGTATGCTTTAGAGCGATTTTGCGGTCAGCTCCCCACACCGCCATCCTATGTTCCTGCGATCGCTACGCACGGTCACCTCACTGACCATATGAGCTTCACAGAGAGAGTTGAAAACATGGTCTACTACATCATGTGTTCGACTGTATTGCTATTGATGCCGTGGTTTATGGATCCGCTTTATACTGAAATATTGGGTAATTGTTTTTTTTTGTTGTTGATCTGTGCCAAGTTTTAAGCGTAAGTGTGCAGTAGTAGATTCTTTTTTAACCTTGCATCAGCTGAGTAGATTCTTATGTCACAGGCAAACCTACAACAATGTGCGAGACCCTGGGAAAAGCTGACATCTGGTTGATTAGAACTTACTGGGATTTTGAGTATCCACGCCCACTCCTGCCTAACTTTAAATTTGTTGGAGGACTGCACTGCAAACCTGCCAAGCCTCTGTCAAAGGTAATGACTTTGCTTTGTCATATTATTTTGAAATATCTGCTCTTCTGATTTGTTTTGATGCCATTTGTAAATTAAGGAAGTCTTACCTGAATAGATAACATTGTAGCATTGTAACTTTATGCCACATTTGTGGCAAATACACTCCTTCCGGATTCGAACAAGTTTCGGAAAGTTTTTTTTAGAGTATGGCCCTGTATGATGTCATAAAGCTTCGTTCGGGTTACGGGAGCCGTCGGCAGCGCTGTCATTTTGTTTTTAGACCACGAAATCAACAATGTCACTAAAGAAGTGTGTTTCTGGCTGTGAGGGAAAGATAACCTTGTTCAGCTTCCCAAATAACCCAGCGTTAAGGAAACAGTGGATGCAGTTTGTTTTTCCGGAGCAGCAACGGAGTTCTGCAAGTGTGTGTGTTTGTTCCCGGTCATGAGTGGAAACCGCAGGCGGTGAGTGAAACTGCATCAAATGTCTGTTTTGTTGGCAATCGCCGCGTAAGTGCATATAAAGTGAAACAACACGAACGGATAGTAAATCGGAAGTTATGCAGGGATAATGCCATGATGTATTGTGTGTGTGTGTGCTTGTGACTCTTTAGCCCCGCCCACTGCACGCCTGCACGAGCTCGGCTGTTTTCGTAAAGAATCGGTACGGCGTATCTGTCTTTTATAAATATGATAAAACTAAAGACTCTTTGGAGATATGAAGGATGCAATACTACTCTATAGGTACTCAAGATTAACATGAGACTGGCAGAAACTGTGTGTGTTATGTACCCTTTAAGTCTAATGAAAAGCTGGACGAAGGGAAAAAATACATGTCAGTGCAATAACCTGTCTCAGCCTCAAACGTCACGCCCATGGAGCGGTGAATGAATGTCTGATCCATAAGGCTGGCCACACACTTGAAAATTTTAAACCTGATTTTGGGCCCGATTTGCAACCCCCAACAATCTGGAGGGTGTGGCCCAATTAGAGGTTTCTCGCAAACGACTTTTTGCCCAAAAAATCCTCAATTGTGTGGCGTCATTGCAATTATTTTACTGTTCCTGATCACGTCGGAGCCCGCACAATCCCAAATCGTAAATATCAAACATGTTGGATATGTTAAAAATCCCAGAAGACGCTGCAGGCTGTCGGCGTACGGAAGCCTGTAAGCTTTAAACTTCTTGTTCTCACTTAAGAGATTCCCATTGCAAGCTCGCAGATACGTGACGGCTCGTGAAAGCAAACATTTGTACGTTTTGATATTTGTTTGTGATGTTATGTTGTATTTATTGTGCATTAGCCACTACTTAAAATATGCTGGGATGGTCAGCTGAGTAACAAGATTTCAGCACATCTCAATTCTCACAAGGATGCGTTCTGTGCCCTCGCGTCCTTCCGAGTTCGTTCTTTCAAGGTTGCCTGGCAAGACCGGTCTCCCGCCGAGAATGCAAGTCCGTTCTCTGCGTTCTTGGAATTGAGAAACAGCCAGTGTTACTACAATCATCAGGCGTGTGGTCTCGCGGGGTCCGGATGAATCTTCTAGTGTGTGCATTGAGGATTATAATGCTAAAAATCGGTTGAAACTGCCCTTATGTCTGTGGTCTCCCACAGTTTTAAAATCGGTTAAGATTTGAAAATCATCTACTAGAAAATGTATTCCTTATATTCCAAATCCTCTATTATTTAAATGTTTGTAACACTAACACATAAATAACGATAATGTGTGGTTGAAAAGAAGCTGCTTCATACTGTACATTTACATGGCAGCTGCTCTCTTCGGATCAGCGGCAGCTCACCCGTGACCTCAACTTCCATAGGAATTATCTGAAAACGCTCGCTCTGCTTAGCTCGCTACGCACCAGTATGCACGCACTGCGAGGAAACACTTCAGGAGTTTCAAAGTCGTCACCTGTGGTTGAATTCTACAGGATTTCTGGGAGACGTGTGTTGCGTTCTTTAAAGGGGACCTATTATGCCCCTTTTTACAAGATTTAATATAAGTCTCAGGTGTCCCCAGAATGTGTCTGTGAAGTTTCAGCTCAAAATACCCCACAGATCATTGATTATAGCATGGAAGGAAAAACATGCTGTTTTCGTGCATGTATCTTTAAATGCAAATGAGCTGCTGCTTGCTTTCCAGAAGAGGGCGGGGCCTGTACAGCTCGTGCCTCAGATACTCTGCCAAAAACTAAAACATCTGTTTGGTTTTGATTGTCATCTCTATTGCGGTCACGATCACGTGACATTGCAGTTCTTCATCATCATGAAAGTTTATTATCTGCATGCGTTTTAAAGCCATATCAGTCTAAACTTCTGATATATGGTTTTCTGAGCGCACACACCCGAAGCACGCGCACAGAAAGCTGTGTGTCAGACGGAGCGTCCCGTGAGTATTAAACTAAGTTCTCTTTCACGTCTTTTTGCGCTTAAACTGTCAAACACACACAAGGTTATGTCAAAAACACACACAGTTCACATAAACACAGTCGGTTATGTCTGTGAACGTAAAGAAATCACATGAGTATATTATATCTGTGTATTAAAGTGACAGCAGCGTAATATACAGTATCTACTGCTATATCTGCTCAAACAACAAAAGAAAAACAGAAAATCACTCACTGCTCTTGACTGAATAACTTTAGTAGCTTTAATAAGAACACATTTCTTACTTGAATGCTGCTGTTAAATGCTCTGGCAAGGAGATCAACATGGCGGACTGTGTACAGCTCACTGAGGGCGGGGTCTATGCTAATAGGGCGGAGTCTGCCAGCAGTCATGGGTGGGGCCTAAGCAATGTGACGTCACATTGCTAGAATCTGCAAGCAGCTTGTTCTGAGACACTGCTTATGATAAGAGGTTAAAAAAAAGAGGAGTGGGTGGATTTTTACCATTATAGGGTGGTTGTGTACACAAATTGCCGACACACATTTATGTTCACCATGTAAAAGTGAATTTTAACCGTCCATCTGGAAACAAAGCCGTCGTGAAGCCAAACCCCCTCATGGAAAAAGAAAGCCTTTGTGTTTACAACTGTGACAATGAGCGCTTATCAGGATCAACTAAACGCTGGATTTTAAAAAGTATGTAAAGTTTGCGGTGCCATTGTTGCAGTAAACCTGCACAATGTTCTGTATTGTATGGACATTGTTATTGTATGGACATCGACTTACATTTTCGCGCCCCTAAACATAAATGCGGAACAAAACAAACTGTGATATTTATGAAGTGTACATGGTATAAATAGTGCTTCAAGTCTTGTGTTCTATTTTTGTGTTAAAGTATGTGGCCATTTGTGTGTCTTTTAGGAACTGGAGATGTTTGTTCAGAGCTCAGGAGATCATGGCATTGTTGTTTTCTCATTGGGTTCCATGATCAACAACCTGACAATGGAAAGAGCAAACACTATTGCTTCTGCTCTCGGTCAGATCCCACAAAAGGTGTGTAATTCTGTCATCAGTTACTCACCGTCATGCAGTTTCAAGTCCATAAGTCTTTTTCATCTTCAACACAATTTTTAATGAAACCTGAGATATTTCTGTCCCTCTATCCAAGGTTTTTTGGGTGAACTATCCCTTTAAAAGGTTTACCGGTATACATTAAATACAATTTTTACAGAACACAACTTTTCTCTTGATTAGATGTTCATATGCTCAGTATTGTCTCCATGTGTGTATTTGCACAGGTTGTTTGGCGTTACAGTGGAAAAACACCAGAAACTCTCGCCCCCAATACAAAACTCTACGACTGGATTCCGCAAAATGATTTGCTTGGTAAGGAAAGTGTTGTCATGTGTGCTCATTATACATAATAATTGGTGTCAGATAGATACTGACTTCATTTTATCTGATAGGACATCCAAAAACAAAGGTCTTCATTACCCATGGAGGGACAAATGGACTGTATGAGGGTATTTATCATGGAGTCCCAATGGTGGGTTTGCCACTGTTTGGTGACCAGCCTGATAACATGATGCACATGAAAACCAAAGGAGCTGCTGTTGTTCTTGATATCGACACAATGGAGTCCAAAGACCTGGCGGATGCTCTCAAGACTGTCTTAAATAATCCCTTGTGAGTTAAGTCTTTCATAAACTTGAAATAATCCATTACCAAAGGCCTCTACGAGTTATTTTCCTTAATTTAGAAACAACCCTAAAATTAACCCTAAAACCCTGATTTCAGTCAGAGGGCTTGGTTGTGTATTACTACACTTATATTTGTTTTTGAACAAAAAGAGAAACTCAAACAAAATAATATATACATAAGAGTATATAAATGTACATATGAGTTTTCTTTTTGGTCACTGGATTACAACGGCCACCTACACTATTCACTTTAATCCTGATGTCATAGAAAAACACTCTAGTTCAAAGCAAAGCATGTCAATATATTTAGAAACTTTTGTACTTTTGTAGAGCTTGTCTTGTGTGAAGCAGCGCTTTTTTTTTTTTCTTCTCTAATCAGGTACAAAGAAAGCATCATGAGACTGTCCAGAATCCACCATGATCAGCCGATGAAGCCTCTGGACCAGGCAGTTTTCTGGATCGAATTTGTGATGCGGAATAAAGGAGCTAAACATCTACGAGTTCAGGCACATGACCTGAGCTGGTATCAGTACCACTGCCTGGACGTAATGGCCTTTTTACTCTCAATTGTTGCACTGATCACATTCCTCTTCATTAAAACATGCAGTTTCTTTTTCCGTAAATGTTTCAGAAAGACTCGTCCTGATGGCAAAGCACAAAAGAATAAAAAAGAGTGAATGCATACTCAATACTTCTCTACAGAGATGCGGTATGTGTGTCCTCAGTGTGTTTTTGTGTATATTGCAAATGTTCTTAAAGGTGCATGATATGTAATATTGACAGCTAGCGGTTGAATTGGGTAATGCAGTCTAAAGTCAAAATATTGGTGAGAGTTGTTTCCCCCGCCCCCTCCTCCTCAGACTCCACCCTCACACGGGTTGCCAGATTGAGTACGCAACCGTGATCTATGACCCAGTTAATTTCTGACCCCATATATGCTGTGTTTTCCACCAACTGGCAACCCGGGGTGTCGAAATACTATTGGGTAAATTGACAGTGGGCGGGATCACAGACCAAAACAAAAACAGACATTTTGACCCGAACGCACATTTCAAAGAAGAATAACTGGCTGAGAAACAAGTACTTACACTTAGCATGTTTCCTAAATCTCTGCAAACATATGGCATTGTTATGGTTTACTACAGTCAAAAAATTACATAAAGCACCTTTAATGAAACAAATACATGTGAATGTTCCTGTAAAATAAACATATTACTTGATTTTCTATGCCACTTGTCCTATAAGAAGGGTAACAGGAAGTTCTGGGAGGGTAACTGATTACATGTAATCTGGATTATGCATTTATTATGTAGTGATTTTACTTTCGTCCATCCAAGGACACTAAGTAAGGTAGTGATTGGTACTCACGTCACCGCTGACGTTGTGATTTTTTGGATCACCCTTTTGGATCATCAGGTGTGGTTATGAGTACATCAGATGACCACCTTCCCCCTCTCTTAGTTTGGGACACTAGTCAAGGTCTTTTACCTTGGCTGTATGAGAACACTCCAAACAGGAGGCTGTCCAATCATTTAGAATGAATGTAAAGTGGGGAGAGTTGGTCAGTTGATTTATCTGAAAGATTGGTGAGATTGCTAACTTGTAGAGCCTCTTCTGTATTATCAGCACAAGGAAGACACAATTGTAACAAAATAAATGTATTAACAAAAGATAAACAAGAATAACCAACACAACTACTAAATGAATACAATGAATGATAAAGGAATAAAGTGCATAAGATGCATAAAATACATGTGATTAAGTTGAGTGTGGCTATGGAAGAGTTGCGTTACCTTATGGAAAGATAAACTGTTGTTTCTCTAAAAATAAGGTGAAGAACCTTATTATGCATCCAACAAATAAAAGAAAGATTATTTGTTATTAACTAGCATCAGTTATATTACCTCTAATGTAAATTAGAAAATCATATACTGATAATATACAACAATGCCATGGTCTCTGGAAAGAGGTTTGGTTAAGTGATATTTACGTTCCACGTGGTTGAGTAAGCAGTCCGATGGCGGTCACTTCTTCCACTGGTTGTGCTGGGTCACAATGCGGTGGGGAAAAGAGCTGGAATCCGTTTCAACAGCCTTGAACACGAAGATCTGTGGGATGCTGATCTCCTGAAGCACCAGAAGGTCCTTAATCTGGAACATGCAGACGAAGGAACCTTGAAGTGAAGGATTGCTCTTGCAAATGTTAACCTTGTTGCAAATGCCTCTGTGTATCTTCTACCTCTCTGGGCCAGACACTCAGGACTTGGTCAATCCACTTTTGTCTCTCTGGCATGGAGACTCAGGACGTGCTGTAGTCGTCTCGCTGGACTAAAACTCTGAACGTAGTGTTTGGTAATGTCTCTTTCCTCACAGGCTGGAGGCTCAGAACGTGGTTGTATCTGTTGCTGCCTCACAAGCTGTAGACTCAGTTCCTCGGATCTTTTGTTCTCTCACTGGATGAACCAGAGGCTCAGAATGTTATGATGTATCTGTTATGTCTCATCCTTGCCGGACAGACTCAGAACAAGGAGTGTCTGTTAAAAGGGTACCTTTATCCCTTTCCGACGAGGAGATTGCAATTTGGCGCTTCTCCATTCCAGTGCTGTGATTGGCCGCTGGCATCAGAGGGGGCACACCGTGTGGCCCACCCTTCTTTCCCCTGGGGAACTCATTTGCATACTGTACACGGTTAGAATTCTTTAAAGTGTCTTTAAAGTTTACCAATGCATTTCTCACTTTCCAAACCACCACCAGAATACCCTTGGCAATATTCTAAACAAATAGACACCACACATGATGGAAAAAGATTGAACTGCCATGCGTTCATTCATTTGTTCATTAACAGCTGAATCTGTGTAAGATGTTGCATTACAAATAGCTGTCACTGAGAATACTTATTTCTCTGAATAAGTATGAAATGGATGTGTGTAGTTTATATCAGTCTTAAGGTTTCCAAACATAGTTATGAATGGATTTGGATGGATCATTGTGGTCTTTCTTTGTTTCACCCACTACTGCTGAGGTCCTGAGGAATTATTATGGCAGTCACAGACCAGGACATTAGGGATTAGTCTCTAGATGGGTGAAGGGCAGAAACTGCATGTGGACCAATGAGAAGTCCTGTCCTTCCTGGGCTTGGTACCAGAGGTCATCTTCTTGGCCTCTAAGAGGTGTCTGGCTGTTGTCCTAGCATCTTTATCTGATGGCGTTGGACAGTTTGTTTGTGTTAGTCCAACAAGATCCAATCAAAGTGTAGCAAACCTTTGTCCACTGTTATGGGCAGAGAGGGGTCCGGCCATAAACTGGGCCCTGGAATGTGCTGTCCACTACAGTAATTACATTTTAAAATGCTCATAATCAGATTACAGTGACTTTATGGATTACATGATTACATATTATTCACACAATATCATTTATTGATTATATCTTTTACTTTTAAATGTCCTTTCTAAAATAAGTCCTACTGTGTGTCATGCCATTTAGCTTTGAATATTTTCACAACATAGAATGGCCATGTAAATGTCATGCAAATAAATTTGCTTCTGAATTTGTCGACCAAAGCACCTCTCAATCGATCAAAAAATCCTCTCAAAAAAATCTGGTTGGAGGGAAAGGGGCAGTAATTTTGATGTAGTTTTTTTAAACTAGTTTTCACATTTCATCAGTGCTGTGCTTTTGGTAACTAATATACTAAATTACGCCAAAACTGGGACAGGAATTTAGAAAAAAAGTTTATTCCATACAATAAATATTGAAGTCCCACTGAAGTGCCGTAAAAAGCAAAGCATTATTCACTGTGTTGACGTAATTTCCACTGAAACAGAAAGACAGGGCGGGACATATCGAGCAGCTCCTCCCCTTTTTTAAAATAGCCAGTAGCATTTAGTTTATATCACAGCTCGTCCAGAGCCGTTGAGCTCGGTAAAGCTGCAGTTTCCTCCTAATCTCTAACCGTTTCTCCTCCTAATCTCCTCCATATCGCTTTAAAATACAGCATTCTGTGCAGAATTCAAACGGGTCCGATACGTTTTCTAGTCTGCGCCTACTCGATCACATGATCCGCTCTGTGCTGTCGTGACTCTGGACCGACTCGATCACATGATCCGCTCTGTGCTGTCGTGTCTCTGGACCGACTCGATCACATGATCCGCTCTGTGCTGTCGTGTCTCTGGACCGACTCGATCACATGATCCGCTCTGTGCTGTCGTGTCTCTGGACCGACTCGATCACATGATCCGCTCTGTGCTGTCGTGTCTCTGGACCGACTCGATCACATGATCCGCTCTGTGCTGTCGTGTCTCTGGACCGACTCGATCACATGATCCGCTCTGTGCTGTCGTGTCTCTGGACCGACTCGATCACATGATCCGCTCTGTGCTGTCGTGTCTCTGGACCGACTCGATCACATGATCCGCTCTGTGCTGTCGTGTCTCTGGACCGACTCGATCACATGATCCGCTCTGTGCTGTCGTGTCTCTGGACCGACTCGATCACATGATCCGCTCTGTGCTATCGTGTCTCTGGACCGACTCGATCACATGATCCGCTCTGTGCTATCGTGTCTCTGGACCGACTCGATCACATGAGCCGCTCTGTGCTATCTTGTCTCTGGACCGACTCGATCACATGATCCGCTCTGTGCTGTCGTGTCTCTGGACCGGAGCTACAGCGGTTCACGTGACACTAACGTAAAACCAGACTTCATTCGCCCCAATGGAAAGCATATTTACACTGTCTGATCGTTCCCTATCCCCTATATAGTGCACTATGTGCCATTCACCATGTAGAAAATAGTAAATGTGTGAACAAGTGACCGATTTCAGCTGCAGCTTCAGCGTCTGTTTATAATGTAGGGGGCGGGACTTCAGAAAGCGCATTTGATTGGATAGAAAATCTGATAAGATGCTGAAGTGCAGAGTGATGTCCTCAAAATCATTGATCCTTATTGGCGGAAGTGAGAGACTAAGTTTTGAATGCTTATATCTTCTAAATGTGAATGTTGTCATTGTTTTGAGCACACTAGCTTATAGAAAACAGTAAGGCTAACATATTCACACTAAAAGCCAAAAAACTTAATTTTTGATTTCATGCAGACTTTAATTACAGTTACTTCTGATTGTATTTAATACAGTATAGACTATAGAACAATTCTATATTAAACAATAGTGGAATTACCATCAAAATGTAATGTCTAATGTCAAAATGTATTTTTTTAATGTGACCGTCTGCCATTAAATACTTTTATCAGTTAAATAATAAATTATGCATTATTATATTGTTTATTTGAAAGAATTAAAAGAGCAGATTCATGTCTATCCTTGTTTTTTGTTCAACTGGTTGAGGCTAATTTACATAGTAGTTTTAGAAAGAGTAATTAGTACAGTAATCTAAATAAGGATGAAATTAGTAGCTGGCAAATAATGAATTACTTTTTTTTTTATAGTAACTTACCCAACACTGGTTTTATAAACATCTAAATCAATCAATGCATGTAGAAAGACAGCAGTTCTGTCTCTATTAACTCTTACTTCCTGAAACTGAAGTCTACATTAATCACGTGACGATCAAGTGTTCAATCTGAACTTCGCATCAGTTTACTCAAGGGTTCTGCTTGTACTGTGTTTGGATCGCCGTTCTCCGGATCACACTGCGCTTATGCAAAGGCAACACTTCAGCATGATTTGTGGGAGTATATTTGTGCTCGTACTGCTGTGTGGAGGAGTAGAGGCTGGCAGGGTTTTGGTGTTGCCAGGCGAATTCAGCCACTGGCACAACATGCGTGTGATTGTAGAAGCGTTAGTTGATAAGAACCACAGCGTTACGGTTCTGGTCAGTTCTTCATCGCCTACTGTAGAGTACACACGGAAGGAGCGGTTCAACTTCAAAGTGTTTAAAGTCAACATGAAGAAAGAAGAGGCCAGTGCTATATTGCATGAGGCGATTCATCCCTGGATAAATGACCCAGGCACCACATACGAGAGAGTCCTCAAGCTCTGGCGACTGATGCCAAGGTTCAAGGTGCACTTTGATGAATATTACAAGGGCCTGTTCCACAATAAAGATCTTTTGCACACGCTTCGCGAATCTCATTATGATGTGCTTTTGTCTGATCCGATGATGCCATTCCCTGACTTGATGGCAGAGACGCTGAAGATCCCGCACGTCCTTTCACTGCGCGCGATGTTCGCGTATGCTTTAGAGCGGTTTTGCGGTCAGCTCCCCACACCGCCATCCTATGTTCCTGCGGTCGCTACGCAGGGTCACCTCACTGACCATATGAGCTTTACAGAGAGAGTTGAAAACATGGTCTACTACATCATGTATTCGACTGTATTGCTATTTATGCCGTGGTTTATTGATCCGCTTTACACTGAAATATTGGGTAATTGTTTTTTTTTTGTTGTTGATCTGTGCCAAGTTTTAAGCGTAAGTGTGCAGTAGTAGATTCTTTTTTAACCTTGCATCAGCTGAGTAGAATTCTCCGTATGTCACAGGCAAACCTACAACAATGTGCGAGACCCTGGGAAAAACTGACATCTTGTTTATTAGAACTTACTGGGATTTTGAGTATCCACGCCCACTCCTGCCTAACTTTAAATTTGTTGGAGGACTGCACTGCAAACCTGCCAAGCCTCTGTCAAAGGTAATGACTTTGCTTTGTCATTTTATTTTGAAATATCTGCTCTTCTGATTTGTTTTGATGCCATTTGTAAATTAAGGAAGTCTTACCTGAATAGATAACATTGTAGCATTGTAACTTTATGCCACATTTGTGGCAAATACACTCCTTCCGGATTCGAACAAGTTTCAGAAAGTTTTTTTTTAGAGTATGGCCCTGTATGATGTCATAAAGCTTCGTTCGGGTTACGGGAGCCGTCGGCAGCGCTGTCTTTTTGTTTTTAGACCACGAAATCAACAATGTCACTAAAGAAGTGTGTTTCTGGCTGTGAGGGAAAGATAACCTTGTTCAGCTTCCCAAATAACCCAGCGTTAAGGAAACAGTGGATGCAGTTTGTTTTTCCGGAGCAGCAACGGAGTTCTGCAAGTGTGTTTGTTTGTTCCCGTTCATGAGTGGAAACCGCAGGCGGTGAGTGAAACTGCATCTGTTTTGCTGGCAGCTTGTTCTGAGACACTGCTTATGATAAGAGGTTAAAAAAAGAGGAGTGGGTGGATTTTTACCATTATAGGGTGGTTGTGTAC
This sequence comes from Coreius guichenoti, assembly GCA_039654105.1. Classification (NCBI taxonomy): domain Eukaryota; kingdom Metazoa; phylum Chordata; class Actinopteri; order Cypriniformes; family Gobionidae; genus Coreius; species Coreius guichenoti. The sequence continues at coordinate 50,915,387 of CM077169.1, read as the reverse complement.
ACAAATTGCCGACACACATTTATGTTCACCATGTAAAAGTGAATTTTAACCGTCCATCTGGAAACAAAGCCGTCGTGAAGCCAAACCCCCTCATGGAAAAAGAAAGCCTTTGTGTTTACAACTGTGACAATGAGCGCTTATCAGGATCAACTAAACGCTGGATTTTAAAAAGTATGTAAAGTTTGCGGTGCCATTGTTGCAGTAAACCTACACAATGTTCTGTATTGTATGGACATTGTTATTGTATGGACATCGACTTACATTTTCGCGTCCCTAAACATAAATGCGGAACAAAACAAACTGTGATTGGTTGATTTACATGTTGGTCAGCTCTCGTGCGGTCCTTGACCAATGAAAGCTGCGATGAAGTCAAGACCTTCTGCCATCAGCTCTGGCTACGCGAGACTAGGCAATAACCAACATTGCTTTTGCTCGCAAAACTTTCAGAGCCAGAATGAACACTTTCAAGAGTGACACATTTATTTCCCCCACGATTGCTATTTCCTGTATAAATATATTTATGAAGTGTACATGGTATAAATAGTGCTTCAAGTCTTGTGTTCTATTTTTGTGTTCAAGTATGTGGCCATTTGTGTGTCTTTTAGGAACTGGAGACGTTTGTTCAGAGCTCAGGAGATCATGGCGTTGTTGTTTTCTCATTGGGTTCCATGATCAACAACCTGACAATGGAAAGAGCAAACACTATTGCTTCTGCTCTCGGTCAGATCCCACAAAAGGTGTGTAATTCTGTCGTCAGTTACTCACCGTCATGCAGTTTCAAGTCCATAAGTCTTTCTTTCATCTTCAACACAATTTTTAATGAAACCTGAGATATTTCTGTCCCTCTATCCAAAGTTTTTTGGGTGAACTATCCCTTTAAAAGGTTTACCGGTATACATTAAATACAATTTTTACAGAACACAACTTTTTTGTTGCTAAGATGTTCATATGCTCAGTATTGTCTCCATGTGTGTATTTGCACAGGTTGTTTGGCGTTACAGTGGAAAAACACCAGAAACTCTCGCCCCCAATACAAAACTCTACGACTGGATTCCACAAAATGATTTGCTTGGTAAGGAAAGTGTTGTCATGTGTGCTCATTATACATAATAATTGGTGTCAGATAGATACTGACTTCATTTTATCTGATAGGACATCCAAAAACAAAGGTCTTCATTACCCATGGAGGGACAAATGGACTGTACGAGGCTATTTATCATGGAGTCCCAATGGTGGGTTTGCCATTGTTTGGTGACCAGCCTGATAACATGATGCACATGAAAACCAAAGGAGCTGCTGTTGTTCTTGATATCAACACAATGGAGTCCAAAGACCTGGCGGATGCTCTCAAGACTGTCTTAAATAATCCCTCGTGAGTTAAATCTTTCATAAACTTGAAATAATCCATTACCAAAGGCCTCTACGAGTTATTTTCCTTAATTTAGAAACAACCCTAAAATTAACCCTAAAACCATTTCAGTCAGAGGGCTTGGTTGTGTATTACTACACTTATATTTGTTTTTGAACAAAAAGAGAAACTCAAACAAAATAATATATACATAAGAGTATATAAATGTACATATGAGTTTTCTTTTTGGTCACTGGATTACAACGGCCACCTACACTATTCACTTTAATCCTGATGTCATAGAAAAACACTCTAGTTCAAAGCAAAGCATGTCAATATATTTAGAAACTTTTGTACTTTTGTAGAGCTTGTCTTGTGTTAAGCAGTGCTTTTTTTTTTTTCTTCTCTAATCAGGTACAAAGAAAGCATCATGAGACTGTCCAGAATCCACCATGATCAGCCGATGAAGCCTCTGGACCAGGCAGTTTTCTGGATCGAATTTGTGATGCGGAATAAAGGAGCTAAACATCTACGAGTTCAGGCACATGACCTGAGCTGGTATCAGTACCACTGCCTGGACGTAATGGCCTTTTTACTCTCAATTGTTGCACTGATCACATTCCTCTTCATTAAAACATGCAGTTTCTTTTTCCGTAAATGTTTCAGAAAGACTCGTCCTGATGGCAAAGCACAAAAGAATAAAAAAGAGTGAATGCATACTCAATACTTCTCTACAGAGATGCGGTATGTGTGTCCTCAGTGTGTTTTTGTGTATATTGCAAATGTTCTTAAAGGTGCATGATATGTAATATTGACAGCTAGCGGTTGAATTGGGTAATGCAGTCTAAAGTCAAAATATTGGTGAGAGTTGTTTCCCCCGCCCCTCCTCCTCAGACTCCACCCTCACACGGGTTGCCAGATTGAGTACGCAACCGTGATCTATGACCCAGTTAATTTCTGACCCCATATATGCTGTGTTTTCCACCAACTGGCAACCCGGGGTGTCGAAATACTATTGGGTAAATTGACAGTGGGCGGGATCACAGACCAAAACAAAAACAGACATTTTGACGCACATTTCAATGAAGAATAACTGGCTGAGAAACAAGTACTTACACTTAGCATGTTTCCTAAATCTCTGCAAACATATGGCATTGTTATGGTTTACTACAGTCAAAAAATTACATAAAGCACCTTTAATGAAACAAATTCAGTGGGGAGAACAAGTATTTGATACACTGCCGATTTTGCAGGTTTTCCTACTTACAAAGCATGTAGAGGTCTGTAATTTTTATCATAGGTACACTTCAACTGTGAGAGACGGAATCTAAAACAAAAATCCAGAAAATCACATTGTATGATTTTTAAATAATTAATTTGCATTTCATTGCATGACATAAGTATTTGATCACCTACCAACCAGTAAGAATTCTGGCTCTCACAGACCTGTTAGTTTTTCTTTAAGAAGCCCTCCTGTTCTCCACTCATTACCTGTATTAACTGCACCTGTTTGAACTTGTTACCTGTATAAAAGACACCTGTCCACACACTCAATCAAACAGACTCCAACCTCTCCACAATGGCCAAGACCAGAGAGCTGTGTAAGGACATCAGGGATAAAATTGTAGACCTGCACAAGGCTGGGATGGGCTACAGGACAATAGGCAAGCAGCTTGGTGAGAAGGCAACAACTGTTGGCGCAATTATTAGAAAATGGAAGAAGTTCAAGATGACGGTCAATCTCCCTCGGTCTGGGGCACCATGCAAGATCTCACCTCGTGGGGCATCAATGAACATGAGGAAGGTGAGGGATCAGCCCAGAACTACACGGCAGGACCTGGTCAATGACCTGAAGAGAGCTGGGACCACAGTCTCAAAGAAAACCGTTAGTAACACACTACGCCGTCATGGATTAAAATCCTGCAGCTCACGCAAGGTCCCCCTGCTCAAGCCAGCGCATGTCCAGGCCCGTCTGAAGTTTGCCAATGATCATCTGGATGATCTAGAGGAGGAATGGGAGAAGGTCATGTGGTCTGATGAGACAAAAATAGAGCTTTTTGGTCTAAACTCCACTCACCGTGTTTGGAGGAAGAAGAAGGATGAGTATGGAGCATGGAGGTGGAAACATCATTCTTTGGGGATGCTTTTCTGCAAAGGGGACAGGACGACTGCACCGTATTGAGGGGAGGATGGATGGGGCCATGTATCGCGAGATCTTGGCCAACAACCTCCTTCCCTCAGTAAGAGCATTGAAGATGGGTCGTGGCTGGGTCTTCCAGCATGACAACGACCCGAAACACACAGCCAGGGCAACTAAGGAGTGGCTCCGTAAGAAGCATCTCAAGGTCCTGGAGTGGCCTAGCCAGTCTCCAGACCTGAACCCAATAGAAAATCTTTGGAGGGAGCTGAAAGTCCGTATTGCCCAGCGACAGCCCCGAAACCTGAAGGATCTGGAGAAGGTCTGTATGGAGGAGTGGGCCAAAATCCCTGCTGCAGTGTGTGCAAACCTGGTCAAGAACTACAGGAAACGTATGATCTCTGTAATTGCAAACAAAGGTTTCTGTACCAAATATTAAGTTCTGCTTTTCTGATGTATCAAATACTTATGTCATGCAATAAAATGCAAATTAATTACTTAAAAATCATACAATGTGATTTTCTGGATTTTTGTTTTAGATTCCGTCACTCACAGTTGAAGAGTACCTATGATAAAAATTACAGACTTCTACATGCTTTGTAAGTGGGCAAACCTGCAAAATCGGCAGTGTATCAAATACTTGTTCTCCCCGCTGTACATGTGAATGTTCCTGTAAAATAAACATATTACTTAATTTTCTATGCCACTTGTCCTATAAGAAGGGTAACAGGAAGTTCTGGGAAGTAACTGATTACATGTAATCTGGATTACGCATTTGTAATTACATTTTAAAATGCTCATAATCAGATTACAGTGATTTTATGGATTACATGATTACATATTATTCACACAATGTAAATTATTTATAATTTATTGATTATATCTTTTACTTTTAAATGTCCTTTCTAAAATAAGTCCTACTGTGTGTCATGCCATTTAGCTTTGCATATTTTCACAACATAGAATGGCCATGTAAATGTCATGCAAATAAATTTGCTTCTGAATTTGTCGACCAAAGCACCTCTCAATCGATCAAAAAATCCTCAAAAAAATCTGGTTGGAGGGAAAGGCAGTTTCCTCCTAATCTCTAACCATTTCTCCTCCTAATCTCCTCCATATCGCTTTAAAATACAGCATTCTGTACAGAATTCAAACGGGTCCGGTACGTTTTCTAGTCTGCGCCGACTCGATCATATGATCCGCTCTGTGCTGTCGTGTCTCTGGACCGACTCGATCGCATGATCCGCTCTGTGCTATCGTGTCTCTGGACCGACTCGATCACATGATCCGCTCTGTGCTATCGTGTCTCTGGACCGACTCGATCACATGATCCGCTCTGTGCTATCGTGTCTCTGGACCGACTCGATCACATGATCCGCTCTGTGCTGTCTCTGGACCGGAGCTACAGCGGTTCGCGTGACACTAATGTGAACCCAGACTTCATTCGCCGCAATGGAAAGCATATTTACACTGTCTGATCGTTCCCTATCCCCTCTACAGTGCACTATGTGCCATTCACCATGTTGGGGCTTCAGATTCTAGAGTGCATTTGATTGGACAGAAAATCTGATGAGAAGCTGCAGAGTGATGTCATCAAAATCATTGGTCCTTATTGGCGGAAGTGAGAGACTACGATTTAAATGCTTATATCTTCTAAATGCGAATTTTGTCATTGTTTTGGAGTATAATAGCTTATAGATAACAGTAAGAACAACATATTCATACTAAAAGCCCATTTTGATTTCATGGGGACCTTAAAAATGATTGACTGTTTAGATAAAAAAAAAAAGTACAAATATTTTATTATAGCTAGAGTTCAATAAGGGCCTGGGACAATATTAAAAACAATATGTTCAACAATATATGATAAAAGTATCAACATTGATGAATGTTAAATAAACTTGCACACAACAAAGGCGTGATAACCTGAATATTTGGCAACCTTCATTCACACTGCGATGCGGGAGGAAGAGATCCGCCATTTTAAAGCAGACAAACACACTCAAAGCACAAAACATTCAATGGTGTGTTACATTTTCTAAAGTATCGACGAATTAACAGAGTTATTAACAAATCTAGAGAGAGAGAAAGAGAGAGAGGGAGACGGGGGGCCTTAAAGTGTGTTTAATCCACGGGGGGCTGAAGATGTCCGTCGACAGGAGAGATGAGAAAGGTAACAAACGATTTTTTTACCTGTAGCCTAGCCACAGATTTGTTAACAAAAGTCGTCATCTGTGTTTTTTATTTCTAATTATATAAACGATTAGCTGTTGGTTATTAATTAAGTTTTTTACTTAAATCCATCCACATTCTTCCTAGACATAGATATACATTTGTTGAAGAAACATAATCGCGTTTATTAGCTTAGCAGGATGCTAACGTATCATGGAGGGTTTTGTTTATATGAATATAATTGTAAAGAGAAGCATCAGTTTTATTTATTTGTCGTATATGACACATTTGTGGTTAAGTTATGCATCAAAAATAGATATATTATGCTTTATATATTATATAGCGCACGTTATGTAAATTAAATATTTGAAGTCTAACAATGGCTGAATTTGCACATACAGCGTTTGCACATTTTTTACACTAATTTGTTCACGGGAACAGTTTAATAATAAACGTCACTTTGGGAAATGTTCTGTTTTTGCTGTATTTGAATTTTTATCAGTAATATATAGTGACGAACATATTGAATTTAATACTATATTGTATTGTGTGTCATGTTGGTGCGAGTGACCTAAAAAATGCCAATATACTTAAAATTAAAATGCAACATTTGTGTGCTTTGATTTCCAGATGGGGAACTCAATGTGCTGGAAGACATTTTGACTGATGCTCCTGACCAGGATGATGAGCTCTACAACCCTGAGAGTGAACATGATGTCAATGAGAAAAAAGGTACTTGTGCGTTGACGTGCAAAACACCATTTTAAAGCATTGACTGGATCAGATTTTATTCACAATGCATCCAATTTAGACAAACTATTCACACTTGTAAACCAAGTCATTTGTTTGTTTAGATACTGTAGTCAATCCACTGCTTATAGGTCAAGTCACTTCAAAATGGACCATTCCTTTTTTTAATGTAATATTGCAGTGTTTATTATAAATGTTTCTCATAATCTTTAATAAAAAAAATAACTTACCTCTGATGACACGTTTACTGGCGTGAGGGCGGGCAACCTGTCACTCACATTAGATCGACCAATAGAAAACCACAACAATCCAATCAGTTCTCCATGGACAATATTAAGTCCTGCCCTCACACTCACCACAATATGGAACAAAAGACTATTGCAATTTTCATTTCATGCCAAATTTTATATCTAGCTCTGTTACCACATTAACTGATCCTTTACCTTATGCCTCAGGGTCTAAAAGGAAGCACGAACGAGGAGACAGCCAGGATGCAAAGCGGCTCAGAGCCTCAGGACACACTACCAGACAGCAATTGAAGAGAGCTACCCCTTCTTCTGGATCAAACAGCAAAAAGACGAGCAATCCCAGAGGAAGGCACGCACCAGAAGACCTCTATGATGACAGAAAGAACCATGCTGGAAGAGGATCCCGGGCTGATCTGCCTAAAGGATATAGTGAAAAAGGCCTGTCCCGCAGCAGAGACTCCCAGAGACGGATCAAACCCCTGCTGCCGGAGCTGACAGAGGTAAGAGGTTTTTTTTTTTTTCACTTTTCTATTTCTTTTTTTTTTTACTCTAAAAATGTAATTGGTGTAACCATTAAGTAAACAGGCAAAATAACATGAGCAAGAATGCGTTACAGCTGTATATCACCACTGCTGGAGCAAGTTTGGCAGAAGTGACACTGTTTACACCTGGTATTAAAGGTGCTGTATGTAAGTTTTTGACTGTACTAAAGCATAAAAATACGATAGTATGTTTGCAGATATTTAGTAAACATGCTGAGTTTACATACTCGTTTCACTGAAAAAAACAATGCTACAGCCAGTTATTCTGCTTTGAAATGTGCGTTCCATGTCAGAATGTCTGTTTTTGTTTTGGTCTGTGTGATAACACACGTTGCCAGTTTACCCAATAGTATTTCGACACCCCGGGTTGCCAGTTGGCAGAAAACACCACGTATTGCAGCCGTGGAAGCCAGCAAGCAAACTGGGTCAGAGATCGCAGATTCTACCCAACCTAAAAAGCCTCGGCATCCATTTAAAAATCTCTATGAATGGAAGCACGTTAAAACGCCTCCGTCAAATTTCGTGCTGCCTCCGACTGTCGACAAAACTCAGACAGGCAGTCACATGCTCAGATACCCATTTTCCACCGACACGGTTCTGTTGCGGGTTCCCGATTATATAAAACACAAAGGAAAAACCCTTCATGAGATATTGCTTTATAACGTAACAGCTTTAACTAAAAATATATACAAGCTTAACAGAAATGATTCTGATGTTTTCCAACAATGTAATGAAACTTTAAGTTTGAGTAAATTTAAGTTTGAAGGGATCAAAGCCTGTGTTTAGGCTATTAAGGAAGTGTAATTTAGCCAAAGAAGAACTTTTATTTTAAATAAATGTTCATTTAAAAGCAGCCTACTGCAACGTGATATGTTACCATATCATCATGCTTAGACTGAGAATTTGATTAATTGTAATGTGATGATCAGGTGCAGATATCTAAATCAGAGAATATTATATAGGTTTGGGTAGTTGACAGATGGATGATTTATTTTTAACAGCGGATTCAGGTGACGTTAGAGCTGATCCGCACATCTCTAGTGCACAAGCCCTAGAGTCCCCTTTAAAGTTCAGGTAAAAGTTACTGCACAGACTTTTTCTTTGTTCATTTTGCACACTTAATATGGGTTGTTAATTTATAAATTTCAAAGTGCACCGGATTAATGAATTTATCTTTAAAATGTACAAAATTTTCTTACGGGGGGTGGGGGGCATGCCTCCGGACCCCCCTAGAAGGAACAGGGTCCCCCATCCACAGTCTAACAAAACACTTTGGGGAAACACTGTATATGGCAGTGTTCTCACAATAAAAAATCTAATTATCTTATTAAAATACCTAAAATATGTGCTTGTAAAATGTGTTTAACTGTGATCAGAATTTGACCACCTCCGCCTTGGTTTGAGCCAGGAAAAACCCTGAGTGTGTAAGTCTCCTTGCCTTCCATTGTAAATTGCACTCGTTCCTTTTGCGTGTCCTCAAATTGGTAATCGAGTCTGAGGAGTAGGGGGCAGGGCAAACAATATTTTGAATTTGGACCGCAGTACCCATTTCAACCACTAGCTGTCATTCTTACATACAGTACCTTTAAACGTGTTTTGGTCCATTGGATCACAAGTAGACGAGGGAGACACATTACACCTGGTTTTTAATCCGTCTCTTTTGTTCACTTTCAACCACTTCTGTCCTGATTTCTTCGAGGGGAGGGTCTATGAGCAATTAAATGTATGGGCTTTTTCAGATCTTTTGATCTAATGAACAAAATATGGCTGCACAATTTACATAAAAACACACTGAAGACGACGGACAAACACACGGAGAGCAGCAGCTTTTGTTTCTGCTCTGACAGACACAAGACCAGCAGAACACTGTGAGTGTGTGTTAGAAATCAGGAATGGTGAGAGAACATTGTGCTTGGCACGTTTGTCATCTTCAAACTAAACTTGGGTCTCCAGCCAGAAAGTTTAAATCCCATCTGGCTAGAGCGCTTCCCATAATGATTACGCATTAGGGCAGTAGACGGAGAGGTCTTTTGTGGCTGTTCGAGTGCATTTGACCATATGAGCATTTAGACTACGAAAGCAATCCAGTCGAATGCGTATTCGACTATTATTTATAACACAGAAATTATAATACTGTGTGGTTGAAAAGATTTGTTTGAAGCTGTTTCATACCTACAGTGCATCCGGAAAGTATTCACAGCACTTCACTTTTTCCACATTTTATGTTACAGCCTTATTCCAAAATGGATTAAATTAATTATTTTCCTTAAAATTCTACGAACAATACCCCATAATGACAATGTGAAAGAAGTTTGTTTGAAATCTTTGCAAATTTATTAAAAATTAAAAAGTCACATGTACATAAGTATTCGCAGCCTTTGCCATGACGCTCAAAATTGAGCTCAGGTGCATCCTGTTTCCACTGATCATCCTTGAGATGTTTCTATGGCTGCATCCGGTGATCAAGAACCCAATGGTCACTCTGACAGAGCTCCAGCGTTTCTCTGTGGAGAGAGGAGAACCTTCCAGAAGAACAACCATCTCTACAGCACTCCACCAATCAGGCCTGTATGGTAGAGTGGTCAGACAGAAGCCACTCCTCAGTAAAAGGCACATGACAGCCCGTCTGGAGTTTGCCAAAAGGCACCTGAAGGACTCTCAGACCATGAGAAAGCAAAATTGTCTGGTCTGATGAAACAAGGATTGAACTCTTTGGCCTGAATGGCAAGCGTCATGTCTGGAGGAAACCAGGCACCGCTCATCACCTGGCCAATACCATCCCTTCAGTGAAGCATGGTGGTGGCAGCATCATGCTGTGGGGATGTTTTTCAGCGGCAGGAACTGGGGACTAGTCAGGCTCGAGGGAAAGATGAATGCAGCAATGTACAGAGACATCCTTGATGATAACCTGAAAACAGACTGGGGTGAAGGTTAATCTTCCAACAGGACAATGACCCTAAGCACGCAGCCAAGATAACAAAGGAGTGGCTACAGGACAGCTCTGTGAATAGGAATGGGACGGTATGAAAATTTCATATCACAATTATAGTGACCAAAATTATCAATATTATCACGGTTTTGTTAAAATGAGATGAAAGTTTTATATTTGAAAATCAACATACAACAAATAAAACAAGCAGCTCTATGCACTTTTTTTAAACAAGATTCTGTGGCATTTCCTTCCTTATAATGACCGTCGTCAATAGCAACACGTTATAACAGCGCACATTCATATATCACAGCGAAAGCGCTCTCTCGTTTCATTCAAATGCAACTTGCCGTCTTGCGTTTCCGTTTTTGTACAAAATGGATTTAAAACATTAATCTCAATTCAATATGTCCCCATAATTATTTATGTGGTGAAAAAAATCTGTGTAATAAGTGTACAATGAATATTATTACCCTTTAAATGTCACCCTTAATAGTCTTGTCTGAACTTGTTTGTTCGTCTTTGGCTTAAAGCCACTTGCTGCAAACTTTTCTTTGTGGAAGCTTCATGTTAATTTCAAGTGAGTGAGAGAAAATATTTCCACTCAAAACAACATTTTGTGTCCAATTATTTCCCAGACGTAGTTTTGTTGAGGTCAAAGTTAACTTGCCTTGCGTTTGCTATACAACAATGGCTGATGGTCACGAAGACGACTCTGCAGATTTGAAGTGTTTCCTCCTATTGCAGCGACTTTCTTTTTGCATGTTCTGCAGACAGGGTGACCATCCTCGATTAAGTTTCCCTCAGGGCTTTTGTAAAAGCCAAAATATAACCACACCTCACCACACCAAAGTCTCCCGAGTGCTGTCACTGCCTTCCACCATTTCTTTTCCTTCAAAAACCGACGTTGTGCGCTGCGCCTGTGCCAAACTGATGCTGTTTTTTAAAATCGCGATAATCAAACACGGTTTTAATGATGATTTCATTCTAAACGATAATACTAACCGTCAGTACGTTTTATTGTGGTTTATCGTGAAATCAGTAATCGTCCCATCCCTATCTGTGAATGTCCTTGAGTGGCCCAGCCAGAGCCCAGACTTGAACCCGATTGAACATCTCTGGAGAGATCTGAAAATGGCTGTGCACCGACACTCCCCATCCAACCTTATGGAGCTTGAGAGGTCCTGCAAAGAAGAATGGGAGAAATTGCTCAAAAATAGGTGTGCCAAGCTTGTAGCATCATACTCAAAAAGACTTGAGGCTGTAATTGGTGCCAAAGGTGCTTCAACAAAGTATTGAGCAAAGGCTGTGAATACGTGTACATGTGATTTATTTTATTTTTTTTTTAATAAATTTGCAAAGATGTCAAACAAACTTCTTTCACGTTGTCATTATGGGGTATTGTTTGTAGAATTTTGAGGAAAATAATGAATTTAATCTATTTTGGAATAAGGCTGTAACATAATAAAATGTGGAAAAAGTGAAGCGCTGTGAATACTTTCCGGATGCACTGTATACATGACAGCGGCTCCCTCTGGATCAGCGGCAGCTCGAACACAGATTTGAATGTTCCTGTGATTTTTGTCAAAGGCTTAATAGACAGGCAAACTGTTTAGGAGTAAGATTACGTGGGTGTTTGAATCAAGAACAAATCAACTTTTAAAGATTAATCACGCAGCTCTGCTTTCTTTCTTATGCTTTCTTTCTCTCTGCATTGATATCTGACACAAAGCAAAATAGCCTCGATGCTAACATGGGTTAAAAATGAAATAAACAAACTGACAGAAAGTGTGTATGAATAGCGTGAGGGCTTTTCAATGCATTCATTACTATATTAATATTTTTCGCTATTAAAAGGATACACTCCCAGCGCTTTGCCCACAGATCACACCAGAACCGTTTTCAGAGCCGAAACTTTTAGGAATTCTGGATAAAATTTTTTTAAAAAAAAAACTATTCTCAGTTCCCAAGCCTAAGTTTGACAGAGAATAGTGCTGTGTTAAGTGACTGATGAAACTGAGTTTTACAAACACATGCTGCCTGTGCTCAAACTGTCTCTTTTGCTATGCACACCATTAGATTGCCGACACGTTACATCAGACATACACAGATTTGTATTTGCATCTTTTTTTTTTTTTTACTTAATTTTTACCATCATTTCTGTCTCTAACTGTACCACAGTTACTCATAAAAATGGTCATGTTGCAGTTAAAACACATTTAAGTTATATTTTTAAAACGAATCATCCATTATATATGTTACATAGTTAGCATGGTGTGTAATACATGCACTTGTTTTCAGAAGATGCGGAGGACCAGTGAGGACAGCACGGGCAGAGCAAGTCGCTCCTCCAGAGAGGAAGAGCCTCATTCAGAAGAATATGTGACTGGCAGCTCTGTGGCTTCCTCTGAAGGAAACTGCTCGGATGTCGAAGAGGAAGGAGCCATGCAGGAGGAAGGGGAAGAGAAGGAAGTGGAGGAGGAAGAAGAGGAGGATGGTGATGAAGAAGAGGATGAAGGGGATGAGGAAGACGAAGAGTATGAACTGGAGGAAGAGGACCCACAGGAGGGAAATGAACAGAATGACTACGACACTCGCAGCGAGGCCAGTGATTCCCAGTCTGAGTCTGTGTCCTTCTCGGAGGGAGAGTCTGTACATTCAGCCTCGGGCTCAGAGGCGTCAGGTATGAGCTACTGAAGTTTGCAGTCTGGCTAGATTGTTAGTAGAAAACGTCTTTTGTGTAGAATTCTCACAATTTGAGATGTGCCAATCATAATTCTCGTGCTCATGTTGTTGATGTTCTCTGGTAGGTTGCAAAATTCTGTTCCAAACCCTAGTCAGCCGCCTTGCAGTAATCGAAATCTGACTGTTTTGAAATGTTCTTCAACTTTGTTAAAGGGGACCTATTATGCAAAATTCACTTTTAGAAGGTGTTTGAACACCGATGTGTGCCCACAGTGTGTGTAAACAACCAGCCTATGATGGTAAAAATCCACCTCTTTTTTATAATCCCCATAAATCATAGTCTCTCCAAACAAGCTGTTCCAGATTTCCCCCTAATCTTATGTAATATACACTCACCTAAAGGATTATTAGGAACACCTGTTCAGTTTCTCATTAATGCAATTATCTAATCAACCAATCACATGGCAGTTGCTTCAATGCATTTAGGGGTGTGGTCCTGGTCAAGACAATCTCCTGAACTCCAAACTGAATGTCAGAATGGGAAAGAAAGGTGATTTAAGCAATTTTGAGCGTGGCATGGTTGTTGGTGCCAGACGGGCCGGTCTGAGTATTTCACAATCTGCTCAGTTACTGGGATTTTCACGCACAACCATTTCTAGAGTTTACAAAGAATGGTGTGAAAAGGGAAAAACATCCAGTATGCGGCAGTCCTGTGGGCGAAAATGCCTTGTTGATGCTAGAGGTCAGAGGAGAATGGGCCGACTGATTCAAGCTGATAGAAGAGCAACTTTGACTGAAATAACCACTCGTTACAACCGAGGTATGCAGCAAAGCATTTGTGAAGCCACAACACGCACAACCTTGAGGCGGATGGGCTACAACAGCAGAAGACCCCACCGGGTACCACTCATCTCCACTACAAATAGGAAAAAGAGGCTACAATTTGCACGAGCTCCCCAAAATTGGACAGTTGAAGACTGGAAAAATGTTGCCTGGTCTGATGAGTCTCGATTTCTGTTGAGACATTCAGATGGTAGAGTCAGAATTTGGCGTAAACAGAATGAGAACATGGATCCATCATGCCTTGTTACCACTGTGCAGGCTGGTGGTGGTGGTGTAATGGTGTGGGGGATGTTTTCTTGGCACACTTTAGGCCCCTTAGTGCCAATTGGGCATCGTTTAAATGCCACGGCCTACCTGAGCATTGTTTCTGACCATGTCCATCCCTTTATGACCACCATGTACCCATCCTGTGATGGCTACTTCCAGCAGGATAATGCACCATGTCACAAAGCTCGAATCATTTCAAATTGGTTTCTTGAACATGACAATGAGTTCACTGTACTAAAATGGCCCCCACAGTCACCAGATCTCAACCCAATAGAGCATCTTTGGGATGTGGTGGAACGGGAGCTTCGTGCCCTGGATGTGCATCCCACAAATCTCCATCAACTGCAAGATGCTATCCTATCAATATGGGCCAACATTTCTAAAGAATGCTTTCAGCACCTTGTTGAATCAATGCCATGTAGAATTAAGGCAGTTCTGAAGGCGAAAGGGGGTCAAACACAGTATTAGTATGGTGTTCCTAATAATCCTTTAGGTGAGTGTATATTTATATTACTCTTACCATATATATTAGCATAGATAGCGCCCTGAGTGAGCTGCCGCCGCACCATTTCTGTTTTCTTGCCGTAGCAGCTGGAGATATACAATGTCTGCGCCAGAAAAAACATTACAAATGTTCTGTTGTTGAATGTACCAAAGGACATAAGTCTCCATAGACTCCTGGGATCTGAGCGCCTGAGGACACCATGATTGAATGTCATTTATGAAGGCAATGTGCCAAAGAAAGTCGTTAAAGTTTATATATTTGGGCAAATCATTTTACGCCGGACGAGGGTCAGTTCAACGCTGGATTTGCACAAAAGTTCTGAAAGATTTTGATTAACATTGCGGTACATGCTAGTTGATGAGTTGAATCAACTTAACTCCACAACAACTACATAAATTTATCCACTAACCATTCAGAAACGTCCAGTTGCTTTCTAAAAGTTGGAACTTCTTCCTGATTCTCTCTGTGTCCGACTCCAGTTTGAACATGTACAGCTGAACACCACTACTGACGATATCTGACATTTTAGCTGCGTGATATTCTCCAGTTTTGTTGTTGCCCGAGTATCCGAAGTATGAGCTGTAAAGGCTCCGCCCTCTTCTGGAAAGGAGGCTGGGAGCAGCAGCTCATTTGCATTTAAAGGGACACGCTTAAAACAGCATGTTTTTGCTTGCATCCAAATAGGGGCAAATTTGACATGTTATAATAAATTACATGTGGGGTATTTTGAGCTGAAAACTTCAGACACATCTGGGGACACCATGTTGCACTGAACTGTATATTCCTTTTGAATTGATTCCAATTATATTTCAAGCAATTGAAAACCATCATGGCGAACAGTGCATATCTGAAGTGTCTCCGCTGAAGGAAATAATCCATTATTTATTGGCTTTAATATATCAAACAAATTTTCTAATTGGGCCGATAACAAGAACATTAAAAATGACCATATATCGGCCGATACCATTCAAACACTCAAGGGTGGCACAGAAATTGGCAATACTGATCTATTTTACCTCGGTTAACAACATCGTAGGTCTGTCTTTAAAGGTTTATAAGTTATTGTTAAAAGTCTCCCCATGGAGAAAGCATTCATGCAGCTGTGAAGCATTCATGCAGTGCTACCATATAGTTTGGCCAAAATAAGGTATTCAAGGCAACATAATTTTGCCTTCAAATCGCTAGTGCCTTTATGATGCCTACCGCTTTGCCTAGGTTGGCCGTTCACTGGGTTTTGGAGCAGACCTGTTGATTTAAAGAGGTCCCACAAAAATATTAAATTTCCAGCTTGCCTTGCCACTTGTATTCTTACCTGTGACTAGTCGATCTCATGTTGTTAGAAGTTTTCACTACGGGTCGCTACCTGGCTGTGTTCATCAAAGGACAGAAAAACTATTTGGCTAGAAATTGGAGCCCAAGAGATCTCAAATAATCCTTGATATTCTAACATAAGGGACCATGTTCTCCCATTTACTGTTCAGATGAGGAAAGCAAAGCCAAGAAGCACGCTAGAGGGATATCACCAATCGTTTTTGATAGAAGTGGAAGTTCAGCTTCAGAATCCTATACAGGTATTAAATAATCCCTTAACCGCTCAATAACAACATTAATAGTTATGGCAGTAATAATACTAATAAAGCTGTTAAAAGTCACAAAGATTTCAGATTAGGTTTTAGCCGCTATTTGAGTTCGTTCAGCAGTGTAACCTGACTTGCCTCTGCCCTGGTGGCTTTCAAAGAAAAAGCAAAATTGTTCGTTATAAAATGAATTATACGTAATGGATAATGTACAGTCAGCTCGTCATTATTGCAAAATAATCCACAACAGGGTGGTCACCCTCAAAGGGTTTATTTTGTGATAAGGACCAAATTGTCTGTATGTCGTCCCGCTTTTTACATGGCTACATGATTTGTTGAAATTATGCAACAATTATGAAATTGATCTACTGGGACAGCGGTCAATCCTGCAGTTTAAATGTTTACCATTTTCAGAGAGCCATTTAATAGTAATAATCTGTTTCTTAGAGCAGTATTAAATACTTAAACGTTGTTGTAATTGTGAGATTAAAGGGATAGTTCACCCAAAAATAAAAATTCTGTCATTAATTCCTCACCCTCATGTTGTTCCAAACCCGTAAGACTTTTGTTCATCTTCGGAACACAAATGAAGATATTTTTGATGAAATCTGAGAACTTTCTGTCCCTCCATTGACAGCTACACAACTACCACTTTGACGCTTCAAAAAGTTCATAAAGAGATCGTAAAACTAATCCATGAATTGAGCAGTTTATTCCAAATTTTCTGAAGAGACTCGATCGCTTTATATGATGAACAGATTGAATTTAGGCTTTTATTCACATATAAACATTGATCAGAAAACACAAACAGAAACTCAACCGAACCTGCTTGATGCACGAGAACAAACCTCTTGCTGAAGCTCAAACGTGCTGCATAACACACAAGAATGAATCTCATTGGTCCTCGCAGTATCTCAAACGTGGCGTAACACAAGAATGAACCTCATTGGTTCTTGCAGAAGCTCAAATGTGCTGCGTATCACAAGAATATGAACCTCATTGGAGGGACAGAAAGATCTCAGATTTCATCAAAAAGATCTTCATTTGTGTTCCGAAGATGAACGAAAGTAGTTCAAATGAAAAGGTTTGGAACGACATGAGGATGAATAATTAATGACAGAATTTTCATTTTTGGGTAAACTATCCCTTTAAGACAAATTGGATTGTGAAGGCCCTAATATACTCACGGCATAGTTCTTTTCCACTCTTCGCTTAAGGGTAAAATAATACCAGAGAAGTATACTTTTAGTGAACATCCCGTCGCTGCCCATGCTTCTCAGAGCAGCGTTTAGATGAATATGTGCTGCATGCTTTCCTCTCAATAACAAAACAAACAAACAACAAAAATAACCACCATGAAACAGTGATCAAGAAAGCACCTAATCACAACGATGTGTTTGCACAAGCTCAGATCACATCATGTTTGTTTATATCACACTTAATACAATAGATTGCTTTAAAGCAGCGGTGTCAAACTGTCCTTCAGAGTTTAGCTCCAACCAGCTCCAAAATGCCTGCCTGGAAGTTTCTAGTAATCCTTGATTAGCTGTTTCAGGTGTGTTTAATTAGACTTGGAGCTAAACTCTGCTGGACAGTGGCCCTCCAGGAACTGAGCTTGACACCCCTGCTTTAAAGCAAGCAGCTTTATTATACATGAAATATTAAACATGAAAAACTATTAGAGTTGCAGCTTCAATTTCTACCATAAAGCAGCTCTCCACTGTGTTCAGTTTCCCCTCGCGTCTGACCATGACGGACTGAACAGAAGAAATGAACTGTAGAAGATTTTCATGTCAAAGAAGGCGGAGCCTCAGAGCCGCACCTACCTATTACATCATCGCCACTGACCAATGGTAGTGAAAGGTGTTTACCAGCTGGAGTAAACTTTTCCAGAAACAAACTCCAAATGAACTTTGTTTTGGCCTGATTTTGTTCGAAATGATGCCACACCAGTTCGTTATTCAAGTATATCAGGGCCTTAATTGTTGATTGGCTGAATTATAAATTGACTAAATCTTTGGCGGAGCAGGTCAGATTACAGATAGCTGAATCATAATGATTATTTTTGTACACACCTGATGGCAACCTGAAATAGTGTGAATTTCCAACAACTAGATTTTGTCTCTCTAATCATATACCATGTGGGAATGAATCTTAATGATCTGTGTTAAATCCAGTTGTACAGCATTGGCGTGTTTGTCAAAATCATGGACCGCCAGCGGTTTCTATCTGCATTTTGAGCTGAATGTTAAAGCCTGGTGTCTCTCTGACTTTTAGGGTCTGAAAAGAAGCATGAAAAACTGTCCTCTTCTGTCAGAGCTGTGAGGAAGGGTAAGAACATCACACTCACGTTCAGATAATGTTTGCGAATTTAATTGTATTGGCATGTCTGTAATCTCTAGCAGTTTTTAAAGCAGTGAATCCTGTGTTTTTTGTTGTGAGTTCCAGTGTTTGTGAACCCTTTAAAAGTATCTGGATTGTTGAATGAATTTCTCATAAAATGTGGTCTGACCTTCATCCAACTCGCTTGAATCCTTCAAGTCCTTAAATGGTCGTTTGGGTTTCCATTAGTCAACTCTTCCCAAAGAGTTGACTAATCAATATTGAAATTTGTTGCCAATTATTTTCATTATTGGTGCTAGGGCTGGGCCGCTAAACGATATCGTATCGAATCGCGATAAAATTCATGTCGATAACGATAATAAGCTCTGGACATTTTTACTCTATATGGATTAATGTAACAACCAATCACACAGCAGAAATAAACACGACAACAGCCAGTCAGCGTGCAGCTTTTAGATTGCACGTCAGAGTACAGGCTCAGCTGGAAAAGAAAAATCGAGACGAGAAGGAAAAAAATTAGTGGAAGCGGCGACGTACGTTAAATTGAAAGTGCAACTAACCTTGCGTTATCATGACGAAATTGTCGATAAAAGGTTGCACGAATTCAGTTACTCATTTGAACCGCGCCACACAGACCATTTATCCGCTCGGTTCAAAGTCCAAACGGCAGCGAGCTCACTAGAGCAGATCCATTTACTCTGATCGGTCTCGGTCACGCGACCACTAAACAGTGCTCTGAGAAGCGCGCGAATTCAGCAAAAAACACAAATGTCTCTGTGATTTTAAACTACTTTAAAGCCGGACAAACACTAAACACTGTGCGCAATGATACAGTCAGAAGGATTTTCAATCTACAAATCCCCATAATTTACCATGGATTTACTGTTGTAACACTAACTGCACCATAGTACTGTGGCAGAAATGTGGGATATTCATATAGAATTGTATTATATTATTAATGTAGACATGTATTAAAGGAGTAATGGAATATTATTGCAGTATTTTTATTTAGCTATAGAATTTGTGCATTTATACTAAATGTTTTTAGGCTACTGTTTTTCATACAAATTCCATAGAAACCATATAGATACATTTGACCATGGTAGTGAAGAGCTATATGCATTGTTTTAACTGTGGTTATCAAGATCTAAATGTATGATACTATGGAAGACAAATGGTTAATTTGAATAAAACTCAGAATATTTAAATTTTAACATTTAAAAATGAGGTTGTTACAATTTTTACAGATGTCCGTGTTTTTGTTAATGCACATAAATTTACATCTGCATCCTCCTAACTTAAGCTACTACTACTGTCAAATGTGCATTTCTAAGACAAAACATGTAATATTATTAATACTGCAGCCTGCGCCGAAGATATATGCCAAAGTCAGGCAACACAAACCTGTTTCTTGACTAGAAACAATATCACCTATTAGAACATGCAGAAACTAAGACATTATTTTTTCTATTAAGAAATTTAATTTAAGGAAAAATGACTGGAAAAGTGTAAGGAATTCAAAAACGTGAAATGTTTGTCATGTTCTGACAATAAAGAGTAGTTTAAAACCACAATTAACAGTCTGGTTTCTACAACTTTCACTTAGGAGCAAAAATCTGCCTTTAAATTTGAAAGAAATAAATATTTGACATTTATCAGAATAATTATCGATATCGACTCATATGAAAATCATTTTTTGGCCATATCGCCCAGCCCTAATTGGTGCTGTCAATTTAGTTGTTGCAGCCGTTTAATGACTAGTGTTACTCGTTTTGTGACCAGTTTCAATAATATGCTTTTCTCCCTTTTGTCTTTTTAAAGATCAAACCAGCAAGCTGAAGTACATCCTTAGAGAGGCCAGGTTTTTTCTAATTAAGAGCAACAACCATGAGAATGTTTCCCTGGCTAAAGCAAAGGTGTGCCACTATTTACAGTTTGATTTAAGGGATTTAAGAGTTTAACGGAAGCTTAACTCATTTAACATGGCGTGCTTTCTCTTCACAGGGTGTGTGGTCCACTCTGCCTGTCAACGAGAAAAAACTCAACGCAGCCTTTCGCTCTGCTCGGAGTGTTGTGCTAGTCTTTTCAGTTAGGGAGAGTGGAAAGTTTCAAGGTATGTCTTAAAAAAGAAAAACTGTTATAAGGTATACCAAACACAAATGGACAATAAACCCAGAAGCAACAATCCAAAGAATGCGAGCACATGATTTTATATGATTTTGTAACCTCAGAGTGCCAATAACACCTGTATGATTTGGCAAATTTCAAAACATTTTATTGCACAGTTCTGTGGACTGCCATAAACTTTTTGATTAAGAACAACAGCGTTGGTGCTTGACCCCTAAAGGCCATGACACACCAAGTCGACTTAAAAAGCTAGTGGCAATGAAAGCTGACTGTATTGTTGCCTCACGTTAGCTGTGTCTTGGCCAAAAAGTTGTGCTTGAACACACCAAAAGGACTACAGGCGAATGGTAACTAGCATGTGTGTTCTGTGCCTGCGTGTAAGGAAATATGTCAATATCAGCAAGTATCAATAGTCTATATTCATCATTCAAAAAGGGAAACCGAAACTAGGGCTGCAGAAACACAAACCGTAAACAAAGCAGCGCTTGCTTACCATTTTGAATATCAATCATGCTGATCACTTTCTTCATTCATCATGCTCAATCGCCCCAAAATATCCTGACGATGTCCAACTAGTACCGACAGTTCGGAACACCCTGCAAAAACTGGGCCAGTCGACCTTAAACGACCATCAACTTGGTGTGTCAGGGCCTTAATAATATCATTGTCTTTTAAAATTACATCATTTTAGTCTGTAGTCCATAATTTTTGGTTACATGCTCAAGGGACAACCTTTTCACTGAGCGAATGCAAACTCATTTAGGGTGCTTTCACACCTGAGCGTTTGTTTCAGAACCTGGTGCGTTTTCTCCTTTGGTTCGGTTTGTTTTGGCATATGTAAACATGGCAATCGCACTCGGATCTGCACCAAAACAATCACTCCGAGGTCGTCTGAATGAGGTGGTCTCGGCCCGATTGCAACCGAACTCTGGGGCGGTTCGCTTAAGGTGTGAAAGCAATCCAACTCAACGAACCAAGTGGTATTATAATTCATAATGGGAAATGTGCTATATAAATAGCAGTAGTGTCTGATTCTGTGAGTGAGCACGTTAGTTATCACAATTGAAAACCAAAAGAGCACCTCTTCATCTTAAAATGGTGTATAATTGCACTTCAACGTGCGTGAATGCTGTCCCGATGAAGCCTTTATTCCTGCTCTAGCTGCATTATAACATTCGTATAGTGTTTGCGTGTGTCTTGACACAGTTAACCTCTAGACAGAGCTAGGAGATCCAGAGAGAGCGTGTTTGAATTTGCTGCAGTATTAATACGAATGTAGTATTTAGTTTAACAGTGGGATTGACGGCTACATTCATATAGTGTTTGCGTGTGTCTCGGCAGTTACAAATAAAGCCAGAATAAGCTCATGGAGTAAACTTGTCAATCATTTTGATGGATGACGGAAACTCTGACCAATAAGAGGACAGTTGTACTCGGATGTGACTTGCATAAACCCATTTTGGTACGCTTTGAAATGTTGCCTTGTGAAACCGAACCAAACCAAGAAAATGCAACATTGTAACAAATTGTCCTTGTTTCAGAACAACACAAACGATCTACAGGTGTAAAAACACCCTTAGAGTGGCTTAATGCAGGTTAACATAAGGATGTGTTTGTGTTTCAGGTTTTGCTCGGCTCTCGTCTGAGTCTCATCATGGAGGTTCTCCCATCCACTGGGTTCTGCCCGCAGGCATGAATGCCAAGATGCTTGGAGGAGTCTTCAAAATTGACTGGATTTGCAGGTATTAAACCATGAAAAAACAATTTCACGTCTGGCCTGTTTGTTGTTAGTTTACAATTGAGCTATTGAGGTTTGTTTTCTTTCTGCTTGAAGGCGGGAATTACCTTTCACAAAAACTGCTCACCTCTCCAATCCATGGAATGAGCACAAGCCTGTGAAGATTGGGCGTGATGGACAGGTTAGCCGTTTTATCATGAAACTTTTATCCATCAGGGATTGGATTGTGTGAAGAAGTGGATGTTATACCAGAAGGGATCCATTTTTAGCAGCCCTAACCCTGACATCTTTACATTCATACACAGTTTTGCTGGAAGTAATGAAGCTATTGCTCTGTAATTATGAAAACTGAGGGTGAAATTATATATGAAGATATTAAGATTTTTTTTTAACAATATTTTCAATTTTACAAGCACTACAGACTCTGAACCAAACATCGAGGGAAATTAAAGGTGTAATTAACGCTATATATGCACCATCCTTATTGTTGAGACCCGATTCAGTTACAGTAAATGTTCATATTTCATGACTCAATCCAGTAAATGTTTAGCAAAGTGATCTTTATTGTTGAGACCTACGATTGGAGGGGGGAGGGATTGAAATAGTAGAATGAGCTTGAACTAATGTCAGCCAAAAACATAATTTGTCTCACATGCAGAACACATTACTATTAAATGAATGAATTGAAATGAATCATTGAATTGTGTACAATAAGACCAGGAGACCATTTCCTGTTGATTTCTCACTAGCCTCTCATTCCATTTTTCGTTAGCCTCATAGACCTCAAGGAAAATGCACAAAATTGGTTAACTTGTTCCTAAAAACAAACATTAACGTTCTTTCTTTTCACTGTCCCGCATGATCACTCGGACCTCTGCAAACGTCCGGCCGCAGGAGATCGAACCAGACTGCGGGACACAGCTGTGCATGCTCTTCCCACCTGATGAGAGCATTGACTTGTATCAGGTCATTCACAAAATGCGCCACAAGAGGAGGATGCACTCAGAGCCTCGATCTCGGGGCCGACTACCCCACAGAGAGCCCGTCCCTCGGGACGTGGGAAGGTTAGAAAAGTTCTTTGGACTGATAGTGCGCACTTGTGTCCCTGTCACCTGATGCGAAGGGAACAAGTGTGTGTTTTTGTTATTTTTCCACCTTCGTCTTCATCGTCACTTGAGCGAGGGTCAGAGAAGAGCCACGAACCAAGCTGACCAGAGCAGACCGGACCGGCTGCGGCTTTTGTGGGAAAGTCTCAGCATAAATCCTGCGTGCTATTGTTAATTTTGATGGTTAATGGGAGCTGAAATGGTGTAACGATTGACCTGATATGCTTGTTAACTGTTAACAACTTAAGCCTAAGAATGGTCTAGCTAACTTTTTAGTTGTAGCACTGAGGTCTGTTTCTTTCTGTAGATGAGACTGTGTTTAAATTTGTTCCCAAAGCCTTTTCTTGCAGGAGTGTCCATGGGGGATAGAGCCAGTCAAATTTGGGACTCTTTTAAAAGGAGCCTTAATAATTAAAGAGAAGATGGCACATCGATTTGAGGGGCAGAAAGCAGTCGTTGTTTAAAAAAAGCTTTCAAGAGGAGCGTATTTTGGGACTTCTTTGCTGGTTTTCCTGTCCAGCAAAAGCTCCAGTGTGTGCTTAATATAGATAGTTAAAGTGTGCGGGGTGTAGCGTCAAACGGTGAAGGAAAGCATGAAAACAGAGAGGGAGAGACAGGGAGGGAGGGCAAAAAAGAGCATGTTCCTCTGCAAGGCTGCTGGAGTGGGTAGTCGTCCCGTTTGCAGTGCTTATGGACTCGAATCGCACCAGGGACTGTCCCTATAGAGCACTGCTTTACATGAACTCTGTTCCATACCACAGTGCTCAAAGAAAGGCCCAAAAAAGGACTTAAACGCATCCTTACTTTCTCCAGACAAACGTTATGCGGAAGTTTGTCAGTTTACACATTGTCTGGCCCAAGCCCCAACTGATGGACTCCAATTTGGATGCATTACATGTGTACACGTCCCTCCCCTTTCCCCACCCTCTTTGTTACGAAAGGCCCCTTCCTCTCAAACGATGGGATGTTCCAGCTGGTGGTAGGTAGGCGGTTTGGACTAAAGATGGGGTAAAATGATGATGCCTCCACCCTTCCCTTCTTCTGTGTTTCTCTGAGCCCTCCATGGACTGAGTACCCCAAGAGAAGGGTTATTTCCAGATGTCTGGATCTTCTCTTGGTCTTTTTGGTTTGCTTTGCAATGGACTGCACCACTCCTTATCACTCCCCCTTCTTCTGCTTTACCAGGCCCTCCCATTTAAAATGTGTTAAAGCATAAGATGGACTTTTATATGAACTTTTACTCTTAAAAAGTATTTGCCAACGTTAACAGTCACAAAACTACAAGAATGCGGTATGTCACACTCTCAACCAGATTTTATTGTTCTCCACTGTAGATACTGTTATTTTTGACATTGGGTTTCTTACCATTTGTTAGAATGACATTTTAACTAAGGGCATGTGTTCGAGTAGAGTTTAATAGGAACAATCTTTCATCAAAAGTGTTTAACAATCCCTCATGGCACAGTTGAAGGCATGTGGGGGTTTTTTGGCTTCAGGACACACAGCGAAAGCTAGACAAAGTCTTTATACAATTCTGAGCAGGGCTCTACTGTTACATTGTTAAAGTCCAGGACTATAACATTAATGCTAACTTGTATACATTTATACTTGGTATGGGTTTATATGTTTATAAGCAAACTGTCTGATATCTTTATCAAGCGATAGGCAGTACAAAATAGTAGCTACTTTGACCGATCAACAACTGGTGTCCAAAAATTTAGTGGTAGCATTTTATAATAACTTAAATTAGTCATGAACATACATTTAATAATTAAGTGTTCAAATATATTATTATATACTATTTGGATGTCATTATCTCCATTTAAATGGCTGTTTTTTTGTTGTTTTACTTCCAAGTCAACAGAGAAATGTTATTTTATTTTTGTTAATTGAAATTAAGCTGGGATAAAATATAGATATTATATTTATTTCAGTTAGTTGCCAAGTTAACATTTCTTTTGTGTAAAGTTGAAGCACTTAAGTTACTAACTGGAAATAAAATCGAAACTATAACCAAACTAAAGCTGAAATAAATTAAGCCTAAATGGCAAAAACTAATAAAAATGACAAAAACACAACGAAATGACTAAAAATGTAACTAAAATCCAAATGAAAACATATTCTAAAAACTATAATGGTATATAAAGTGTTTTTGCATTCAAAAACAGATCGACGGAGTGCAACAGAAACGGGTTGGAGACACGTTTTGGTTGGTGAACTTAATGTGATACTCATTCTACATGACCTAAAAAACAGTACGATCATACACGTATCCACACGAGAACGCATCCTCTGCGAATGTTCCTCTTACACATTAGCAATGTTTTGTGTCTTTTCTCTGTTGACTTAAATGGACGAAAACAAAAGGCAGCCAAATGCTCCGTAAAACAATTTTCCAATTGGGTGAGCTGCATTGGGAGGTTTATTCTGATGGTGTTATCTGAGTTGATTTAGGTGTCCGATTTCACTTGCATGGGTGTGCAAAAAAGTTTTCACATTTGAAGGCAGTGAAATACTCCAATGTAGAGCTCTGCTGAGGATTGAGCATTGAAAAACACATCAATGTGGCCTTACTTAGTATTAAAGGATTGTTCTGGGTTCAGTACAGGTTAAGCTCTAGCAACAGCATTTGTGGCATTGTGTTGATTACCTTTTTTGGTATCCTTGCATGTTTCATGAAAAAGTTATCTGCTTTACATGCACATGATACTGAAGTTGAAAAATTATTTGTAGGTCAGTAAGCATTTCCATCACACTCTTTTGGCTTTAATCTCGAAACTGCATTTTAATGTTTACTGTCGTTTATCTAAACATCTTACTGTAGCTTTTTTTTATTAAATGAGCTCTAACTTTCACCTGACCCCAGTCAGACATCATTTTTGGGTGTGTGTCAGAAGTATAACGTGTTTTGGGTTTTAAAAACAGCCAGAGCGAGTGAAATGTAACAATGCAGGAGTCTCAAGATGGATTTTTAACTTGATACATCCTCATAAAAACACAACACTCATGACGATGAAAACATGATGAGCATAAAGGGTATGAGTTAAGAGTTTCACTACTCAAAGCACCATAAGCTGCTACAAATATAAAAAATTAAACCATTTAAATGAAACGGACTAGTTGATCAATTGTGATCCAGCCCTAATCAACATTTTTCCACAAATGCTGAGTAGATTGCATTGAACCCAGAATATTGTTTTATGCAGGACAATAAGATTTAATATACAAAAATATTGTATGCTAGGTTTGTGTGAATGTACAGACGTGCTTTACTGGACGTGTTATGCAGTTTAAGAATTCATTTAGTTGCTCAGCAATTAATGTTATTCAGTGAACTTAAGTATTTTATGTTTAACTAAAATGAGATTGTACAGTGAGAAAGAAACCGCTAAAATATGTAATCCTGTACACACGCACACACACACACACTGATATCTGAAAGAAAAGTGTTGTTTGTATATGCCTCATGTCTGTCTGTTTTCTTAAATCAGTGCCATCTTTCACATGAATGTACCTGATTTACGTAGGCGTCGCCCTGAAGAATATGACATGCACAACCGGAAGCGGCCCAGGATTGATTACGCTCCAGAATTCCCTCAGAGACCAGGTCAATATCTGCAATGTGTAGAGCTCCCTATTTCCTCTGCCTCACTCTTCCATGGTCCGCTTTCTGAAACAACCAGACAAGTTTTTCCATCTACCCTTGTTATGGCTCTTTATCGAGTGACTTGGGTGAAAGTTTGGCATCTGAACTGCACCCTGAACGTTTGCTTATTGCCAAGATTGTTGTAGCATTTGTTTTTAAATGAAATTGTGAATTTGTGACTTGGTCTTATTGTTTGCGCTGAGCTTTTCTGTCTCATTTTCGCTGTCCGTTTAGGTTTTATGCAAGACCCTCGCAATCAGCCTGTGGACAGGTTGGTCTTTTTGTCTTTCCCTCATTATCCGCCATTTCTAAATGGTGTATGTATTATAACTTCACATAATATCTCTTCACAGGCGCTTCACTGGTGTTCGGAGAGATGTGTTTCTCAACGGAGTAAGTTTGTTTTCTTGACTTTAGTCAGCGTGAAATGCCATTCACAGCCCATTTTATTGCTGAAATCTACTGTAGATGTAAATTTTGATGAAACAGAAAAGATGTGTTAAGAGACTGGACTTTATCCATTGGAATATCATTGGATTTGAAGAAGTGGGCATTACATACCTGAATGAAGCTGTGGAGTTAAAATAAGAGGGATTCAAGTAAATTAGTTTCAAAGGTGGAGCTACTATATTTTTGTCAGATTATGAAGACAAAATTTTTTTTATTTGGGTGGAGGGGTAATAACATGCACTATATGCACCGTGACACCAGAAATGTTCATTAAAAAGCCAATTAGTTCCATGTTGACTTGAATTCCCAGCTTGTTTTATTGCAGTCGCTAATCAACTTTTGGTTTTGATTGGGTGCGTCATAAACATCGTCATGAATGAACCGTATAAACATTAATAATCATTTTCTTATTTCCAGTCCTACAATGACTACATGAGAGAATTCCACCACAACATTGGGCCTCCTCCACCATGGCAGGGAATGGTAAGATTGACCATATTCTCTGGGTTTTCTGTATCTGTTGTTCTGGTCATCCAGATTTTTTTCTCTCTCTCTCATTTCTCTGAAGGCCCCGTACCCTGGTATGGAGCATCCTCCCCAGCACCCGTACTACCAGCATCATCATCATCCTCCTCCACCCCAGGCCCATCCTCCTTACTCTGGACACCATCCCATGCCCCATGATGCCCGCTTCAGGGAAAAGAGGGTTGTTCGCTCTTTCGCCTCCAGTTTGGTAAAGTTTAGCTGCGTAAAACAGCTCGAACACTACCTAGGGCTGGGCGATACGGTATTAGTGATATGATTGTGATGTTTTTGCTGGCGATATAGAATTTAGGGAATATTGTGTTTATCACAATAATGTATTTATATGTATAACATATATTTTTTTGTATGGCAGCTGCTTTCAAATAGGGCTGTCACGATTCCTCGATTAAATTTGAGTACTTGATTGCAATTTACCCATGTCGAGTAACCGGCAAAATACCGGAAGTGACGCATTCCACGGACGAGAATCCATGAACTGCATTATTAGACCGTTTTCTAAAGCTGCACGATATATTAAAACCATTTAAAAACATACTACAGCACATATAATGCTATTGAGTGCTTTAATTATTTACATGTGTGTCTCAGAGCGGCTCCACATGAACAGTTATCATTTACATTCGTGGAACGTCTCAAACTCCATCTCTGCATATGCTGTGAGTTCGGGTTGCTTATAACGTTTATAATCATTTATAAACCTACGCCAACAGAGAATACATCATATGTTTCTAAATATGCAAACTGTTCATCGCGATTTCAAAATGAAGTCTATGTTTGCATGTTTTGATGTTCACATGTTCTTATTCAAGAAATTACAGTGGCTGTAGTATTTCTATTTTAAAGAAGTTGCCAAATATTAAAGATTAAGTTAACATTATTATTGCCTCACTGTTATTATATATGTATTTTAAGTCATTTTAAAGGCTATTGTTTGCTTAGGTCTGTTTTTATTACCACAAAAAATAGCCGATTCATCGTCAAAATGAATCAACCGATTACCAAAATAATCTTTAGTGACAGCCCTACTTTCAAACGCTGCCGTCTGTATGAGCACTCTCTGAAGAGCATCAAAGGTTTCTATTTACAGCGTGTTTAAAAGGATAGTTCACCCAAAAATTATTAAAAATAATCCATACGGCCCCAGGGGGTTAATAAAGGCCTTCTGAAGTGAAGCGATGAGTTTTGTAAGAGAAATATCCATATTTGTAACTTTATAAACTATAATCTCGGCCTCCGTTAACGGCTGTACACGAGTCGAGCTCCGGCGGAAGAGTGACCTCTGACCCGACGCATGACATAGGATGTAGGAATAGCGTAAGCTCA
Source organism: Coreius guichenoti (assembly GCA_039654105.1). Lineage (NCBI taxonomy): Eukaryota > Metazoa > Chordata > Actinopteri > Cypriniformes > Gobionidae > Coreius > Coreius guichenoti. Next base: position 50,886,105 of record CM077169.1, on the reverse strand, counting down.
GGTGAGAGTAGACGCCTCTCACGGTTCAAACAACAAACTCAAGCTCCTCCCACATTTCTCTTTAAAAATTCTTGTTTTAGACTTCTAATTACTGGACGGGTGTTTTGTTTTGCTCTATCCTCTGCGTTTCTGTGTTCGTCAATACGTCATGCGTCAGGTCAGAGGTCACTCTTCCGCTGAACTAGACTCGCGTACGGCCGTTACCGGAAGCCTGTAATTATAGTTTACATAAAAGTATGGCTTCAGAAGGCCTTTATTAACCACCTGGGGCCATATGGATTATTTTTATGATGGATGGATACACTTTTTTGGGCTTCAAAATCTCAATTACCATTCACTCCCATTATAAAGCTTGGAAGAGCCAGAATATTTTTTAATATAACTCCGATTGTGTTTGGCTGAAAGAAGAATGTCATATACACCTAGGATGGCTTGAGGGTGAGTAAATTATTCATTTTTGGGTGAACTAATCCTTTAACAGCGTTGAGCATTGTAGCCAATAACAGACATTTCTGTTGAGTGCTGAATGCAGTGACCAATCAGAGGTGTTTAAGTTGGTCAGTGGTGCATAATACCAAAGATTATATTACTATGATTACTACGGAATACATCTGACGATACACTTATCTCCCAAATCGATACTATCACAATGCCAAATCGATATGTATTGCGATTCTACAAGTCTTGGGCTTTTTTTAACACTAGACCATGAAAAAAAGTTTGATTTCAAACACTTAGTGCATCCGGAAAGTATTCACAGCGCTTCACTTTTTCCACGTTTTGTTACGTTACATCCTTATTCCAAAATAGATTAAATTCATTATTTTCCTCAAAATTCTACAAACAATACCCCATAATGACAACGTGAAAGAAGTTTGTTTGAAATCTTTGCAAATTTATAAAAAAAAAACATAAGTATTAACAGCCTTTGATCAATACTTTGTTGAAGCATCTTTGGCACCAATTACAGCCTCAAGTCTTTTTGAGTATGATGCTACAAGCTTGGCATACCTATTTTTGGGCAGTTTCTCCCATTCTTCTTTGCAGGACCTCTCAAGCTCCATCAGGTTGGATGGGGAGTGTCAGTGCACAGCCATTTTCAGATCTCTCCAGAGATGTTCAATCTGGTTCAAGTCTGGGCTCTGGCTGGGCCACTCAAGGACATTCACAGAGTTGTCCCGTAGCCACTCCTTTGTTATCTTGGCTGTGCGCTTAAGGTCATTGCCCTGTTGGAAGATGAACCTTTGCCCCAGTCTGAGGTCCAGAGCACTCTGGAGCAGGTTTTCATCAAGGATGTCTCTGTACATTGCTGCATTCATCTTTCCCTCAATCCTGACTAGTCTCCCAGTTCCTGCCGCTGAAAAACATCCCCACAGCATGATGCTGCCACCACCATGCTTTACTGAAGGGATGGTATTGGCCAGGTGATGAGCGGTGCCTGGTTTCCTCCAGACATGACGCTTGCCATTCAGGCCAAAGAGTTCAATCCTTGTTTCATCAGACCAGAGAATTTTGTTTCTCATGGTCTGAGAGTCCTTCAGGTGCCTTTTGGCAAACTCCAGACGGGCTGTCATCTGCCTTTTACTGAGGAGTGGCTTCTATCTGACCACTCTACCATACAGGCCTGATTGGTGGAGTGCTGTAGAGGTGGTTGTTCTTCTGGAAGGTTCTCCTCTCTCCATAGAGAAACGCTGGAGCTCTGTCAGAGTGACCATCGGGTTCTTGGTCACCTCCCTGACTAAGGCCCTTCACCCCCAATCGCTCAGTTTGGCCGGGTGGCCAGCTCTAGGAAGAGTCCTGGTGGTTCCAAACTTCCATTTATGGATGATGGAGGCCACTGTGCTCATTGGGATCTTCAATGCTGCAGAAATGTTTCTGTACCCTTCCCCAGATCTGTGCCTCGATACAATCCTGTCTCGGAGGTCTACAGACAATTCCTTGGACTTCATGGCTTGGTCTGTGCTCTGACATGCACTGTTAACTGTGTGACCTTATATAGACAGGTGTGTGCCCTTCCAAAGCATGTCCAATCAACTGAATTTACCACAGGTGGACTCCAATCAAGTTGTAGAAACATCTCAAGGATGATCAGTGGAAACAGGATGCACCTGAGCTCAATTTTGAGTCATGGCAAAGGCTGTGAATACTTATGTACATGTGATTTTATTTATTTTTATTTTTAATACATTTGCAAAGATTTCAAACTTCTTTCACGTTGTCATTATGGGGTATTGTTTGTAGAATTTTGAGGAAAATAATGAATTTAATCCATTTTGGAATAAGGCTGTAACATAACAAAATGAGGATAAAGTGAAGCGCTGTGAATACTTTATGGATGCACTGTATATGAGTCAGATTTACAAAAACAACTCATCATATCTTTCTGACTGATTGCCGCCTCAACCCCCAGCCATAATATAAAATATTTCCCAAATTTGGAATAATATCTTTATACATATCTATATCGCCCAGCCCTAACACCATTATATCATTAAGCAGCTGAAAAAGGCAGCTGGCACTCCTACTAGCAGCCCAACACTACATGTCGCCAGTCTCTGAGTGTAGGGTCGACTTGCTTGACTGTTTAGCATCTCACTAGGTTTTGGAACTGAGCCGATGTGTTTTTAGACAAGTTTTTGCTTACTCGTACTTTCAAACTTTTGTTTGGCAGCATGACTACGACATGCGTGTGGACGATTTCCTGAGACGAACACAGGCCGTGGTGAGTGGACGCAGGAGCCGTCCACGTGAGCGTGACCGGCAGAGAGAGCGCGACCGACCACGGGACGGGCGTCGCGACCGAGAACGAGAGCGCGGCAGAGAACGTGATCGCGAAAGAGAGCGGATTCGAGATCGTGAGCGGGAGAAGGAGAGGGGCCGATACCGGAGATAGGGAGAAGTGGTTTTAAACCTGTTTTTTTTTTTTTTTTTTCTTTTTCTTTTTTTCCTTTTCCATTTTGTAGATAGTGTGTTAGATTTAGTTTATAATTTTTTTAATATGCAGTTAATGTTCATCAGAAAGCTGAACTGAATATTTCTGGGCATTTTTTAAAAAAATGTTCTCAATCCCATGCCATTGTTAGCATCATGCATGCAGTGCATTAAACTTAAACTTTAACTGTGAAACCAAAAAGCATTTTTACCTTTTTTTTTTTTTTTTTAATTTTTTTTTTTTTTTAATTTTTTTTTTTTTTTTTTTTTAGTCATTGGTTCTGTAGCTGGTTCAACATTGTTGAGAAGGAGCTGCTTTCCCCGTTTTTTTTTTTTTTTTTTTCTCTTTTTTTTTCTCCCTGCTTTTGGATTGAGCAAGACTGTCTGTTCTTTACGTGACTATTGCAGTTTTTAGGTGTTTGCCAACACTGCGCTCGTCTTTGTGTTGTACATTTAAATAAGGTCATAGGTGCCAGTATTCCAAAGCACTGCTAAATATGACTGTTGTATCAAGTATGATTCTTTAGCTTTGTCTGAAGCCAGGCTTGTTTTCTAGTGTTCTGATGGGGAAGTGGGTAAATATTCCCACACTTGCTTCCTCTGTCCAGTGAAAGGATAAATGTCATGAAGGTTTGTAAAATGACTCAAGCCATTTGTTGTTGGAGTATCTGTTGGATACTACATGGATACCTTTTGTACAAAACAAAGAAAATAAAAGAAAGTGAATTGCTGGTGTTGTGCATTTATATGCATAGAGCATATACTGACAATAAAAATACTTGATTCACACTTAGACATTATTGAAGTGCAAGCCCAATATAATACATGTACAGTGATTTTTAAGGCCTGGTCTCACAGATGGGGCTTTTTAAAGGTGCAGTGTGTAATATGAGGATCTACTGACAGAAATGCAATATAATATACATATGTTTTCAGTGGTGTATAAAGACCTTACATACTGAACCGTTATGTTTTTATTACCTTAGAATGAGCCATTTCTATCTCCATACACCGCGGGTCCCTTACAGTGAAGTCGCCATTTTGCGCCGTCATGTTTCTACAGTAGCCCTAAACGGACAAACTTCTCTACAGAGCGCTAGCTACTCTCTGCTCTCTCTGATGACAACATTTTTGTCCTGTGTCGACCCCTGTAGCTTCTCTGTGCTTCGAAAGGGAGGGGTAAGCGGTGGGTGATTGCAACTCACAACCTCGCCGCTAAAATTCACACACTGCATCTTTAAGTGGCTTTTATAAACATGCCTTAAACTACTGATGTGTATCTTTTGACAAAATGGCACTGACATATTTTAAGATATCTCGGTGCAAGTTGCTTTGTTTAAACAGCTCAAACATGCATTTTAGTCTGAGACTAGATTAAGCCTCTTCTGTGAAACCAGAGGGAATGACTTAATAAATCAATCATTAAAGTAATGGGGTTTTTACCATTCTGATCAGCGCTTCTTTGCGTTTTCATTGTTCTAATTATAAAATGATATGGGATGAAATATGTTGCCTTGTGTAAAAACATGTTCTACAAGTTATACATTGTCCAATGTGACTTGTAAAATAATGAACAGTGGAAAAAAAGCAACTCGAAACTCGAGTGCTGATGCCTCAAAATCATTTAAAAAGGTGTTTTTATGCATCCAGACGGGTGGCATAAGGGTGCCCTCTCTCCTCTGGCTTACACCTGATGACTTTATCACTGATAAAAGTGGTGACCATCAGCAGTTACACAACACCCGCTAATCATTGGTGTGCAGCAAGGTTCAGTATTTCGTTCCCTGCTCTTTTCGTTTCACTCTTTTTGTTCAATCAAAAGCATATGGCTTCTCCAATCACTGCTGTGCAGAATCACATGACATGTAGCTTTAACTGTTACTCAAACCTGATGACGCCATCTTGGCTTGTTTCTCTGCTTGCTTTACATTTTAGTCTGGAAGAAACGTCACCTTCAGCTCAGCCTTTTAAAGACAGAATAATCCCAGCCAACCCATCAATCAACCACATTATTATCTGTCTTCCACAAGACTTTTAACACCAAGGTGGCTCGGTACTTTACTACCCACATCAACCTCTGATTAAAGTGTGACTAGGGAGGTAATGCTCCAAATTGGCCACACTTCCCTTTAGATTTAAGTGTCAGCTATTAAAATAAAACATTTCGATTCATCACTAGATGTCTAAAAAGCCTAAATAGTTCACACAAGAGTTTATTAACATTCAATAAAATAAAAAAAATATCAGTACCCATTGCACATTCTGTACAGTCTAAGCATGTCTATTTCTTCTCTGATGTTTTAATCAATGTTCTCATTGCTACAAACACAGTCAAGGTCTGCAGACTTTCAGGGAACACTAAAACATTTAGTTTGTTGTAGCTCTGAGTGGTTTGTAACACTGTTAACTGCATGATGCTTCAACAAAATACTGTAACTCCCATGATGCTTCAGTAAACTTGGACGACATCATCCCATTCCCTCACAGGCCAGACGCCGTTCTCCTGCACATTGAACGGGGAGCTCTTCCAGTCCCAGGTTTTCACAGGAACGTTCCAGTTGGGTCCGTAGTTGGCCATCACATAGTCCCTGGTCTCGCAGGGAACTTGGACCTTCAGCTCCATCAGCTCGGTCCAACACAGACTGAATCGCGGGAACACGTATCTGGCAGGAAACAATATAAATAGACATTTCATGAAAGAAAAAGCTGATTTTCTCTAGGGCTTTCCACATTAGTTAATCCTGGGTAAACAAAAGAGTTATCGTGCTTCACATTCATACAACGCTCACTGTGTCACTCGTGTGTTTAAGTGCAAACAAATCAATAAATGACAGGTAAATTAATTTCTGACTACCTCTGTACGTTGTTTCAAAGATTGGCTAACAGAAGGTTTTGGCGCTGTATCACATACCAGGCGTTAATGGGGTCTAGCAACTTCCATGATTGGAAGCATATGACATATTGAAGCTGCAGTCCATAATTTGTCGCCATCTCTGTTTGAAACCTGCAATTGCAGTTATTTGTGGAATTATCATCTTTACGTGGGTTGTGCATCTGCGGCTCCTCAGCGCGGATGAATCTAATGTTTTGAGGAGTATGTATGGATACTGCACTTCGGAATCACAGATTCTACATCTTGGAAGTACGACCAAAATAAGAGTTTCACAGGAAAATGTCATCTGAACAAGTAAGTAACATGTCTGCCACTTTTGTTCTGACCGACTGAGGAAAAAAAGCATTACAATAAATCGCGCTACCAACGGTGATTGAATCTAACGATCGCATAGCTCATATCACATCAAGCCGTGCAAATTATTATTATTGTTATACTTTGTTCTCAAATTGTTAATGTTAACAACATCAGCATTGCGTGACTACGTGTATTTAGTGTGTATTAGTGTAACCTGTAGATTAAAATTTCCGTACAGTCTAATATTTTGCTTTTGACTATGGGTAAATCTCCAGTTGTCACTGATGATTGTCGTTTGGATCTTTCTGGATTACAATCCACCATCAAAATGATACGTTTAATTATTCCGGCTGCTGTGAGAAAAGGCTGTAAATGATCCACCACCTGCAGCATCCTCACATGCAATACTACTACTAGCCGGACTCCTTCTTTATGTATACAGACGTGATGTAATTTTCTGTGGAAATCCACCAGTACCACTCAAATTATAACACATTATTACAAGTGTACCGTTGTGAACCGGGCTAAGGTAAGGAGATTTTAACACTGGCTGGTTATGTACTGTCTCAAATTGATTTTGGATCATTTTTAACCAAAAAAAAAAAAAAAAAAAGTTACAGACTGCAGCTTTAAAATCAATGTTTAATTGATAATAGAAAACTCTCTAATACTCACTTGAATTTTTTGCCACTCTTTGCCTGCGTGCCTCCATTCCAGACGATGTCACCTTCATCATAAAAGAAGAAAATGTCCAGTTTCACATCGTTTCCCTGAAAGGAGAGCTCCAAACTGTCCTCCACCTGAAATTTAAATAAACGAAGAGTGAAAAATATATCAATATATTCAATACAAACTATTTTAGTGAGCATTAAGCATTGTGATGTTTGATGACGATTTAAACACGGCCCACACAGTAGCCTATTATAATGCATTACTTTAACATTAAAAAGACATTATCTAAAGTTCATCTGTAAGGTAAATTTGTAAGTACTGAATAATACTGAGTGTTTATTGTACTGAACTGAATGTATGCTCATTAAAAAAGTAAAGGCAGGATGAATTTTATTACTGTATCAGGTTTTTTTGGGAGGGAATTCAGAGAATTTGCAGGGAAAATGTGCTTTATTGTAACAGCTGTCACAATGTAAAAAAACATTTGCAAAGTTTGATTTTGGGCTGAAATATTGGGAGTGACATCCAATATGACTGTCTAATCTTGTTATCTCAATAACTGAATAGCAGCTCTTTTTCTATGTAATATAGTAATGACAATTTAAACATTTACTTGCATAAATCATAATGTATTGAAGGAACACATGCCTAGTATAACACATATGACGTGACTTGACAGAATACATTTACTGTAATGTAAATAGTTGAGGTTAACTGTTTCCCCGCCAGCGTTGTTTATAAAAAGTTGCCAGCCACCGCCAGCATTTTTGATCATTTTCACAAAAATTGCATGGCCCCAGAACAGAGCCTCTGCTTTTAAACAAAAAAAAAAGTTTTATTCTATCTTCATGCATTCTTTTTTTTTATCAACACTTGAATGTGACATTTTGAGCAAAAAGCTGAGAAAATCATGTTTTTGTCAAAGACTCCATCCAGATGGGATTCAGAACGATGATCAAAACACAGATGGAGTAGATGGAGTCCATCAACACCCCAAAGCTTCACAGTCCTATAGCTCGTCCTGGGGCGACATTTCATTCAGTAACATTAGGCCGTTTTGATTTATATGCTGATGGTCACGTTATTTCACATATGCATCTGCTTACATATGATATCGCTTGTTTCTGCTTCTTCTTCACATGTGTTTTGATCAGGAGATTCTGTACTCTTTCAGAAGATGTGTCATAGCGCCCCCTATCCTATAACAGTGAAAACACGGAAAGCCGGAAATTTCCGTCAATGGCGGGGAAAGAGTTAATAGTTTAAAGTTTAAAGGGATAGTTCACCCAAAAATTCTAAATATCTACTTTTGTGTTCAACAGAAGAAAGAAACTCATACAGGTTTGGAACAACTTAAGGGTGAGTAAATGACGACAGAATTTTTGGATGAACTATCCCTTTAAAGTGAATCCCTAACTAAAATATTAATTGTGTTTGAAGTAACAGAGCAGCAGAATTAAAGCTGATCTGGTTTATGGTAAAATTAAAAATTAAAACTAGGATCAAAACAAACTGTTTAATGTGTATCTTAACTGGTACAACATGTTCACAGAGTTTGTTCAGAGTTTTTATATCTACAACACTGCGTCCTCTTGCTCTTCTGAGATGCAATAACTGTGGCAGAAATATTGAGAAAGAACAAAGTCCCTTTTAAGGATAGTCTGTTCACTCGGCGGCCATATTTGCAACGCTTCCGGGAGGGTGTTTCAGGCATCCAAGACCAAGTCCTATCTACTTGAATGGGGGAATCCTGAAATCTCAAAACTCCTTACCTTCCCGAACTTGTGTTTCAGTGGGAGACCAGCCTTCTGAAATGCCTGAGTTATGTCATGTCTATAATCTTTGATCCAAATGCCCAGATCAACGTCTTTACTGTAGGGAATGATATTACACTGCCTGTACCAACCTGTGGGAAAGGGGAGAGAAGAGGAAGAGAGCTATTCGATATAATTAGAGGCCAAACACTGAAAGTGCATCTGTTAAAGGGGTCCTTTTTACAAGATGTAAAATAAGTCTCTGATGTCCCCAGAGTGTGTATGTGAAGTTTTAGCTCAAAATACCCCACAGATCATTTTTTTATAGCATGTTAAAATTGTCACTTTTTGAGGGTGAGCAAAAACGCGCCGTTTTTGTGTGTCCCTTTAAATGCAAATGAGCTGCTGCTTCCGGCCCCCTTTCAAGAAGAGGGCGGAGCTTCAAGAGCTCGTGTTAGCAGCTCCGATTACCTGACGCAGACATGCACTGAAAATGAAACTCCGAAACTGTTCAGCCTTTTATGTTCAAACCGGAGTCAGACAATGATGGAGAGACTCAAGAAGAAGTGACAACATGTAGAATGAGACAGGACGTTTCTGAACAACTCTTCCACTTCTCAACATGGCCTTTGTTGTGTGTTCCCGGAGGCGGGGTTTACGTAAATTTTAGGGTTAGTGATGTCACTAACCAGTGAAGAAGCTCATTTTAGTCCCTACCAGCCATTTGTTGTAGACCTTAAAAAGTGATTTCTTTAAAAGAAAATATCTCCCTTTGCTTTGAACTTTGAGCGTCGTAACTTTGCAGATTTTGTTTATACTCAAACAGCAACATTATACACTAACTAAATTTAAAAAGTAAAATCATAATCAACCACCATTTAACATTCTTCGTCTTCTGCTCTTGAAGTCTTTGGCAACCCATAGAACCAAACATAGGAAAGTTATGAAATTTGGCACAAAGATGGAAGACTGTATGAACATCAACCATGGCAAAATTGGAGTCTCCATCTCAAATGCTCTTCCAACAACTCAAATTTGCACCTCTCTGATTTCTTGGCTCATACTGAGTTAAATGCAACTCAATTTCCACAACACTAGTTCCTCCATCATTTTCTGTAAAACCTGGACTGTTCATCAGATCTTCACCAAATTTGGCTCAGGTTATTGTTAGATCATGTTGGCAACAAGATATCAAAATCTTTTTGAAAGACCAAAGCACTCTTCTACAACTCTTCAATGAATCTGACAACAAACAGGTTAAATAGAACTGGAGGCTGTCGGATCTCAGAAAACATTGTACTTAAACAAAACTAGGTTTATGTCTCAGCCATCTATCATTCCCTGAGAACACTTGAGCAGTTCTTGCAAAGCACCACCTACTGGTCAAGAAATATGAAAATAGTTATAAGGAGCCAAGCACTGAAGGTGCATAGGCTCCTATTGCGTTAGTGTTTTTATTATTATTCTTCCGTTCTGGAAGTCTATGGCAGCCCATAGAACCGCTTGCAAGTTATGAAATTTGGCACACGGATAGAGGACAGTCTGAACATTAACCACACCAATTTTGGAGTCTAAAGAAAGAACTGAGCCTCTGCTTTTAAACAAAAGCTTCATGCATTCTTTTTTTTTTATCAACACTTGAATGTGACATTTTGAGCAAAAAGCTGAGAAAATCTAGTTTTTGTCAAAGACTACATTTCAGATGGGATTCAGAACGATGATCAAAACACAGATGGAGTAGATGGAGTCCATCAACACCCCAAAGCTTCACAGTCCTATAGCTCGTCCTGGGGCGACATTTCATTCAGTAACATTAGGCAGTTTTGATTTATATGCTGTTAAATGCTGATGATCATATGCATATTACATGAAATCGCTTGTTTCTGCTTCTTCTTCACCTGTGTTTTGATCAGGAGATTCTGTACTCTTTCAGAAGATGTGTCATAGCGCCCCCTATCCTATAACAGTGAAAATTACATCAGAGTTAATAGTTTCAAGTTTAAAGGGATAGTTCACCCCAAAATTTAAATTCTTTCATAATTTACTCACCCTCATGTTGTTCTAAGCCTCTATCAGTTTCTTTCTTCTGTTGAACACAAAAGTAGATATTTTGAAGAATGTTGGTAACCAAAAGGTTTCTGGTCCCCCATTGACTTCCATAGTATTTGTTTCCATACTATGGGGCCCAACTTGGAATAACTTGAGGGTGAGGAAATGATGACAAAATCTACATTTTTGGGTGAACTATCCCTTTAAAGTTAATTGTGTTTGAAGTAACAGATCAGCAGGATTAAAGCTGATCTGGTTTATGGTAAAATTAAAAATTAAAACCAGGATCAAAACAAACTGTTTAATATGTATCTTAATTGGTACAACACGTTCACAGAGTTTGTTCAGTGTTTTTATATCTAGAACACTGCGTCCTCTTGCTTTTCTGAGGTGCAATTTTGGAGTCTCTAACTCAATCCCTCTAGCATCACCAACTGTCCAGAGTTTCACTTAAGTTTGTGCTAAATAATAACTTTTGAACCGTAAGTGCTAGAAACAAAATTATTTTTTCCTCTGATTCCTTGGCTTAAGACGATGACGTCATGGAAATTAAGCCATTTTCTGAAAAACCTACTTTTTCGAACTTCTCCTAGGCCTTTGCTCCGATTTTCATGAAAATTTAACAAGATCATTTCATTTGTCAAACCATGCTCGAATAACGTGCGAAAGAATGAGGAAGAGCACGGCAAAATGGATTTGAGGCTATATCTCCACAACGCTTTAGTGTATTCTGACCAAACTTGGTTATGACAACCACGACCTGAGGGTACCTGCACAGTTTCGCCACAGTGCCACCTAGTGATATGAAAAATTGACCTTTCTGCATATAACTTCTGAACGGTTTGGCCAAAACTCACATGGTCTCTTGAGATTCGGTGCAGCATGCTGAGTCAAACGATACCCAATTTTCCCATATCTTTGTTGTAAAATGCTATTTTTTTAAGACTGCATCGGCGTATTGTTACGAAATTATTGTTTCAGGGCAGTTATAATAAAAAACCAAAAATGCGAATAACTTTTGATTAAAGTAGCCAAGTGTAATGAAACTGGGTCCTTGGGTCATGCCGAGAACATAGATAGCAATTTTGCAAGAGTCGGCCAAACTTCCTGTCCACCATTTTTTATTTTCTTTAAAATCCTACTTTTTCTAACTTCTCCTAGACCGTTGGTCCAATTTTCACCAAAACCGAATCGTATCATTTTCAGACAAATTCGTGTCGATAGACAAAACCGTCTTTGTGTACCGCATCAACAAAGTTGATGGCATGACGCCAAATTGACTTGGAGGCTGTATCTCTGCAATGCTTTGACCCAGACACCAAACTTTGTCATTGTCACCTCACTCTGACCACACCACAACGATTTCGTAACAGTGCCACCTATTGGTCAAAAGTGATAAACCATTAAATCATATTACTAGTGATTGTATTTATAACTTTTCAGCCAAATTGCCTAAAATCATGCCCAAAACCGTGTCTTCTTCGTGCTTGGCCCCAAGCTATACTTTTTGTTTGTAACCCTTTAATAGTTTGGCCTAAAATAATGTTTTATGAAACTTGCCATGTGTAATTGGCCCCATGCCATTCTGATTCATATGGTCTATTGTTCTTGGTCAGAGTACAAAGATACCATATTTTCTATGGTCCTCCCTTTTGCAAGCGTGTCATTTTCATTTCACTGAAAGTACATGTTTTTGAACTCCTCCTACAAAATTAATTGGATCTTCACCAAATTTGCCTCAGATCTGTTTTACATGAACATGCTGGTCATCAAAAGGTTTTTGACACACCTAACCATTCTTGTGTGCAACAGTGCCATCTATTTGCCAAAAGTTGAAAGCAGTTTTATAACATTATAAGATATTTTCCTAATGGATTATATTTTGCTATATTCTGTAAAACGTTTTGCCATTGGTGTGCATGGTCACATGATGCTGTAAGTTCAGCATATTAGAATGATTTCTGAAGGATCATGTGACACTGAAGACTGGAGTAATGATGCTGAAAATTCAGCTTTGATCACAGGAATAAATTACATTTGAAAATATATTGACATAGAAAAGAATTATTTTAAATTGTAATAATATTTCACAATATTACTGTTTTTACTGTGTTTTAGATCAAATAAATGCCTTGGTGAGCAGAAGAGACTTCTTTCAAAACATTTTAAAAAAATCATAATTATTCCAAACTTTTGACTGGTAATGTATAGGCTGTGATTCATTGCATTTAAAAGGAGTTTAATGTGATTTTCAGAGCTTCTTACCGAGACAGGTTCCACTGCTGAGCCAGAAAGGGACTCCGAGCACAGAGAGCACTTTGGAAGCGAGATGAAGCAGACTTTTAGCCCTCATCCTAAAGTCCACAGCCTCTGCAGTGGTGTCTTCTGGATACAGCTGCACAACATTATTTTGACACTCAGCCCAATAGATATGCATCGCTTAAACCAGACAAAGCAGTCCAGTTAGAGCTGCACGATTCGGGATAAATTGAGAATCACCATTTTTTTGTTTCAAACAGAGATCACGATTCTGAATAAACAGCTAAACAAAATAACATGTAATTTACTAGAGGTTCTGACAAAATATTAATTGCTGCAGTCAATTTAATAAAATATTTAATTACAGGGCTTGACGCTTAATTTTCCCAAGGAGCACCTGTGATTCTGCTTTCATTTTAATTTTAGTTCAAAGTTTTAGTAATTTTTTTAAGTTTTGTCATTTTTTTAGTTTTTAATATTTTTAAAAATGTCTGTTAGGTTTTTATTCATTTTTATGTCAGTTTTAGTTTTTGTACATCAGGTTAATTAAACTAAATAACAGGTTCATTTCAACTAAATTAAAATAAGACATTTTTTATATTTTATTTTATGTCAGTTAACATGTATTTATTTCAAGTATAGAGATTTTTTATGGTTTTAGTTTTTGCTAACAATAATAACACTGATACTAGTAAAATCTATACATTTAATAATGTGTGTCATATAATGGTCTTAGTCTTTCTTAGTTTACTTTAAATTAAATGGAAATTAAATTAAAACAACATACAGTTTGTGTAACCAAATAATAACCAGGGTGGAAATTGGACACACTGCGTGACTTTAATTTAATAAACAAGCTGGGACTCTTATTTTGAAATGTCTATGCTTTATTATTGCAGCTGCTCATTCAAATTCAGATGAGGGAGATAAAATATGCATTCTTACAACCATATACATATTACAATATAATATGAAAATACATCTATTTTTAGTCGCACTGTCTAGCTCTGAATTAATTAAAAAAAATGTATTGGTTGAATGAATGATTCAATGACTCACTCATAAAGACTTGTTTCATTACTGGATGAATCAGTTGCTGCGTCCCAATTCGCCTACTTATATTACGCCCTAAAAGTACGTATTGTTTTGGTGAAGAAAAAGTACATTTGAGTGTGTAGCAGAAGAGTAGACAAGCTTTAGGACAAACTACTTCATCATAATTGTGTCTTTAATGGACAGATCTGTCGCTTAGTTATGTGCATCCTGTCACCGTTTAAACTGCTCTATCAATCATCTTGTCACAGTTAAAATCCTCCACATTCAATTTAATTTAATTTCCTACCGTTTCAGAGAGAAATGTAGCAGCACGTTGATCTGCCAGTCGTCGAGAGACTCTCCTCGTGTGTTTGCAGATGCATTTATAAGATAATGACCAAACATATCATTACAAAAGTTCACAATGCTGTTGCAGATGAAATATAATGTGGGTAACACTGAATAAATATCTTTTCGTCAGGTTTGATACTGATTATTATTCACTCAAACCCCTTTATCTAAACCTCTCTACTTAACCATCAGACTCATACATCCACAATGTTTGTAGTTTTTTAACACTTTTTATTCATGTTTGTAGTTCTAAATCGAAACTCGTCCAACGCGCAATGGGTTGTGGGTAATATGAGCTGTTAGAGTGTGCACGGATCTGCACTTCGGATTCTAACTGGAAAAAGTAGACCATCCGGTATCTTTGGAATACTGATTTCAACACTACGATTTGGGACACACTAATTCAAATTGCGAATACTTAGGAGGGATAGTATGCGAATTGGGACGCAGCAATATCTTATATTATACGAATATCTTGAACGAATGATAACAAATATATTTTTAACAGTCAGCTGTCGCCACCTACTGGTGTAGCAATGTAATTGACACAATCTTTATTTGAAGCGTCAAGTTACTTTCAAAAGGCGATTTACTGTAGACATCAGTGTTTATATCCAGTGCCGGCCCTACCTAATAAGCGATTAAGACAGTAATGTGTACGTATGATAAAGTTTGCTTGTGCCAGTCGTGTGCGTTAATGTTTGAAAATGAAGAGGTGGCGACACTATCAATCTGGTGCAGAGAAGAGGAAAAGAGGGAAAAAAGTGAACAAGATAAGAGTGTTACATTTTTAAAAAGATATTGTTAAAATGCCGCTTGCTGCATCATGTCTTATTGGTTTAATTCGGCATACACGAGCGCTTTAAAGGCGATGTGCCACGGTATCAGTGTCGTGCATGGCATTGTTATCGTGGGCACTTCAAAATACGTTAATAATTCTAGATACCTTAATATCCAAATTGTTTAGATTTTTAGAATGCATATTAGCTTATTTTCCATCTACCAGTGCAATTCTACAATACTGCGTGTTTGCTGCAAGTAAATTCGCATTGATGCATTGATCATCTGTACAAGCAGCAGACGGGCTGAATAAAAATGCAAGTTCACTCTCTGGCAGGAGGTGGCGCTTATGGAGCAGAATACGGCGGTTACCATGGTTACCCCTGTACACAAAGCAGCGCGTAACGGAGAGGAAAAGAAGACAACCAGTATTTACATGTTCAAACAGTCATTCAGATTTTTGTATTCGGTTTAGTGTTTATCAAACAACTCCAAATATTTAAATAGGCCTACTTAAATACTTTTCAAACATGTGTTTATACACTTTGTTACGATCCTCCTTTCTAGTCTAGGGGCAGGAAAGGAGGGTAACAAAAAATTGCAATAAAGTTCTTTGCATTTTAATCTGGACTAAAACATGCCAGCTCAGAACAGTATTTATTCTCTATTATTATAATTATTATTAATATACTATTCTCTATTGTAATTTTAATAACCCATTGGCAGGTGTTTTTGCTTTATTAAAGCATTAATTCACTAAATGTTGATACATTTATCTAAAAGCAATCGTTAAAATCTTCAAAAATTTTAAAAGTTTGCTTAAGTAAAGATACACTCACCTAAAGGATTATTAGGAACACCTGTTCAATTTCTCATTAATACAATTATCTAATCAACCAATCACATGGCAGTTGCTTCAATGCATTTAGGGGTGTGGTCCTGGTCAAGACAATCTCCTGAACTCCAAACTGAATGTCAGAATGGGAAAGAAAGGTGATTTAAGCAATTTTGAGCGTGGCATGGTTGTTGGTGTCAGACGGGCCGGTCTGAGTATTTCACAATCTGCTCAGTTACTGGGATTTTCACGCACAACCATTTCTAGAGTTTACAAAGAATGGTGTGAAAAGGGAAAAACATCCAGTATGCGGCAGTCCTGTGGGCGGAAATGCCTTGTTGATGCTAGAGGTCAGAGGAGAATGGGCCGACTGATTCAAGCTGATAGAAGAGCAACTTTGACTGAAATAACCACTCGTTACAACCGAGGTATGCAGCAAAGCATTTGTGAAGCCACAACACGCACAACCTTGAGGCGGATGGGCTACAACAGCAGAAGACCCCACCGGGTACCACTCATCTGCACTACAAATAGGAAAAAGAGGCTACAATTTGCACGAGCTCACCAAAATTGGACAGTTGAAGACTGGAAAAATGTTGCCTGGTCTGATGAGTCTAGATTTCTGTTGAGACATTCAGATGGTAGAGTCAGAATTTGGCGTAAACAGAATGAGAACATGGATCCATCATGCCTTGTTACCACTGTGCAGGCTGGTGGTGGTGGTGTAATGGTGTGGGGGATGTTTTCTTGGCACACTTTAGGCCCCTTAGTGCCAATTGGGCATCGTTTAAATGCCACGGCCTTCCTGAGCATTGTTTCTGACCATGTCCATCCCTTTATGACCACCATGTACCCATCCTCTGATGGCTACTTCCAGCAGGATAATGCACCATGTCACAAAGCTCGAATCATTTCAAATTGGTTTCTTGAACATGACAATGAGTTCACTGTACTAAAATGGCCCCCACAGTCACCAGATCTCAACCCAATAGAGCATCTTTGGGATGTGGTGGAACGGGAGCTTCGTGCCCTGGATGTGCATCCCACAAATCTCCATCAACTGCAAGATGCTATCCTATCAATATGGGCCAACATTTCTAAAGAATGCTTTCAGCACCTTGTTGAATCAATGCCATGTAGAATTAAGGCAGTTCTGAAGGCGAAAGGGGGTCAAACACAGTATTAGTATGGTGTTCCTAATAATCCTTTAGGTGAGTGTATCTTCATATTATATCTTGAAAGATAAATATATTAAGTAAGACAATTTGGTGTCAGTGTAGGATGTGTACGCTGGAATGGGTTGGGGGTGGTTAGGTGAAACTGTAGGTAGTGGGGCCCCTTTTGGAAATCTGCTTAGGGCCCCCAAAATGCTAGGGCCGGCCCTGTTTATATCCAAAATATAAACTTTGATCCCACTTCTGTGATCATGTACATTATTGTATAATGATACTGTGTGGTTGGAAAGACTGTTCGTGAAGCTGTTTCATACCTAAACATGACAACGGCTCTCTCTGAGTAAGAACGCAGATCTGAATGTTCACTGTGATCGCACTTGTCAAAGGTTTAATAGACAGAGCCGAAACACTGTCATTTAGGAATAAGATCACGTGGGTGATTGAATCCAGATCACAATCTTTTAACGATTAATCGTGCAGCTCTAAGTCCAATTAAGATATTCAAACATTTAGATTTCCCATCAAACATCAGTACCTGGTAGAAGGCCTTGGCTTCTCTACTGCGACACTCCAGAAAGCGACTGCTGGAAAACTCACGGAGGAAACCGGAGAAGTTCTTGGGGATTCTTACATCAAGCCCGTCGAGAGTGGTCAGAATGAGCTCTGGCCTGGAAAAGTGATAGGATTAAACAATGTATGTCTTTCCATACACCCATCATTAACATCTGTAGTATGCAAGTTAATACGTAAGATAATATAATACATAATTAACTACCCTAACTATTTGAGACAGTATTTGATACCATATTCTTCATCATATCAATTAAGACATTCTTCACATTATTTTTTTCTTACCCCTTTAGTTAAGAAAGTTTCTGGGAAGAAAACATTTAGGTTTAAGGACACAAGATTGGAATAATTTACCTTTAAATGTACGATCTTTGACTTCATTTTATATGTTTAAAACTGGTTTGTTTCGTTGTTTTGAAACAACTTGTAATTGTTTAGATGATATATCTATGATTATATTATTAACGCTAGGCAAAAATTCATTTTATGTGTTAATTTTGTAGTGGTGTGTTTTGTTGTTTTGAATTAGGTGTTTGTTGTTATTGTTCTGTCTTGTGTTATCTAACTTTTGTTACAAAATTTGTTACAATATCACACTCACACTATTGTTCACAGGTTTGGGATCAGTAAGATTTTTTAATGTTTTTGAAAAGTCTCTTCTGCTCACCAAGGCTGCATTTATTTGATTAAAAAAAACAGCAAAAACAGTGAAATATTATTACAATTTAAAAGAACTGTTTTATATTTGAATATATTTTCAAATGTAATTTATTCCTGTGATCAAAGCTGATTTTTTTTTTACTCCAGTCTTCAGTGTCACATGATCCTTCAGAAATCATTCTGATATGATGATTTGATGCTCAAAAAATATTTCTGATTATCAATATTGAAAACAGTTGTGCTGCTTCATATTTTTGTGGAAACTGATACATTTTATTTCAGGATTCTTTGATGAACAGAAAGTTGAAATGGAATCTTTTGTAACATTATAAATGTCTTTAATGTCACTTTTGATTAATTTAATGCATCCTAGATGAATAAAAGTATTAATTTCCTTAAAGTAGTGTATATGTGCCTGTATTAGAGTTTGTATGCAGGTATTAGTGATCAACTGATTTTTACTGTTTGATTTTGTCCTTTTCATAATTTCTGGAAACAGGAACACAGATGGAAAACATTTATGCCCCCGTCATTTGTGTGTACATGCATTAATCATAGTGTCACCTGTCAAACGCCCCAGCATGACGGCCAAAGTCCAGTTTCGCGAAGGAGGCGAAGGTCCGGTCCATACCGTCTCTCAGCCGGAGCGGGCCGTGCCAGAGGTACTTCCCACTGCGCTCGTACAGAACAACCACATGAACCAGACGGCTGTTAAAGCGGAACAGGAAGTGCAGTGGGATTTCTTTGGCCGTCAGATCATCCATGCTGATCAGTCTGGGATCTTTCCCACGAATCTCCATCAGCTCCAGACCACGCTCAGCTGCCACATCCAATAGGGCGGCCTGCACAAACACAGAGGAGTGTTATTAGTCTATTCTTGTGTTAAACTGATGTTAAAATGAACCATTTTATGCTTTAGTGCCCGCCCACTTTTTCAAGGTATTTTCTCCATTCATTTCTCCCACAAGGATTTAAAAAAAAAAAACACTTTATAATCCATGAACCAAACCAACCAGCTATATATATATATATTAGTACTGTCAAATCAATTAATCAAGATAAATCGCATCTAACTTAAATGTTTGTTTACAAAATATGTGTATATATATGTACACACACAGACGTATATATAATATAAATAAATATAATATATATACACATATCA